>CM046438.1:44240328-44840328 GCA_025506505.1 Flaveria sonorensis
TAGCTTAGACACTTAGGATTATTTATGTAATATTCGTTTAATAAGTTAGTTCAGTATGTATATAGCTATGGTATAGGCTAGAAATAGCATTCTACCTAATCCTTTGTACGCTTTTGAACAATCAATCAAACAATCAGTATTATGATTTTTGAGCATTCAACACACAACACCACACCACACTGATTTCATAACTTGAATCTGGGTTTCCGCAACCATGTTTTGTTTGTTGATATTAAGAGATACTGAAAAGTCCTTGGGGGAATTGTTGGACCAAAAGAACCAATGAGCCTGATCAGAAAAACCTTTAAGTCCCACGGACATTACAACAACTGAAGTAGTCTGCAACAGCTGAAGACATCAACTGATAACAAGGTCTGAAGACAAAGTCTGAAGTGAAAGAGCTGAAGACAAAGTCTGAAGTGAAAAGCTGAAGACAAAGTCTGAAGAAAAAGCTGAAGACAAAGTCTGAAGACAAAAGCTGAAGACAAAGACTGAAGACCAAGTTTCAGATGTTGTCACAACAGCTGAAGAAGACTCTTCAGTAGTTGTGATGGTTTCCTTTCAGTAGTTTTATTTTCTTCAGTACTTGTAGTTTCAGTAGTTTTAGTTTCATCTTGTACTTAGCATACTCTGAGATGTTCTCAGTTGTTGTGAACATTCTCAGTAGTTTGCTTACTTTCAGTTGTTTGTAATAATTCTGTTAGATGTCACTATCAAGTGACATCAGCAGACGTCACATTCCTTTATATAAGGAATGTTGACCTAATTGTAAGGTGCGCAGCTATAGCGAAACTCAGCGAAGCTTAGAAGCTTAGCGGCCGCCATACCGAAGCATTTGTGCATGAATGATTATCCTTTTGCAGAAAACCCTCTTTCTCTATAACCGTGTACTGTTCCATTGAATATCTATTGTGTTCTTGCTATATTTGTCTAATTCTTGTTCTAATTCCGCTGCGATTCAACTCTAATTGATCAAACTTAGATCACTGATCCTGACAAATGGTATCAGAGCGGGTTAATCATTGATCGGTTTAACAATTGATCATTGAAACTGCTATTTCGATATCTAAAGTTTGATCGAATTAGCATATTTGCAAGAATTGGTTATAGAGATTGGTCTTCTGCTGCTTCTGGTTAGTCAATTTGAGTTTCTTCTTGGTTCATATTGAGTTTGTTGTGTTTTTGTGCTAAATCTGTTGAAACTTGATTGAATTGGTTTGAATCTGAGAATGACTACTCCTTCTAATGACCCTCACAATACTGGCTCCTCAACCAAGCCTCCGATGCTGGTTAGGAGTGAGTATAACATATGGCAACGAAGAATGCTCCATCACCTGTCTGTTAACAGTTCAGGTTGTTGGACATCTGTGGTTCACGGTCCACACAAGCCTATGGTGAACAATCCGGAGACCAACCAAATGGTTCCGAAGAAGAAGGAGCAATACTCAGATGAAGATCGTAAACTGTTTGAGATTGATGCTAAAGCCCATGGAATTCTGGCCATGGCACTGCCTAATGAAATCTATTCTGGGCTTATGCATCATGAAACTGCTCATGACCTCTGGAATGCTTTGAAGGAACAATTCGGAGGAACTGATGAGGTCTTAGCAAACAACAGAGAAATCCTCGCCCAACAATATGAGACATTCTCTCATAGGAAGGGTGAGACACTGACTCAACAGTTTGAGCGTTTCTCCTGCTTGATCTCTGAGCTGAAAATGGTCAAGCATGAGTATACTAACAGCCAGATGAACAACAGATTCCTCAGATCACTGCCTGAGAGATGGGACACATACACCATTGTCCTACGCTCCAGTGCAAATCTGGATAGCCTATCTCTCACCCAACTCCATGGGAAACTGCTTACATTTGAAAGAGAGATAGAGCAGAAAAGGAAACTGGCATCATCAGGAAAGCTCACTGATGACTTTGTACCAGGGAACACTGCCTTGGTCGGTCATGAGTCAGAATATGCTGGATCAGAAAGCCATTATGATGAGCATATAGATTTCTCTTCAAACAGTTCTGATCATGCATTTGTTGGTGTTGACAGTCATTCTGGGTGTAATAGTGATAATTTATGCTTTATCATGGATGATTTGATGGGTATTGCTGATGATGATTTAGAAGAGATGGATATTTTGAGCCAAATGGCCTTGATCAATATCAGATCTCAAAAGTTCTACAAGAGAACTGGTAGGAAATTTCCAGGACTCTCTGGCAAAACCAAAGTTGGTTTTGACAAGAGTAAGTTGAGGTGTCACAAATGCCACAGGCTTGGGCACTTTGCAAGAGAGTGTAGATCAACTGGATCTAACTCCTCTGCACCCTTTGTGACCTTTCCAAGCAATAGTTCACAAAACAAAGGGCAACATCCTGCTAGTTCTGGTCATCACTCACAACCTCAATCTCCTGCATATTTTGTCCCTCAGGGTCCAATGCCATATCCATATCCCTGCTATTACATGCCACAGCCAAATCCAGTTCAAGTTCCTATAGCACAACAACCTCAAGCCCTACCTGAGCCTCAACCATCTCCATCACAATCTCAACCTCATCACAGCTTCTTCACACCAGGAGTTGTTGACTGGAGCAGCTCACCAGATGATCTTTCTGGTTTCAATGAGCAATTATTTGCTGGTGCTGGTCAACATGGTGGTGAACATCCTTTTGGGAATCTTGCTCTCATGGCCCTGGAGTCTACTGAGGGTTCCTGCTCCAATGCATCATCTTCACAGGTAACCCAGGTATCTTCTGAGGCTAAAGCCAAGTTATGTTCTGAATCATGCATAGCTGCCTTTGTCTCTATTAGAGAGGCAAATGTAGCTTTAATCAATCAAAATCTTGAGCTTGAGAAAACTATTTCCAAAAGAAAAGCTGAGTATGAGTCTGCTCTTAATGACAAAGATGATGAGATTTACAAGCTTAAATGCCAACTTAATGATGAAAAGGCTAAGGTAGAGGTCATACTTGAGAACCACAGAAGTCTCAAAGAGACACTTGCAGCTACCCAAGTTGAGTGTGACCGCTGGGTAACATCCTGCAAGGGATTTGAAATGCTTCTCAGCAAGCAAACAGCTTCAAATGTGAAGTTTGGAATAGGTTACAATCATACTGCACCACCTACTGATTTTACTTCAAAATCAATAGTAAAATCTGAAGGTGAAAGTAATTTCCAAACCACATCATCATGTGATTCATCCTCAAATGATAATACAAAATTAGAGGATGAAGTCAGTGTTAAGATCTCAGCAAATCAATTGCCTGATGGTTTAAATGCTGATAAACACATGAAGCTGAGCAATTCAGATGTTGTCCCTCAAAGTACTCCAAGTACTGAAGGGCAAGTCACAACATCTGAAAAGCATTTCAAATCTGCTGAAATAAAAGGATTAACAACTGCTGAGGAATCTATCATACGGTCTTTCAGGACGGATAGAGAACAGCTGAAGAACAAGTCTTCAGTTGTTACCGATCCTTCAGTACTTAACACAAGTACTGAAAGGAGGAAAGTACTGAAGATCACACCTTCAGTAGTTTCCACTTCAGCAGTTGATCAATCCAAGATGAAGAATAAGCCATGTGAAATATGTGGTAAATTCAATCATCTATCTGATGAATGCTGGTACAAAAAGGGTTCCAAACTCAACAGAGATAAGCTCATTAAAGAAGAGATTAATAAAATGAAAAATGAGTTTGAGACCAAGTTTGTACCACAGTCATCTCAAACTGATAAACCCAAGGCCTCGCCAAAATCCAAAAAGAAGGATGGGGTTTATCAGAAAACAGCTGATAGTGTTCCTCATGATAAACATCAGACTAAGTCTGTGAATTTCAAGAAGGAGGAAATGGTGGGTCACAGGAACTCATCAAAAACAAGTACTGATGTGTCAAATGAGCTGAAGGCTTTAGCAACAAATCAGACACAACTTGTTATGATGGTTCAGCATTTGTTGGGAGAGTTAACCAACTAGATGCACCTGTGATCAAACCACTGAAAAGGAAATCCAAGCCCAAATCTAAGAAATCCATTTCAGCACCATCTCCACCTTCATCAGCTGTTAATCATGAGAAACAAGTTATGGTTAAATCTGTTGATGAAAACAGACCCAAAACCAAAAAGGTTTGGGTCTCTAAAGCTAACTAGTTTCTTATGATAAATGCAGGGTTCTTCAGCATGCCAAAGAAGCATCTGGTATGTAGACAGTGGAGGATCTATGCATATGACTGGGAGCAGTTCTCTTCTTAATGACTACTCTCAAGGAAAGAAGGGATTTGTCTCATTTGGAAATGATGCTAAGGGTTACATCATCGGGAAAGGATTTGTGTCAAATGGAGAAATCAGATTTGATGATGTTAACCATGTGGAGAATCTCAAGTATAATCTACTGAGTGTCAGTCAGATGTGTGATAAAGGGCATGTTGCACTTTTCACAAGCCAGAACTGCCGGATTCTGTCTTCCAAAGTTCTGAGGCTGATTGACAAGGTATTGGATGAACATACTCTCCTGAAGGCCAACAGGATAGGAAGAGTATATGCCTTGGATTTGTCAAAGAAGATTGATTTAAAAGGTCATCCTTGCCTGTTCTCCAAGGCCTCTCCTCAGGAATCTAAACTGTGGCATAGAAGGCTGGGTCATGTTAATCTCAAAAACATGAATCAGCTGATCCACAATAGTTTAGTGAGAGGTCTACCAATAAGTGACAACTACTGATGATCTCAGTCAACAAGTACTGATGAGCATTCGTATACTATTGTCACAAATAAGTACTGATAAGTTCTTTTATCCTCAGTAGTTTTCATAACTACTGAAGACTAAATTACTTAAAAGTACTGAAGTACTCTATCTGTTGAAAAGAACTGATGTGGTTACAACTACTGATGTAGTTACAACTACTGATGTCAGTATAACAGATAAGTACTGATGACCAATGAAACGTCTGAAAATCAGACAAAAAGTCTGATAAGTGTTGAGGTCAGAATGAAACAGCTGATGAGCTAAGAATTGACGACAACAGCTGATGAGAAACTTTTCTCTTCAGTTGTTTCTACAACTGCTGTTTCACTTCATACAACTGAAGCCAAAACCATGTCTTCAGTAGTTTTACAACTACTGATGACTAACACCAAATCTTCAGTTGTTTACAACACCTGAAGCCAAAACCATGTCTTCAGTAGTTTCACAACTACTGATGACTAATACCAAGTCTTCAGTTGTTACAACTTCTGAAAGTTAAAACCAGGTCTTCAGTTGTTTTCAAACAACTGATGACAGCACCAACACTTTCAGTCGTTTTATATCAGCCTTTTCTTACCCTATAAATACCTAAACCTATTTCAAACGTTTCATTAGCCGTTTTATGTCCTTCACTCTCTCAACAATGGCGACCATGAAACTCAAACCCAGACACAACTGTGTTGCCTACCTCTCGAAATCGGCCTTTTGGAACAAATTTGATAATGCCATCGATCTTATGGTAGATTCCCAGTACCGAACCGCTTTTCTTCTGAATCCTACCATATACCCCGATTCCCTAAGCCAATTCTGGACCAACGTCTCTGTGCAAACTGGTGAGAATGATAGCCAAATCACTCTCCAGTCGTTGGTTAACCAGAAACAGGTGGTCATCACTCCAGACATCATTCGACAAACCCTAAATCTACATGATGCCACCTGTGTCACAGAATACCCGAAAGGCACAACTGATATGTCTTTCATCAATAACGGGTATGAAGGAGACTTAAGTGCTACCACCATTCTGAAGAAGCACTTCCATGATGCTGAACGTCTTATATTCCACATGGTGAATGTCTGCCTTGCACCAAAAACCTCCTCATGGGATCAGATGTCCTCCCGATGGCAACAGGTATTATACTCTATCTTTGAACGACAAAATCTAAATTTTTCTGAGATAGTTTTCATGGAACTAAAGGATCTGGCTTTGAAACCTGTGGCAAACAGATGGATATTATATCCCAGGTTTCTCATGGCCATAATTTTAAATCAGCTAAAATCAGACGGCCTTGTTGGCCTTGGAGTCCCTGCTCCGGCTGTATTGCCTGAAGTATACTCCAGGCACAACTCTGACCCTACACTGAAAGGGGCTGCCCGGCTGCTAAAACCCAAGCAGCGGGAACCCACAGCCTCCACTTCCAGATCCAAAGTCCCCACCAAACCCAACACCAAAAAGCCCAAAAAGGCTACTCAGGGAGATGAGTCCCCTGAGGATGCCCCTGTACCACCAATACAGGAAACACTTACTGGTTCTAACCCCCCAGTAGTGTCAAAGACTCCACCAGCCCTAGCCGCTCAGGCATCCTCTCAACAGGATCCTGATGCAACCATAATTGGGGATACCACAATGCTGGAACCTATCTCAATTGAGAAGGTTACCATTGAAGAGCACCAGTCACCCCGGGTGCAATCTGCTTCAAACCTATCTCCAAATGCAACCGCCCCTCAAAGCCCAACCATTATAGTTGCACAAGTGCTGAGTCAGCTGCATTCCTCTCCTCCTCCCCAGAAACCAATTACAATGGGGAGAACCTCAACAGCTGAGGAAGAGGACCAAAATGCTGCTGATAACCCACAGCACAGGGGTTATAATGTTCAATCTCCCCGTGTAGAGGAGGAGGTTAGAACATCTGGTGAGGCTGCCACTTCTACTGATTCAGCAAATGAACAGGATGCAGTTGGTAACATCTCTAAGACCTCACCAGAGGCAACTGCCGATGAAGGACTCAGTCCTGAGGCAGGAAGTCCCCAGAACCAAGAACAAGGGGCACATGCTACAACTGATCTACACTCAGGGCATGTACATCCTGATTCAATCAGGAGGTCAGGTGATTCAGCAAAGACTGATGATGACCTGGGCTTTTTCTTCGATGTCTTAGCCCATAACACAATCCTTGAGGCTGAGGTGAGCAGACTCAAAGAACTGCTTGCCAAAATGTCTCAGGATCAAAGTCCATCTGCCCCAATAAACCCACAGATGGCACCTTCATCTGAAGGTTCACCAAACACTCAGCCACTACACTCAACTGAGCCACCAGCCACTGCTTTTGGCACCACCTCTCAGGGACAGAACCCCTCTGAGCAGATGGTTGCTACCTTTCAACATTCCTTACCTCTCATCACTCCCATCATCAATGAGATTGTGCATAAAGCCATTGATGAGAGGATCTCCTCAAATCTACAAACACTTGTTGATGATGCTGTGCAAAAGAAGCTTTCTGCCATTCAAACCCCTGAACCCAATGCACCCAAAAGGGGGAGTCTAAGGCAGTGAAAGAAAGAAAGAGAAAGAGAGTGGAAGATGAGAAACAACAAGAGAAAGAAAAGGAGTTAGAAAAGGAAAAACAGCTGATCACATACAAGAGAAAGAAAAGTGCTGAAACTCAAAAGCCTGATGAAGAGAAATCATTGGAAGATCTGATTAAAGAAGCTGATGAAGCTCACAGCAGATCAATGGACAGAATAATAGACCAACTCTTCAGACAAGGCTTTGATACAGCTACATTAGACACTGAGATCAGAAGGCTGGAGATTAAAGAGATACAAGAGAGATGGGCCAGTTACAGTGTGATGGAAAGGGAGAGGTTGGAGATAATGATCAGGTTTATTGCAAAATACTTGGGAAGATCATTAATTGAGATTAAATCATGGACCAGAGACAGTATTCTGGCAATAACCACCAGAATCTGTGCTTCTGAAGCATTCAATAAGGGGTTGATTATCGAAGCCTTAGATGAAGCAGGTGCTGGGAAGAGAACTGATATGGCCAAGCTTTCCAAAGCCAAACTTACCACAAAAATGCTAGATCAGCCTTCCCAAACTCCCACTCAAAAACAACCAACCCCACAACTCTCCAAACCAATCCCTAAACCTAAACTTAAACCAACTCAACCCTCAAAACCAACTCCCTTACCCCAAAAACCACCTCAAACCACATCCAATGATGCACCCAGAAGGAGGAGAAGGGTGTTGAGGATGGAAGAAGAAGAAGAAGAAGATGATGAAGAAGACAGTCTGCCAATCTCTGCTGTTCTAAAAATACCTGAGCCCAGAAGTCAACAAATGATCACACCAGACTTTCAGAGGCAAATGGTGAAAGTTAAGATTGAAGAAGAAGAACAGCAGAAACAGCACGATGAGCAACTTTTGAAGATGGTTGACAAAGAGTTTCCTCAGTCATCATCTATACAAGCCATGAAGAAACACGCTCAAAGGCTGTATGCTCTCAGGTATACCTTTCAATATCAAAAGGAGAGAGTAAGGATTTGGCCAGACCCCAGGGTTAGTTCTAGAATTCATAAGAAATCCATACCAAGTAGATACAATGGCCAAGTGAGAAAGACCATAGATGCTGTTATTATGTTGGCCATTGTAGTCTCACCCTGGGAGATACTTGAAGACTTCAAGAGAGCCTACAAGTCAAAGATGACCCCTCAAACTCTAATGGAGAACAAAATGGTCAAGAAGGGGTTGTTATACAAGAGGCTTGAAGAGATCAAGAAAAATGAACTCCAGTTGTTATTAGAAGGGACTCACCCAGATGAATTTGCTTACAGAGAGATAACAACTGTTGAGTTGAAAAATGGAAAGACAGTAAAGTACCTATCAGAGTACTATGGCCCAGAGTTCTTCTTCGAAGGAGAAGCAGAAGAACTCACTAAGGAGGAACAAGTTGTTCTCCTTGAGGCCTACGTCAGAGAGTCTTATAGACTCATCAATGGGAAGTAGGTTTCATGGTTGGGATAACAGCTCTGTGTCCAGTTCCCAAGACAGAGTTCCCTTCCATCCTTTGACATTCACATCTACTGAAACCTGTTCCCTGGCCTGTGCTTATCGATATCTCTGAAGCTGATCAAGAGAGTATTTCTGCCAAGAATAAGTGGGACCTCAATAAGCTTAAAGGTTTTGGCTGCATTGGTTCAGGGGGAGTTTGTTGGACCAAAAGAACCAATGAGCCTGATCAGAAAAACCTTTAAGTCCCACAGACATTACAACAACTGAAGTAGTCTGCAACAGCTGAAGACATCAACTGATAACAAGGTCTGAAGACAAAGTCTGAAGTGAAAGAGCTGAAGACAAAGTCTGAAGTGAAAGAGCTGAAGACAAAGTCTGAAGACAAAGCTGAAGACAAAGTCTGAAGACAAAAGCTGAAGACAAAGACTGAAGACCAAGTTTCAGATGTTGTCACAACAGCTGAAGAAGACCTCTTCAGTAGTTGTGATGGTTTCCTTTCAGTAGTTTTATTTTCCTTCCAGTACTTGTAGTTTCAGTAGTTTTAGTTTCATCTTGTACTTAGCATACTCTGAGATGTTCTCAGTTGTTGTGAACATTCTCAGTAGTTTGCTTACTTTCAGTTGTTTGTAATAATTCTGTTAGATGTCACTATCAAGTGACATCAGCAGACGTCACATTCCTCTATATAAGGAATGTTGACCTAATTGTAAGGTGCGCAGCTATAGCGAAACTAGCGCAGCTTAGAAGCTTAGCGGCCGCCATACCGAAGCATTTGTGCATGAATGATATTATCCTTTGCAGAAAAACCCTCTTCTCTATAACCGTGTACTGTTCCATTGAATATCTATTGTGTTCTTGCTATATTTGTCTAATTCTTGTTCTAATTCCGCTGCGATTCAACTCTAATTGATCAAACTTAGATCACTGATCCTGACAGGAATCAATTGTTCATGTGAATATTGTTCTAATATGATGTCAACATGTTGTTGTAAAGTTGATTCATCAGGTGGTATAAGAGCCTTGGCTCAATCATTATTGATTTCAATCCTCTCATTCAACCACATTGATTTCGGTGGTTCATTAGCTTCAAAAACACACATTCAAGCATCAAACTCATCTTCTTCTTCTCATAAACATTCATTAAATGCAAACATCATGATTACTGAATCATTTTGTGCATTTTGAAGAAGTGTTGTTGATTTTTGCTTGAACATCACACTACCGCACAAGTTTTCAGTGGTTTTTGCAACAAACAATGCACGGGTATTGTTCATATATTGTTAAACAACCTTTAAACAGAAGGTTTTTAACTTTTTACATCATTCAAACCTTAAACCCTAATCGGATTTTAAGGGTTTTGTTTTTAAACACTGTTTCATTGATTTTTCTTTGAAACAAATCATTTTGTGAACAATCTAAACCGGTTAGATTGTTCATTATCATCATACACTAGTGACAATCTCACTAGAAACATATTTTGTTCATTATTCAACCATCGGGTTGAATATTTTGAAAAATCATCACCGCAAAACCCTAGGAAAACCCTAGGTTTTGCATACACAATTCGTGGGTATTGTGTTTGTTATTTTTGATAAAATCATCGAAAAATAAATTGTCTTGTTTGAAAAGTTTCAGAATCAACTTTTCATCCAAAAAGTTGTTTTACATAAGACAAAATCTGTTTGTAAGGTTTTTACAAAAAGAAATATTGACTTTTGCACTAAAAGACAAATTTTCCATCATTCATAATCTTTTTTGTCATCTGTGACAAAGAAAGAGACAAACATAGGATTTTAATTAATTAATTAATTAAATCTTTATTTGGTAAACAACTAAAACAAATTAGTTTATCAAATTAACAAACAAATCCTAGAGACAATTTGGATTAATTAAAATTTAGCACCGGACTAAAATTTTAATCAAACAAAATTTAACTTAAAAAACTATTATTAAGTTAAAATCAAATCATTCAAACATGGCTGATGATATAATGAGTTCAAACAGTGGACTAAAACCCCCAAAGTTGAAGAAGAAATCAGATTTCAAGCAATGGAAAATCATGTTCAGGAATTGGATTACATATCAAGATCCAGATCTATGGACATCAATCACTGAAGGTCCTTACATTCCAGTGACTTTAGGACCTGACTATAACATACAGAAATCAGTTAGTCTGAAAAGTGTAGCTGGTGATGACCTCAAACGGGTCAAAACAGACATGAAGGCATACAGTATTCTAGCTATGACTTTGCCTTTTGAAATTTTGACACGGGTTGAAAATATCAAAACAGATCATGAACTATGGAAGGTTCTTCACACAATGTGTGAAGGAAGTGAGGAAATTAGGGAAATCAAAAAAGAAAAACTGAGGACCCAATATGAAACCTTCCATCACATACATGGGGAGTCAATTCCTCAACAGTTGCATAGATATGTCCAACTTGTGAATGAAATGATAGTATATGGACTCAAATATGACACTGTTGAAATCAACAAGAAAATCTTGCATACATTACCTGAGAGTTTGACTCAGTCAGTGTCTCTCATGAAAGCAACATTGGTTGGAGGGACTATCCCTTGACTCACTTGTAGCCAAGGTTGAAGCACTGGAAATGGATGAAAAATCCAGGAACAACAACAAAATCAGACATGTCGAGGCCTACAAGTTCAAAGAACCACAACACACAGACAGTGCTTTCCTCATAAGCACTGGAGAAGATGAAGAAGAAGAATTTTTGGATTCTCATGATACATCATTCTTCTCAGCACCAGAATCATCCAACAACAAACACAAGTCTAAGAAGACTAGAGTTCATGCTTCTCATGAAGCTACACCTGAAAGTAAACATCAACCTCATAACTCCACCTCTAACAAACAGTCAAAACTTCAAACATCAAACATACACAGGCTTGAAAAACCTATGGATGCTCTTACTATTATTCTACAAAGTGAAGAGCAAAAGGCAGCTTATGCAACCTTTTCAACAAGCTTTGAAGCTTTCTTGGGATCAAGTCTGACTGTATCTCAGATCATCTAACAGGATTTGGATGAACTTCCACCAGATATGGTAGAAGAGATGGATCTTTAATGGTCAATGGCCATGATAGCATACAGGTCCAAAAGGTTTCTGCAAAGAAATAGAGGTTTAACCATGGACAAGAAAACAAGAATTGGTTTTGATAAAACCAAAGTTAGGTGCTATAACTGTTAACTTTATGGGCACTTCTCCAGAGAATGTCAACAGCCCAGAGTTGATAGAAACACTCATCAGACACAACACTCAAGTGGAATTAATTCAAACAGATAAGTGCCTCTACCAATCAGTATTCCAAATGCACCAACTCAACCTCAGATCACACAATTCAGTCCAACTCAACATCCAATATCTTTTGCAATGATAATAGAAAAGGATGGAGAATGTGAATGGAGCCTTTATGAGGCTGAAATACCATCACCTTCAGATCATGCCCTTATGGCTGATATTGAAGACAAATTAACAGACATCCCGAAAGAGGTAAAAGAAAACCTCTATAGTCAAGCATGTATTGATGAGGTAAACAGGTCTAGAGAGCATGCTGACAAGCTGTCAAAGAAAGTAATTGAAACAAACATTCTTAATGAAAGTCTAAAATCAGAACAAAAGCAGTATGCTACAAAAATACTTTCATTACAATCAGACATAGACAAACTACTTTCTGAAAAATTAACATTGACAGCTCAGATCGAGCAGCTCTCTATCTCATTAACTGAGTCAAAATCATTACAAGATGAAACTGAAGTGAAACTTCAGAAGTTTCAGGTGAGCAATAAGAAGTTCAAAGAACTTCTTGCTCAGCAAAGGGCTTTTAAGGACCCTTCAGGTTTAGGATATAATAAGGTAAGTCCACCTTATAATGATAATTATATTTCTTTACCTGACTCTATGACCAACAAACAGGATGAATCTCATGATTCTCAAGAAAAGACTGATGACTCTAAACAATCATCATCATCATCATCAAAATCACTTTTAAAATCAAAATCACCCTTGATAAAGTTTGTTAAAAGTTCAACACCATCATCAATCAAATCAACTGACTTTTATCAAGGAGAAAATAATGAATTTGATAATCAAACAACAGATGATGATGAGGACGATTTATTAGATGATGAGTCTGATCAACCAATTACTGAAACTCAAATGGTTTCAAGTGTGGCTGATACATCAAACAAACAATCGAAACAGATTCAAGGATTTGATATCCGTTTCGGTGGAAGGAAAGTTGTAACTTCCATTGCCCCTCCCAAACAGGTAAATAAAGGGAAAGGCAAAACCATAATTCAGCCAAAGCAACAGTCAGTAACTTTTGAAATTCCATCAAAATCTAATTTGAAATCAAAGTTCTCAGCAAACAAACAAAAACAGAATTGTCATACTGTGAATGGTGTGATCAATTCATACATTCAACTGAAAAGTGTAGATATGGCAAGTACTGCAAGTACCGTAAGATGAATAATCATAGTACAGAAACATGTCATTTTCACAATTATTGCCCATTTGTGAAAGAAACAAATCACAGCATGGCAAATTGTTTTTTTAACAAGAAAAACAATAACAAAACAAACAAGCACAGGTTGAGAAAACTACTGAAAAACAACCTGTTGCTCAAATAAGAGCATAGTAGGAGTTCCTAAATATACTCCTCATCAGAAAATTGTTTTAGATAATGATAAAACCTTTTATGACAATTTTCAACACACAGCAAGGAGACATAAGTCTTAGAACAGACAAACCATTGACACTAGCTCACAAAAGAGAAGAGCACAAAGCACTTCTCCAAATAGAGCTAAATCAAACCAAAGGAAATCTAGTGTGTCTAGAGCTCCAAAACCTTCAAACAATGCTGTCTTGGAAGAAATTTGCATTGTTGGAAAAGACGAAAAACTCAAGACCATCTTGGCTTAGGTTGCTCCAACTAACTGATTTCTTTTGTTTTTCAGGGACATTTTAGAAGGACTGACAACATCTGAATGTTGACAGTGGATGCTCCCGTCATATGACAGGCAATGGTTCCCTCCTTCGAGATTTTAAGAACAACCAGTGGAGGCTGCCAGTTTCTTGGATCAGGATTGATCTCTTGGTAATACAAGAAATAGACAAATGTCTCTGTCCTGACAGCTAAAGCAGAATATATAGCTGCTTCTGCATGCTGTTCTCAAGTGTTATATAATCAAAACCAAATGCTTGATTATGGCTTTAATTTTCTTAAAACACCCATACACATTGATAATTCTACAGCCATGTTTATAACAAACAATCCTGTTCAACATTCAAAAACCAAACACATAGAGATCAGATATCACTTTCTGAGAGATTGCTTAGAAAAAGGTCTGATCAAGTTGATCAAGGTCCACACAGACAACCAATTGGCTGACCTTTTTACAAAACCATTTGATTTAACACGAATTGAATTATTGGTTCAGTCTCATGGTATGATCAACTATGAAACAACAAATTAATATTTTCAAAACATTCATATCAGACATACTTGATTTTGTCAAAGTCCATGATTACCATCAGCTTTCCTTTTTTCAAAATCAAGATATCATGCAAATCATTCATTTTGATAATATTAAATCACACATAGATTTCATGAGAAATGATAGTATACTAGCATAATTCTTCACTTGAGTCTTTTTCCACTAATAAAGACTGACAAATTATTTGTTTGATATGTGGATAGGCTCAGCATAGGACACATAAAATCAGATACAACAGTGAAGAACTAAATTCTTATGACTATGTGGTTAACAACACATCTTGGTTTATGGTGAGTATTGATCTATCCAATATCAGTTGCTTTCAAAGTAACTACAATACACCAAGTGAAACAGTTTATAAATTGCTCAATCATACAATTGTCTCCTTTGTTATGATAATCATAGACCTGGAGTACACCTAGGCATTTTTGTTGTGCTAAGCACAGAACTGAATGACCTAAATCATGATCCAAAAAGATTCCCAAAGAGGAACACATCCATCTTGGATGAATTATCAATAAAGTCTTTATGACTACATTCCTTGTGAATGAATCAAAAGAATCCCAAAGAGGATCACCTTCCAAAGTGAAGTGAAAAAGAATCCTAAAGAGGATCAACCAATATGGATAAAATTGAGCATTTATACTCCTAAGTAACTAGGTTTTAAGTATTGAAAGTACTTTCTAGCATATCTTGAGGAGGGTTGTATTAATCATGCAATCAGATGTGGGGTACATACATCTCATGTCAATCAACTCAAAACATGATAATCACTCACTGTTTCAATCAACCATTAATACCATGCTTGAGTTTAAGTGGATCACAATATCTGCAATCAACACTGTACTTGTCTATGTCTATTCTTAAAGCCATACAAACAACTCGGCGAGAAATGTAGACTAGTATGATCTCATGGTATGTGCAAAAGATTCATGTTCAACATGAAAATCATTCATTTATTAGTTAGATAAGGCATTATCTTTCTAACTTTTATCAAGCAAGCAATCATTGGACTTTGATAATTTCCACTCAAATACATACAAATTGTTGTTATTTTGTAAAAGATTTTTATAACTATGCAAAAATTTAGGGGGAGAAATTGAACATGGAAATATCAAAGGCAGCAGAATTGTGCATTGTCACACATTTCAAAACTTAAGATTTTCTAAATTTTGAGTTTTAAACAAAGCCAAGTCAAGCCAACACTAACAAACAACAGGTTAACACACATACATATGTTTATTTTATTGCATAATATTGCTTGTGAGTGATATCTTACCATCCATATATTGAATATGTTAAAATTTCAATATTTTAACATATATTTTAAATCAAAGATTTAAACAAACATTTTGATTTAAACAAGTTTCATCAAACAAATGTTCTTTTGGATGAAATTTTATCAAACATATGCTTCGGAAGACATTAGTTCAAAACAAACAAAAATCTGAAATTTTTGAAAAATTGTTGTCATAGCGGACACACAAACATACACCGCTGTAGCTACAATAACCATCATAACATGCAAAATACACCAAGTGTATATCGCAGGCAAAACAAACAAACATCAGCTATGCACTTGTGAACATTCAAGTGTTCACAGCGCATGATGTTGGTAAGGCATCCGCTGTGAATACAGTGCCATTCCACAGCTCATGACTAACATAAGTCATTCGTTATAGAAACAATGCAAATGTATACAACGTATGCACACAGGTAATCATACGCTGTAAACATTCATATCACATCCAAGTGTACACAGCGCATGAACAAATGTTCATCCGCTGTGTACAATCATCATAACATTTCATGTCCCCACAACGCATGAACAAATCTTCATCCGCTATGAACAAACAATCAAATGTTCAAGGATCCACAGCGCAGAACAAATATTCATCCGCTATTACCAAACAAACCATTACAAACAACTAAACATGCATAACATTCAAAACAAACAAACAAACAACTACCATGCATAATAAACACACACACACTCATTATTAATAGACAAAATAGTAACAAGCAATCATTAAATTGAAGTCAACATCATACTTAGGGGGAATATTGTTGGACTCAACAATTGCATTAAGAATTAATGCATGAAAAAGTATGATGCTTGCCAAAGCATACAATCAAACAAAATGTGTTTTAACATACAAAACAATCATTTATAATACAATAACATTGTTAACATTCATAAAAATCACTAACATTTGTTTAAATTTCTTTTTCAGATTTTTAGATAAAAGAAATTTTGACCAGGTGTTCGTAGCGGATGAAGAGTCTCCACAGCGGATGAAGATCATCAGCAGCGGATGAAGAAAATTCATCTAAGTGTGTGCAGCGGATGAAAGAATCCCATAGCGGATGAAGAACATACAGCGGACAACAGACAAGCAAAAACACACAAGTGTTCATAGCGGATGTTCAATCCACAGCGGATGAACATTCCATAGCGGACAACATTCAAGCAAACACACAACATTCCACAGCGGATGTTCATCCACAGCGGATGAACATCCACAGTGGACGAACAACCAAGTATGCACAGCGGATGAATAGTCTTCTCCACAGCGGATGAGAAAACCTCCACAGCGATGACTTAATTCCACAGCGGATGACTTAATTCCACAGCGGATAACTTAGACCCTTAGGATTATTTATGTAATATTCGTTTACTTAAGGGTAGTTCAGTAATTGTATATAGCTATGTGTATAGGCTATAAATAGCATTCTACCCTAATCCTTTGTAAGCTTTTGAACAATCAATCAAACAATTAGTTATTATTATTTTTGAGGATTCAAACACACACAAACACACACACACACACACACACACACACACACACACACACACACACACACACACTGATTTCATACACTTGAATCATGGTTTCCACCCCATGGTTCTTGTTTGTTGATTATTGAGAGATATTGAAAAGGTCCTTGGGGGAATCAACTTGTTCATGTTGAATATTGTTCTAATATGTTCATGTTCATGTTGTTGTAAAGTTGATTTCATCACTAACTGAGGCTGGTAGAACTATGTTAGCTGACTCAAAACTGGCTTTAACCTTTTGGGTAGAAGCTGTCAGCACTGCATGTTATGTGTAGAACAGGGTTCTTGTAGTTAAGCCACATGGAAAAACCCCTTATGAGCTATGGAACAAGAGGCCACCGTTCATAGGCTTTCTTGGGTCCTTTGGCAGTAGATGTACCATCGTCAACGCAAAAGACAATTTAGCAAAATTTGCTAAAATGTCTGATGATGCCATCTTTGTTGGATATTCCTCAACCTCTATTGCATATAGAGTGTATAATATCAAAAGTCAATAATTTGAGGAATCATCCAACATTGTTGTCAATGAGCACACACCTTGTGTTAAGGGCAATGGTTCTGAATATATCTTCAAATTAGAATTGTTTCCAAACTATTATAAACCATCTTGTGAGAATGTTTCAGCTGGAACGGGAATTCAAGGTGACACCTACGAAGATCAAATGTTTGAGTTACCAAGACCTATTCCAATTTCTTCAAGAAGAAATAAAGATCAAGCTCCTTCAACTGAAAATCCTGAAAGCTTGTATATCTTAGGAAACAATGGAGCTTCATCAAGTTGTTAGCCAACTAAGCCATATAACTCAATAGTTGACAACTCAAGTATTCAACACCAAGCTGATGAAGACAATGATCAGGAGGAACAGGCAACTGTGGATCTTGCTTCTCAGCAAAATACCATTGATGTTGTCACACATTCATTAAATCACTCCTCATTGAATGAATGTGAGACATCAGTTGGTGATGATGTTCAAAATGCTGAGCAAAACTTTTCAAACTTAGATCTATCTATGCAACTATATATGATTCCTAGGCTCAGGATACACAATACTCATCCAGCTGAGAACATCATTGGGGATGTCTCAAAAGGTGTGAAAACAAGAAGTTAGACCCATAATAGGAATGTCTGCTTGTACTCATGTTTTCTTTCTCAAATGGAACCAAAGAAGGTGGAAGAAGCCATTAAAGACAACAATTGGATAGAAGCAATGGAAGAGGAGTTGCTTTAATTCAAGAGGCAAAAAGTATGGAACTTATGTCCATTACCACCTGGTCAGGTTCCTATTAGCACTAAGTGGGTGTACAAAAACAAAAGAGATGATAGAGGTTTGATCATCAAGAACAAAGCTAGACTTGTTGTTCAATGATACACATAGGAGGAAAGCATAGATTACACAGATGTCTTTGCACCTGTTGCAAGACTTAAGGCTGTGTGAATTTTTCTTGCTTTTGCTGCATCCAAGAACTTCACAGTCTATCAACTTGATATGAAATCTGCATTTCTATATTGGGATATCGACAAAGGAGTCTATATGTGCCAGCCACCCGGATTTGAAGACCCACAACATCCTGGCTATGTTTGCAAACTTGATAAAGCTCTTTATGGGTTGCATCAGGTGAAGCAGATAGAAGAAGGGTTCTTCATCAATCAATCTAAGTATGTCAAAGATATCTTAGAAAGATTTGAGATAACAGATCGTAAGCCTGCCAAGACACCTATACCCAGAAATCACAATCTTAGTTGTGATTTCGAGGGGAAGGATACTGATCAGCATCAGTACAAGGAAAATTTGATCTTTGATGTATCTCACTATAAGTAGACCTGATATAATGTTTGCAACATGCATCTGTGCAAGATATCAGGCTTCTCCAAAGGCGTCTTACCTAATTGCTGACAAAAGAATTCTTAGAAATCTCAAAGGAGCTCCTAAATTGGGTCTTTAGTATCCTAAGAATAGGGATTTTAACCTCTATTGTTACACTGACAGCGATTATGGTGGCTGCAATATCAACAAGAAATCAACATCAGGAGGATGTCAATTTCTTTGTGGAAGGATTATCTCTTGGCAATATAAGAAGCAATCATGTGTATCCACATCAACTGTTGAAGCTGAGTATATTGTTGCTGCAAGCTGCTGTGCTCAACTTCTTTGGATTTAGAATCAGATACTGAATTATGGTTTTAACTTCATGGAGACTCCTATCCACATAGACAACAAGAGTGCCATTTCTATCATAAAAAATCCAGTCAAGCACTCCACGACAAAACACATTGACATCAGGTATCATTTCATTCGAGATATTCATGAGAAAAATCTAATCAAGCTAGTCAAAGTTAGTTCAAATGAACAATATGTTGACTTGTTCACAAAAGCCTTTGATGAACAAAGATTTAAATATTTAATCACAACTTTTAGGATGATTAACATTGACTAATCTTTCTCTTTTGAAAACCTTTTAAAATGTGTCTTATCTATGTTGTTTAAATACAATCTAAGCCTTGTTGCTAGAAAGTTTTTCAAAATTGTAAAAATAAAAATTTAAGTAAGAAATCTTTCGAATAGAATTTTAGCCTCGGAAGAGTTTTACATAACTCTTCCGAAGAGTAAAATTCCCTCAAGAACATTTTCTTAGGAAGAGCTTTTGGCCTCGGAAGAAATTTTGACTATCTCTCAAATTGTTTTCAAAAGCTTATTAACTTAAATTCTCGGAAGCATTTATTGTTCTCGGAAGCAAATATGGTTGTAAACCAACGTTTGCCTTCAGAAACAAAATGTCTTCGGAAGAAAATCTTTGGAAACAAACTCGTTTGTCTTCGGAATAGTTTTAAATCCTGGAAGAGATGAAACTGTGCAACGGAAATCTTTGGGCCCACATTATTTTACTATAGAGATATTGTCGGAAAACAGTAATTAGCCAGAATTTTAAATCTTTTTCATCTTATCACTTGCCGCCTACATCCACTTGAACCTCGAACCATCTTTTCATCTATCATTTCACCTTATCCAGTGGATTTTTCACCATGTAAAATTACCGGCTGTTTCTCTTTCTTACTTTTCTTTAACGTTCATCAAAACCCAAGATTTTACTATTCATCTTCGTCATCCTGCTTTTGCTATTTTTCCACATCAATCGAATAGTTTCCATCTGAACAATGGCCTAGAATCCCCAACACAATAAAGTCACCATCCTTGACTCTTCGAGGGATGTTGATTTTGCCCCTATTGTCCAATTTCTTTCTCAATCAACATACTTTACTGCCCTTACTGTTAACCCTACCATCTACTCAAACTACATGACCGAATTCTGGGCCAATGGTCAAAGTGAAACAATCAATAAGGAAAGGGTCATCAGATCAAGGATCTGCAGACAGGAGATCATCATCGGTGAATTAACCATCAGGGAGCATCTGGAACTCCATGATGATGGCGCCTCCACAGAATTCCCCAAGTCTAATTTGGAGGAAACCTACACTCAAATGGGATATGGAGGAGATGTTAGCAGATCTACAGTCTACAAGTTCAACTTCTCTTTCAACTAGAAGTTCGTGCTTTATATTGTCCTACATAGCCTATCCAACAAATTAGGGAGATGGGATCAAATTCTCTATGATCTGGGCTACCTAGTCCATGGGTTGGTAAAAGGCCTTCGCTTCAACTACTCAAGGTTTGTGCTGAATAATTTGAGTAGTAATCTCACTAGGGATTCATTCTATATGTATCCTCGGTTCATTCATCACATTATCAACTATGAGTTGGACCAGGATAAACTATAATTTGCTCATGTTTTACTGGTCCCTCACATGAATCCTGGCATCTTCAAGACATTGAAGATTCACTGTCTCCTTCCAGGTATGCTTGAGCCAATGGCTCATGGTGACATCCGTGCAAGCCCCCACCAGACACCACCACTACACTTCCATCCATATCTTTACACCCAATTAAAATCACATACCAAAGACACCCCAAACGAACCCTTGATCAATCTACTCTGATTGGTCAAGTCCCCTCTGTTCAAACCAAAAAGACTAGAGTAGAATCCAGGGCTCCCACTCAGTTAGAGGTCTAACTATCCTCCATAATTAACCTCAATATTAGTGTTGAGTCTCCTTAGTCTCAACTTGATGAGCCTATTACCTAAGCCATAAGCCCTCATGGTGAGTCTCAACACTCTCTTGAGCAACCAAAATGGGATAGCCACATCATTGGCTCAACTGCTTTTGCAGAAAAGCCACTAGGTGCTGAACAAGATCTCGGGTCAATAAATATAACCTCTGTTTCCTTTCTTAAGCTTTTAACCTGACCTGATAAGGATATCATGTTTCATCAGGGCCATGATGTTGATCTACCTCACCCCTCTCAAGATCAACTAAGTCCCAGGGAACCTCTGATATTTAGCCCACATCAGCAAGACCAAACTGAGGTAAGTCCACCCGGAGTGGAGGTGACTCATGTAGATTCAGATGCCACTACTGAGAGTGTTTCAATAGCCTCTCAGGATAGTGGTAACATCAGTCAGACTGAATCGATGGCAACCTTACCCATTGATGCCTCTCAAAGATACTTGAGTCTATAAGGGTATCCAGGGCGCCAAGAAAGCACAACTGGTGATGAGGATGAACATACTAGGTATGTTATCCCATCTCCCGATGATTATTCAAAAGAAGATGAGGGTAGTCTGCAACTCACCATCAGAGATCTAATTTCCAAAGTCACCAATCTTGAATCAAAGGTTAAGACTTTAAAAAATAGGTCTGCCGCTCAGCAACTTGAGATTGAAAATCTCAAGGCTCAACTAGATGAGAAACAAATTGAGAAGTTTGTTAGGCATGTACATACTAAGGTTTCTTAGAGTGCTTCCTCTAGCTCATCTACTTCTCAAGATGATGCTACCAAAAAGGGGGTGAATTCACAGAAATAAAGACATGATGAGGATATATTTGCTCACACTTGACGTGAGGTCGAAGTCTCACTCAAATAGAAACCAAATACAACTAAATAGATAGTGGTAAGTGGGTATCAAACACAGGGAGTTTGTGGAATATGTGTATCAAGAAGTTGTACTAACTAAACTAAACTAAATAAAGCAAAAGTAAATTTCAAAGTTTTAGTTGATTGATTGAAAAGATTCAAGCAAAGTGACCAAGTATGTTAACAAAAATAAAATTAAGTAATGAGAAGAAATGTTTCCCCTTAGTCTCCGGATTTCAACAAATGAAGATGTTAATGTTTAATTGGGAAGAACCACATAGACATAGTTCATGAGTGTGTGTTAGTGTGTGATAAAAGAGGACTAAGTACTTGGTTTAGCAAGGTTATCACTCGATGACCAGTATCATAATTGAATCACCCCAATCCCTTCCACTAAATCAAGATTGCCTATGGCATCAAGAACGTATGGTTGAAATCAAGCGGTCAATAATTGACCCATTACACACAACACACAATCACCATAACAACATAATCACAAGATCAAATCATTATCCCATAAATAAACAAACATCAACACAATCATAGTTGGAAATCCTTACAACCAAGGGAAAACATAAAAAGACTACCCGTTCATTGTTTCGCAAACACAAACAATGACAAAGATGGAATCCATAACAATCAAAATGAAATAACAATGGATTAAAGTACCAAAGATCTTGTCTTCTACCACCAAAACTTTCTCAAAATCGCCCAGAGAAACTGCCCAATTCGTCCCCAATAATCAGATGTACAAAGAACCATTCAGTTCTTCATTAAAAGGGGCAGTTACATTTTTCACGTCAGTCCCCACCGTAACCTACGGCCCCACCATAGGCTACGGTGGCCAAAAGATTCCATACGCCAAAATACTTCGGCAATACGGTGGCTTTTTCTCAAATCACACCCATCGTAGCCTACGGCATAGCCGTAGGTTACGGTGTCCTCGGGGCCTTTTTTTCTTCTTTCTTTTCTTTTCTTTCTTGTTCCCGCTCACCGCCACACTTTTGCTCCATTTTAACCTTTAATGTACCTGAGATAAAAGCAACCGTAGTCATCTAATTCAAGACAATCACATGGTCAAATGCGGAATAACACACGTTCTTAAAGCATTTAAGAGTCGTCCAAAGGACAACCCGTCATATCCCCACACTTAACCGTTACTTGCCCTCAAGCAACTCATCAAGTCACACTTACAAAACACTTAAAATTTCATGTTACTCGTAGCACATTCATCCATCTTACCGTTCACCCGAAATGCATCCCGCCATAACTCACACTATCACCCCTCACAAGAATCACTCATCTCGGTTATCTTTGTGTACACTAAAGCACATATGTGACTAGGCAACCATAAGCTCATACAACCATCGAACCTCCACCAATTTCACATGAACACACACACACAAGTCAAGAGGGCTTTAATGGTTATAATGGGGCTAAGCTCAAGGTGAGGAATGGGAAATGTTTTTGGTGACGCAGTGATTCAACCCGGTTTCTCTTTATTCTTGAACACCCAATTCTTCCTTTATTCATTTCTTTCCTTTGTCTTCTTGTAGGTGCTTTCCTTCTTAAATTATCAAACCCCAACAATTACTCTTGTTACCTCAACTTTTCATTCGTTTTTTTTTGTATATTTTTTTCTACATTTTTTTCTTTTTTTTTCTTTTTTTTTTTTTTTTTTAAGATCACGACTATTCCTTGCTTCTTGTTAAACAAGGTTAAATCACGAGGGTTGCATTTTAGGAATGAGGGATAAAGGTTGCAAATGATAGGCAATAGGCTCAAAGCGGTTACTAATGGACCAACCCCCGCCCCTCACATATTCAGGCTCATATATGTAAATGTATAAGGCCCCGACCCCCAAATCCCACACGCACACACATCCAGACGAGGCTGCCCTAATGCCTCTGTCGTCCCTATATGCATGTTCATTATGGTCTCGAGATGTATGTGTTGCGCGAGTTCTAGTGCTTCACCACACCTTGCCACTCTCAATCAAGAACAATTTATAAATTGCAATATGTGTGGTTTCAATCCTCACCATGTAAAGGTATATGGGTTGCTGATGAATCGTGTGAGTCAACCCTAAAATGCAATCGGGTAAAAGAATTTCCTCCAACCCCGTGCTTATCAACATGAATTCTTCTTAAACAACTCCATTTTTTTTAATTTTCTTTTTGTTTTTTTAATTTTCTTTTTTTTAACACAATTAATTGCCACAACTTGAAATTCCTAAAAATTTCCCCCCATCCCCACACTTGGGTACATTGCCCCTAATGTACGGTTTTAAAGGGAATAAAAGCATACAAAATATAATGACACTGCCACAATCACCAACCCAACAATCAAACAACTAAAGTTCAAAACACCACCCAACCAAAAAAAAGCATGAAAACAAATATATGCAAAATAAATAAAATGAAATCGAGCACACCTGATAGAATCATGGTCCAAAGAGGGAGCGCCAAACCACCCTGAATCCAAATGCTCAGCTACCATCATCTTCATCACCTTGTTGTTGTTGTGAAGAGATTCCTTCACCGCCAGTCTGCAGGTTCATCAATTGACTAGTGTGTGGATCCACCCATTAGAGTGATGTAATGTAGTGTGGTGTAGTCCACAATCGGTGGATCCGGTATGACTGGACAATCCATGAGATAGTCCTCACGCATCCTCCTGCTCCTATCATCCATGTAACGGTTGTTCATTTCATTCTTAAAAGCATACATCTGAGCCCTAGCAATCTCCTCCTGCCGATCATTATTCCGCTTCAACGCCCTTTTCATACTAGCTCCTATGTATGTTTGGTGATCAAAAGATATCTGATTATAATCAGTCCAACCAGAAAATGTGGGGGGCCTCCTATGTTCTATCACCTACTCCATAGTCCCCATATGAGCCCAATTCGGATCATAGGGCTGTTGTGCATAATCAAACGCACTACCCATGTAACCCTACTGTGTTCCTCCTCTTTGAATCCCACCGCTCGGTCCGGCTCCACCCATCTCCACATCCACAGTAAATGTATCCTCTCTATAATCCTCATCACCGCTTTGGACCTCATCACCACTCTCTGGTTCGTCAACTTCTCCCTGTTGTAATGGTCGGGCATCCACCTTTAATACCCGCCATCTTTGACCGTCGCTTTTTAGCTTATGATACCGCTTCGACTCTTTATACTCCCAACCCGGGCCCAAATTCTTTAAGTCGAATGGTTTAAATCTCTTATAAGACCCTTTTTCCTCCGATCCAATCACCCCATACAACTTCAACAAAGCTATGATTAACCTACAATGTGGAATGATCTTTCTCTCCCCACTGTTCCTGCTAATCTAGATATTGTTTAACACCAAACAACGGAAGGGAACAAGTGGAGACCCGTTCATCAACATGTGAAGAACCGGTACTTCAGGGAACCTCACCTCAACCTTATCACCTCGTCTTGGAATAATGTTTTGTGTGCAAATCACCAACATCAACTTAGCTTCAATCCTCAAATTCCTTCGATAAAGCTTCCCATATGTTGTTCCAGGCAAGAACAAATAGCTTAACATATCATTCCACCTTGGGTGCTTTTGAGGATTAAAGTACAAGTCATCCAAGCTCGGAAAGATGTATTGGTTTACGGGTTTGCTGTCAAACTTTGCTAATCTCCGCAACGAATCAAAAGACATCTCAACATCTATATTATTGACCATACAATAAGCTTCATTTTCGAAGGAGCTTTATACGGGGGCACCTAAAGGTGGCCATCCACTCCTGTATTTCTGCATCATACAGGTTTTTGCTTTCCCTATCATAGCACTTTAAGGAAGATTCCCACCCCAAAGCCTTGAATTTGTCAGTGATCCCGAAAGGACCAAAATCCACTTCTCTAACCTCTTTTTCATACAGAAATGCCTCCTTGCGTTGAACCAATGCATTCATCTGATCATGGAACAATTCTGTCTGCCATTCAATTGGTTGATCTAACAGAGAACCAGATGTCCACTTTGGTTTTGGAGCCCTTGGTGATGCGTCTTCTTCTGAGTCTGAATCGCCTGCATGAACCAACCTTCTTCTCTTTTGTAGGCCCTCCAGTTGATTCGAAGGCCCTGCTGGCTCTTTCCCTTTTCTTACCATTCCTGAAATCACAACACAAACACACAAAAATTCAATTCAAAACCCTTGTCAACCCCAAAACATCCCCACACTTGCTTGTCACTATAGTTGTGAATACTCACGATGTATTAACAAAATTTTTGGGCATTATTTCGTCATAATTTCAACATTCCCTCTAAGTCATTTCAAATTCAAAGATTAAGATTCACAACCACAACTTATCAACAATTCATCCTCTACAAGCAAGTGTGTAATAAAACATAGAAATAACTTACAATTTACATTGTACATCCTAAAACAAGAAGAAAACACAAACCTTTGCTTGTAAGATGTAATGAAACCCAAAAGCTTCAAGAAAACCAAAGCTGTAAAACAAACAAGAATTTTCGGACGAAAAATCCTAAAATAATCAACCCTAGCAAGCTAACCTTCCAAATCCGAGCACAAATCCTTAATCCTTACGAAATTTTGGTCAAGATTGACTCAAAAACATGAAAAATGGTGAAAGATTGAAAGATTTTGATGTTTGAGTGGTTATGGAGGTTAGGGTTTGTGGTTGGGGGAGATGAGAGTAGAAAAGGATGTGAGGGTGGGGTAAAAGGCCGTCACTTTTGTGTGTTGTGTGTGTTTTTCTGCATTTATCTTTTTTTTTAACGCCCAGGACCGTAGCCTACGGCCCTACCGTAAGCTACGGTAGGTCTGGTTCACTTTTTTTTTCATCGTATTGCAGAACCTTGGGACCGTAGGGTTTTATGAGGTATCGTAAGCTACGGCGCTACCGTAGCCTACGGTACTGGGCACATTAAAGGTAATTTTTTTTTTTCACAACTTAAGAAAACGACACAACTAAACAAAACAACTAAAAAGGAATATCCTACCCCCCCATGAAAAAGCAATGTTGTCCCCGACATTATGGTCAAAGAAAACTCCCAAGAGTTTCCCCACACTTGGGTTAAGCAATATCCCAAAAACAAAATGACCAAATAACAACAATAACTATACAATTACATTTACAATACGCAAACCTGGGCCACTCAAACATTACCATCCTCAAGCGGGTGGAGAAGGTAGCTCACCTTATCAACCTCAAGCATGTTTACATCATTTCCCTCCAAACACGGTTTGAGACGATGTCCATTTACCACTTGCTTCACGTGATCCTTTGGGTCTTCAATCTCCACTTCACCAAATTGACCCACTCGAACAATTATGTATGGCCCCATCCATTGCTTTTTAACTTTCCGGGAAGAACTTGAGTCGTGAATTGTACAACCACACTTTTTGACCTTCCTCAAAACACTCTTCCTCATTTCGCATCATGAACTCATTTTAACTTGTCTTTGTAGGCGGATGCACACTCATATGCCTCATCCCGGATCTCTTCCAACTCACATAACTTCAACTTCCTTAACTCTCTGGCTTCATTGTACTCCATGTTAACACTTTTAATTGCCCATAAAGCTCGGTGAGCCAACTCCATCGGAAAATGACAACCTTTCCCATAAACTAACCGATAAGGAGTTGTGCCAATTGGTGTTTTGCATGACGTCTGATATGCCCAGAATGCATCATCCAACTTCACCGACCAATCCTTCCTATCAACCCGGACGGTTTTCTTCAAGATTTCTTTAATTTGTTGGTTTGAAACCTCAACTTGGCCACTTGTTTGCGGGTGGTATGGAGTTGCAATCCTATGGTTTACATTGAACCTTTTCAACAACTTCCCAAAATTGAAATTCTTGAAGTGTGATCCACCATCACTTATAATCACCCGCGGCACCCCAAATCGTGAAAAAATGTTGGATTGAATAAATTTACACACCACGGCATGATCGTTTGTTCTTGTTGCAATTGCTTCAACCCACTTCGACACATAATCTACTGCCACAAGGATATACAAGTAACCACATGAGTTCGGGAAAGGGCCCATGAAATCGATGCCCCATACATCGAAAATATCAACCACCAAGATTGGTTGTAGTGGAATTTCGTCCCATTTTGATATGCCACCCATCTTTTGGCAATTCAAACAATTCTTCGCATACTCACTTGTATCTTTGAAAATTGTAGGCCAATAAAAACCACAAGTGAGTACCTTATGACCCGTCTTTTGTCAACTAAAGTGGCCCCCACAAGCGGACGAATGAGCATGAGCTAAAATCTCTAAAAAGCAAAGGTACAAGCTGCTCTTCTGAAGGAACAAGCTGCTCTTCTGAAGCTAAGTCAAAGATCTTCCGAAGCTCAAGTGTGAAGAACTTCTAAAGAAAGAACTGAGTCTTTCGAGACTAAGTTCTTATTCTTCCTAAGTATTCAACTCAAAAAGATTCAAAGACAAAGTCTTCCGAAGAATAAAGTCCTGAAGACTTGCAGATATTTGGAAGAAGTTGATTCTTCTGAAGTATAAATGGCCTCGGAAGAATTTATTCTTCCGAAGTATAAATGGCCTCGGATGAATTTATCGGAAGAACTAACTATGAACCATCAGACATAAGTATGGTCTGTCTAATAGCCCGCTGCCACTCTGATAGACTACATGGCACTTTCCTACGCCTATATAATTGACCTTTCTTTAATCCGCTGTTCAACCATTCTCAACTTAGTACAGTTGCCACTTTTAGTTTGTGACAAAAGGTAAGTCATGGACATGTCATGACTACCTAATCTAAGATATTATTATCTTAGATACGTTACTTCTAAACGATGTAGTATTTGACTAGTTGTAAGTTCCAGTTGGTTTTCCAAGTATAACCGGTTGTAGATAGTAGTATATATAGTTTCTCCATGTAACTTAGTAACCATGCTTGTAAGAGTCTTGTAATACTGAGTTGAGAAGTAATATATACAAGTATCTTGAAAACCACTCTTGTGCTCTTATGTTTTCTGTTTGAACTTATTATATTACTTGTGAACTTGGTTAGGATTATGCTTCATCAACCTGAGTGACATTAAGTGAGTTTGTGTGATCATCTTGTGTTGTGTGACAAATACCGATCCTGCATGCTTGTTCTACTCAATTTGCTTCAACAAGCCCATCACCAAATTCTAAAGATTAGCTCAACACTACCAAATCAAACACTTGTGGGCTTTATGAAGATGTTGAACCAACTCCAAAAGACCATTCTCCAAACCCCTTTGATTTAGCTCCTAACGCAGCCCATACTTCTTTGGCCCATGAACGTTAAGACCAGTCATTGGACCCCGCCCGTGAAACTGAAGCCCACTCACCTGCCCATGAACCCATTTTAGTCTCTTAGGGGCCAATGTTAGGCGTTAGCAACACTCTTGATGACTCGTTCAAGCGTCAGTTTCCAACCCTTCTACATCTGGACACCCTATGATAACTCGAGCTAAGGCCATGGTATTTAAGTCAATACATAAAACTAGTATAGCTCATACTTATACTTGTGTTCTTCTTTTGACTTTATTTACATCCACTTATCCAAAGGGGCTTAGAACTACTGCTAAAGATCCAAAATGGATGCATGGTATGCACAAAGAAATGGATGCCCTACGCTTAAAAAAAACTTTAACATTGGTGCCCCATCCTAAACATCATAACATGGTTGGGTGTAAATGGTTATTTCAAACTAAATACCGAGTAGACGGTTCCATTGATAGACATTAAGCTCATCTGGCCGCTCAAGGTTTCAAACAAATTTCCGGCTCAAACTACTCGCACACTTTTATTTCGTATTGTTTTATCCTTAGAATTTATTAACAAATGGAAATTTCATCAACTTGATGTCTATAATGCATTTCTTCATGAAACCTTAAGTATGCTTGTGTTTATGGACCAACCACCAGGGTTTGAGGATTTTTATATCTCTAATCATGTCTACTAAACAAAGCTCTATAGGGTCTTAAACAAGCTTCGAGGGCCTGGTTTCATCGTTTGAGCAACTTGCTTCTTGCGAATGGTTTGGTTTGTAGTAAGGCCGACACATCCTTGTTTATATTCAAATAGGATTCTTGCATTATTTATCTTCTTGTATATGTATATAATTTAATTTTAATCAGAAACCAAGACCAAATTCTCCACTCCTTTATCACCAAACTAAATAATGAGTTTATTGTTAAAGATCTAGGTGAATTGAATTACTTTTTTAGGTCTTGAGGTGACCTATACGAACGATGGTTTGTTTCTAAGCTAGTCCAAATATGCTCATTATATTCTTGATCACGCAGCCCTTCTTGATTCTAAACCGGTCACCATGCCTCTTGCTTCATCAACAACTTTTACTACTAGTGGAGTTCTATACAAAGATCTTACTCATTATCGGTCCGTGGTTGGTGCTGTAACATCCGACCCATTTTCAAACTATAAACCCAAACCCGAACCCATTTTAAACTTTCATACGATGAAAAAATTCATAATTAAATTATTTTATTTTTTTGTTGAATCAAATGCAATGAAAGTGTAATTAATCCAATATTATGAATTGTATTATTCAATTTTTATTTATTAAATCATTAAACAATTTATAATAATTTTATGATTTATAAAATAAATTTTTATAAAGTCATAAAGTTTTATTTGTCATTTATGAGTTTTACTTATTAAATTAAAATAAATAATTAAATTCTTAAGTTGTTTTTACAAGATTTATAAATTTATAAAGTTTTATAATTTCAATAATTTATTTAATTATTAAAATTGGGGTCTTATTAAGTTGGGGTGTGAAACGTATTTTTTAAACTTAGTTGAAAACGGTTTAGCATAAAATAATAAAGACTTTAAACTAGAGGGACCAAAAGTATAAATTTTGATTTAAACCCAACCCTCTCCCTTTCCCGTCGACCTCCCCCTCCGGTCAACCTCCGACGGGTCTCCGGCGGCAAACAAAAACCAATTTCACTCGAATTAAACCGTCCCTCACTAATCGTGGACTTGACTCGAACTCCTAACCACTCATCAATTCGGAAATATTACCTGTTTCACCGTATCAATTCGAAATCGAACTTATTTTAACACCATCAAACTGTTTAGCCAATTTTATTTAAATTGCCCAAATCAACCAATCAAAAAATTATTGTAAGGATCACACTTAGAGGATGATGCAACCAAAGAGGTCTCAGCATGCACATGTGAAGTACAAGGAAGTTAATTCGGAAGATTTGATATAACTCAGTAAATTATACTAAGTATCAAATCTTCTGAAGCCAAAAGATTATATCTTCCGAAGCCAAAGATGAAGATTTTGAAGCTTCAAAGACAAAGTCTTCCGAAGCCAAAGACTGATTTCTTCCAAAGATAGAAAAGACATGCTTTTTTTGAATCATCTTTTGACAAAATCTGAATAACTTTCCGCTGCCACTTCTGAAGACTCACCAACTTATATGAATTGGTAAAAAGTCCATACTTTTGTTAAACTGAAGATTAAGGTCTTTTGTCTGTAACTTTCTACTCTTGTACTTTTATCTTTTTTTTAATATATTAGGATGTGAGCTATGACATTTCATAGTCACTAGTCAAAGGCAATCTACCTTTTGAATCTACATTGATCTTGTTGTCTAGATTGGTGTTTCCAGCTGGCCTTCAAAGTATGACCGGCTTTAGGATGTACTATAATGTATCTCAAGTACCGGAATCTTAAGAGAAGCTTTGTAACACTTGTAAGAACTTGAGAGCAATATACAATATTCTTGAAAACTATATTATCTTGTTCTTGTACTTGTTCTTTACTTGTGTTTTTTGTTTCATCATTAGATCGGTTCCCTATTTGATCTGTTAAGTGTTATAACACTCTCTAAACACTGTGAAACTATTGCATTAACCTTCCTTTAACGGTCCTGCAATTGGTATCAGAGCATTTCGGGCTTTTAATTGTAAGATCATACCATCTTAGATCTCTTCAGTTTCACAAAACACTTACTAGCTCAAATGGTAGCTATCTCTAAGGCTGATATGGAAACCGATACCATGACAAAGTCTCTACTGATCAATCCTGATAACTTTGATACTTGGTGCCAACGTATGGAAGGGTTCATCAAGCCTCAAGACAGCAGGATGTGGAGATCTATTGTTGAAGGACCTCACATCCCAAGCACCTCTTTGGCCACTGCTGGAGGTAGGAGGATTCCAAAGGAAATGGCTGAGTACTCTGAGGAAGACTGGAAGAAAATTGATGTAGATTAGAAAGCCATGACTGCTCTCCAAACTGCTCTTCCAAACTCTATCTACAAAGGCTTCAAGAAGTGCAAAACTGCTAAGCAGCTCTGGGATGCACTTAAGCTTATGTATGAAGGGTCTAAGGAAGCCAAAGAGAACAAGAAAGACCTCATGAAGTTGCAGTTTGAGAACTTCACCTACAAGACAGGTGAAACCATGACTCAACAATACTTCAGGTATGTTGAGATTGAGGATACTCTATTGGATGTTGGAGTAAAACTTTAGAATAAGGACATTGTGAGGAAGTTCATGTTCTCTCTTCCCAAACAATGGACTCACTATTGTGTGGCCATTAAAAGAACTGAAAACCTCTCTACCCTTACTCTCACAGAGCTGTATTGTATCCTTAGTGGCTACCAGATGGAGATGAACATGCAAAATCCATAAAGCAAGTCATCCAACAATCAGCAGAGTTCAGCCCTTCATGTGGTTGAGAGGGATATCAAAAAACCATAACATCATCTCATCTGCTACCCTGACAAATCACAAAAGGGTCCTTTCATCACCTTCCCTAAGACATCAATGGAGAGCTACATCCAAGAAAGCCCATTCCAAGAGACAAGCTCTGCTCAAGCCTTTGTGTCTACTGATAAAAGCAGTGGAAACTTTCTCTTCACTCTTGAAGACTTGGATCGTATCCATCCAGATGACCTGGAGTACATGGAGATAGTCTAGTAGATGGCTCTTCTCACTCATAGAGCCAAGAAGTTTTACAAGAGAACACGAAGGAAGTTCCCAAGCAATGTGGCAAGTGGAAAGTTTGCCTGGATAAAAACAAGGTGAAGTATTATAACTGTAACCAATGGGACACTTTGCTAGAGAGTGCAAGGCACTAAGGACAAATGGTGGCCAAGTACAACCCATACCAAACTACACTGATGTAGCTCCTAGAACTAAGAAGCCAAGCCAACCAAAACAACATGCTGTTGTTGCTGGTGAAGAAGGACACTTTGACTGGAGCTTTCAGGTAGAAGATGCTTCTCCAAACCATGCACTGAGCTTGTCATAAGAAAATCCAAGGCAGAAAAATATGTTCTTGAAGAGAAAACCTTCAAGAACATAATATCTCATCCTTGCATGCAAAGTTTTGTTATCAGAAAAGAAATGGACTAGGGTCAAGTGAGATAGCTCCTCCACACACACTCCTATCTCTTAGATCTCCAAGATGCAAAACTTGTCAAGATAAGCTGCCTCCTATTGATCCTATCCAAGAGAAGGATGAAGATGTAGAGGAGATAGTGAAGGATGAATCTGAGGTGAGTGATAAGGGTTATCCTAAGAAGGGTCATTATTCTCCTATAGAGAAAAAAGAACCAGAGATTACTAAGTCTGCAAGGAAGAACTTGATAAGGGAAGCCAAATGAAAATCAAAGAAAGCCCAAGAAATTAATGACACTTTTAACTCCAACCAAAAGCAAGTTTTCATTTCTGTTGGATTTGAAGCAGTAAAGACTGAAGACTCAACAATGGACTCTAGTACCATGTGTCCTAGTTCATGTCCAAATCATCCTGGTCAAGAGAAGAAGGCATATCAAATGTGTACCACTGCTGCACAGCCTGAACCATCCAGTTCCAAGAGCAAGCCTCACCCAAAGAAGCCTGCTGCATCATCTGAGAAGATGAAGAAGGAGGTGTAAAGTGATTAAGCTCAGCTTCTACTCAGAAGAAGACTCTTAGAAGTATGCCAACTGAGTGCATCATGTGTGGTAGTATATCTCGCTTTGCAAAGGATTGCATCTATAATCCTAAAGGTAATATTCACATGACCAAAAAGAAAACTTCTGAGAAGAAGAAGATAGCTTGGAAGGAAAATATCTTCCTTTCGAAACCTCCAAAGTGAAGCAGATGATAAGTGAAAACTTACCTTCAGAAGAAAATTTGGTCTCAGAAGAAAGGAATGCTTCCAAAGTACTGAACTTTGCTGCAGTGGATGCAAAAGCTTTCGAAGGTATAGTCTCCAAAACTTCCAAAGTCATCAAAAAATTCCAAAGTATTAAAGGCCATGTATAGTCTTCCAAAGATGGTATGGAAGATGAAGGAAGGCAATATGATTGAAAGTTCTTCATTTACATAGTAAATGATCCTCAGAGCTTTTATATAAGATCAATTATTATTGCATTATCTTCATTTCACTTTGATAAGCCCAAGACCAATGAGGCTTGGGTTTCCAAATGTAACTAACCATCTTTCTATATACAGGAACAACTAAAGACCAAAGGGAATGTATGGATAATTGATAGTGGTTGTTCAAGGCACATGACAGACAATGGCTCTTTGCTCCAAAACTTTAAGAAAATTAATGGATGGCCAGTTTCTTTGGAGGAGAATTAGGTGGTTACATCATTGGAAGAGGCAGGGTCACAAATGGTAAGCTTGACATTGAGAAGGTAAACATTGTTAAGGAGCTTGGGTACAATATCTTGAGTGTATCCTAATTTTGTGATCATAGACATAACATGCTCTTTACTGAGCATGAGTGAATTGTTCTCAAGCCTGGGGTGGTCATTCCTCAAGAGCATATCCTACTCAGAGCTCCTAGGAAAGGGAATATGTACAAGATGGATTTGCAGGAAACATCCCCTTCATGAGAAGTTTCTTGCTTTCTATCTAAAGCAAATAGTGATAAGTCTTTTCTCTGGCATAAAAGAATATGTCATGTAAACTTTAAGAACATGAATAAATTAAATAAGAATGATTTGGTAACTGGAATGCCAAAAAAAGAGTATACAAGTGATGACCATTGTGTTGCATGCCTGAAAGGGAAGCAACACAAAGTGTCTCACAAGCCAAAGAAAATGAACTCCATCACTACTCCCCTACACTTATTACATTTAGATCTCTTTGGCCCCATCAGTGTAATGAGTCTAGGAAGGACCACATATTGTTTGGTGATCAGAGATGACTTCACAAGATACACTTAGGTCTTTTTCCTTAGAACAAAGGATAAAACCCTGAGATCTTGAAGAACTTCATTCTGAAAATTAACAATCAATTTGATCATAAGGTCCAAATCATAAGATGTGATCAAGGAACTGAGAGGAGAAACATGACAATATAGTGCTCCCAGGACTCCTGAACAAAATAGTGTTGCTGAGAGTAGAAACATGAGATCTTAAAGAGCTTCATTCTGAAAATTTAAAATCCATATAATCACAAGGTCATAATCATAAGATATGATCAAGGAACTAAATTTAAGAACCAAATACTTGATACATTTTATGATGAGAAGGGTATTACAAGATAATACAATGCTCCCAAGACTCCTCAGCAAAACGGTGTTACTGAGAGGAGAAACATGACACTTATTGAAGCTGCAGAACCATGTTATCTGACTCTAAGCTGCCCATCACCTTCTGGGCAGAGGTAGTCAACACTACCTGCTATGTGTAGAATAGTGTTTTAGTAGTCAAGACTTATGGCAAGACTCCTTATGAACTATGGCATAAAAGGAGACCTTTGATTGGTTATTCAGATCATTTGGATGTCCTTGCACCATCTTGAATACCAAGGATCGGATAGCCAAATTTGTAGAGAAGTCAGATGATGGGCATTTTATTGGATACTCTTCCCAAGCTAAGGCTTATAGAGTATACAATCTCAGAACTAGAGTAGTTGAGGAGTCAGCCAGTATGACCTTCAATGAGCACACACCTAGTGTGAAAGCTTCTAGTCATGATTGGCTGTTTGATCTTGATTTAGTTACCAACAGTTTTAACAAATCTTGTGAAGATGTTTCAGGATCTATAGGTAGCTTATTAACAGGAGATTCTGATCCAAGATTTGAGTTGAGAAGACCAAGTGTTCAAACTACTTCACCAATTTAGATCTATCCAACTAACTTGTTGTGATTCCTCAACTAAGAATTCACAAGTCACATCCCACCATAAACATCATTGGAAATATTGAGACATGGGTGAGAACAAGAGGATAAACCCATGACAAAAATGTTTGTCTTCACTGTTGTTTCTTGTCCCAAATTAAGCCTAAGAAGATTGATGAGGCTCTCAAGTATGGAAGTTAGGCTGAAGCAATGCTGGAGGAGCTGCTTCAATTCAGGAGACAAAAGGTTTGGAACCTATGTCTTCTTCCTCAAGGGAAGACTACTATGGGTACCAAATACGTATTCAGGAATAAGAAAGATGATAGAGGACTTGTCATCAAGAATAAGGCAAGACTAGTTGTTCAAGGGTACACACAAGAAGAAGGGATTGACTACACAAATATTTTTGCACCTGTAGCAAGACTTGAAGCTGTTAGGATATTCCTTGCTTTTGCTACATCCAAGGATTTTATGGTCTACCAACTTGATGTCAAGTGTGCTTTCTTATATGAGGTGATTGATGAGGAGGTGTATGTCGAATAACCACCTATCTTTGCAGACCCAGATCATCTTGATTATGTCTGCAAGCTTGAAAAAGCTCTTTATGAGCTACATAGGCTCCAAGGAAGTGGTATGAGACACTATCTTAGGATAGCTGTCAGCATGAATTCAAGAAGGGTACTATTGATGGAACACTCTTTATTAAAGGAACAGGAAATGACTTGGTGTTGGTTCAAGTTTATGCAGATGACATTATTTTTGGGTCAGCTAATCCGAAGCTCTGCTAAGAATTTAATAAGTTGATGAAGAATAGATTTGAAATGAGTGCTATGGGGGAACTCAATTTCTTTCTATGAATTCAAGTGAAGCAAGTTGACAATGACATGTCAAAGTATATGCAAGATATACTTACTAAGTTTCATCTGACTGAGTGTAAGGTTGCTATGACACCCATAGCCAAAAACCACTCTCTAGGACCTGATCTTGAGGGGGAGTATGTTGATGAATATCTCTACACGGCTATGATTGGGTCTCTTATGTACCTCACAGCCAGCAGGACTGATATCATGTTTGCTACATGTATTTGTGCAAGATATCAAGCCACCCCCAAGATGTCACACCTGGTTGCTATCAAAATGATTCTTAGATATCTCAAAGGTGCTCCCAAACTTGGCCTTTGGTATCCAAAGAATTCTAACTTCAATCTATATGCCTATATAGATAGTGACTGTGGTGGCTGTAAGATGACTGCAAAGTCTACATCTGTGAGATGTTAATTCCTTGGTGGAAGGATAGTCTCATGGCAATGTAAGAAACAATCCTATGTGTCTGCATCAACTACTAAAGCTAAATACATTGTTGCTGTAAGCTGCTGTGCTCACATGCTTTGGATTTAGAATCAGATGCTGGACTATGGATTCAACTTCAAGGAGACTCCCATCCATATAGACAACAACAGTGCTATCTTTATTAAAGAGAATCCTATGCAGCACTCAAAGACAAAACACATCAACATCATGTATCATTTGATTAGAGATAATTTTGAAAAAGGATTGATAAAACTAGTCAAAGTTAACACAAATGAACAATACGCAGATCTGTTCACAAAAGCTTTTGATGAATAGAGATTTAAGTTCTTGTATCAGCTATTGGGATGATTAACTTTGAGTAGATTTTCTTAAACTAAATTCAAGATTGGTTTTTAAATATATGCGTCTTATGTTGTCTATATCATAACCAATATAAGCCCAGTTTACTTTGGAAGACATTTTTTTTAAAATTGATACCCCTTATTATTTTAAGAATTTTAGATATGTTTTCCTTCGGAAGACATCAAGTTGTCTTCGGAAGAAAATTATGTCTTCAAAACAAATACCTACTTCTTAGAAATTCACTTTCGGAAGAAATCCTGATATATCTTCCGAAGCTTACATTTGTCACCAAGTACTTATGTCTTGAAGGACTATTTTCTTCTGAAAGCAATTAAGTTTTGGAAGCTTTATTCTCTCATTGAATAAAATTTCTAATATTTGATACTTTCCAAAGCAAAATTTGTCTAAAAAGTAAAAACAGTCTAAGTATTTTTCTTCCGAAGCAAATTCTTGAAATACTAAGGAATATCTTCTGAAGCCAAATTAGCTTTGGAAGTTTTATCAAACCTTCCGAAGACAAATTACCTTCGGAATATTTTCAACTTCCAAGAAAAGTACCTTTTTGGGTACTTTTTCGGAGGTGGGACCGACATCCGGATTTCAAAGTTTATCCTTTTGCATTAACTTTATACCAAATCCTTACCATACATATATATATATATATATATATATATATATATATATATATATATATATATATATATATATATATATATATATTCATACAACGATTCCCCCTCTTTCACATTCCTCTTCATCTGCAAAAGTTCAAACCCTAAATTCACCCATAAACCGACTTTGTTCTTACCTTTCTTCACTTCAAAGATACTCAAAATGGCCTACCTTGATCCCCTAAACCAACTAGATTTTTCCATGCATCTTCACAAGCAACACAATCAGCTTGCTCAGTTTTCATCTGAGAAAGATCCAGGTTTCTCAAATGTTTGCTGCTTCTTATCTATATCAAACTACCTCACCTCCCTTACAATAGACCCTCCATTGTATGAAGATCAACTCCTAGAGTTCTGGAGGACCTGCCAAGAGGTCATCTTGGATGGTGATAAGGCATTGTCTACCACAGTGCAAGGGAGGACAATATTCATCACTCCAACCACCATCAACTCTCATTTGAGGCTAGATGATGCAGAAGGTGAGTTGTCCTTCCCCAAATCTACTGTAAACAACTCATTTCGGTAGATGGGCTATGAAGGGGACTACTTTGTGAGAACTTTAAAAAAGGTAAGGTTTCCTCTCAATGAAAGTACCTCCTCCATGTAGTAATCCACTCTTTATCCAACAAACATGGAGGTTGGGACCAAATTCTTGAGGACTTATCCTATATATCCCATGGGATGGTTCAAGGGGTCAAGTTCAAGTACTCCCAGTTTGTTTACACAAACTTGCTTGCTAACTTAGACTCCTTAGAGTATTATATGTTCCCTAGATATGTTCAATACATTCTTAACTGTGAACTGGGCTCACAGTTAAGGGGAACTGGTAATATTCTTAAACTGGGATAGATGAAGCCCAACATCTTCAAAACAATAAGAAAACCTATTGTTGGCTTCTCAAGGGTAGAAACATCCCTGGTCCCAAAAATATTATAGCTCATTTCTCAAGGTGACAACTTGGTAGCACCAGCCAATGTTGAACCCACACCTTCTACCTTTGCACCAACCACACAACCACAAAACCACAAATCACCATCACCTACCAAAGAAAATTCAAATGAACCCTTGCTCAGTCTACTCAGGTTGAACAGGCCCCCATATCACCACCCATGCAGGAAGAAGTGGAAACAAAAGCTCCCACTTCTCCTAAGGAGCACACCACTCCCATCATTTCTTTGATCAGTGTTGAGGTTCCTCATGCTCAGTCCGATGAGCTCATTACCCTAGCCATAAGCCTTCACTCTTGTTGAAGCTTTTAAAAGATTAACATTTTGTCTTTATGTGTTTTTTTATATAGTATAGTGACTTATTTTGTAAATATATGTTCCTTTGTTTCTTGATAGTATAAATAGGATATTTTAGGTATTTTGTAAGGAATTGAGTCAGTCAGTGAGTCTGTTAGTAAGAAACAGTTAGAACAGAACGAACTGTAACCCTTATACATTGTATCCTGTGCATTTGCTATCAATGAAAATCTATGAATTTATTGATGTAATTGCATGTGTTTGATTACTTTGTGTTTATATTGATCATTTCATTACGATATCATCACAGATTTGATCCTTTTGAACCGATCAATTGGTATTAAAGCCTTCGGTTCAGTGATTAGAGCTTATCGGCATTGTTGAGCTCTTTGAATCACTTGAAATTTGTGATTGGTTGTAATTTGATAGATTAATTATTGTTTTCAGTTATGTTTCATCTATAGAAACATGATTTGAATCACAATTTAGTGTGTAATTCATTCAGATCTGAGGAATTAATCAAATTTGTGTACGAACCGTGTTCTTCATTTTCGGACTTCAATTCAATCAGAAAACTGATTTGTAGTTGTTGTTTGATCAAATTGATGATTGAGGATTGTTTATCGACCTAATTACTACCTAATTAGAAGTTTTTAGATCAATTGAACAAGTTTTGAAGATTTTCATAAGATCTGAGTTCATTGGAGAAGATGAATTAGGCGCATGTGGTGAAAATCTGCTGAAAATTGACCAAGTGTCTAGACGCATCACAACTGTTTGGGCGTTTTACCACTGTGTAGGCGTTTTCAGTACATGCGGTTTACCACTGTTGGAACGCATTATGACTGTTTGGACACATTGTGACTTTGCTGGAACAAAGTAATTTTGGGCGTTTTACAACTGTTCAGGCGTTTCTCAACTGTTTGGGCGCATCACCAGTTGGGCGTTTCTCAGAATTCATGTAACATTCCCTTAGGCGTTTCTACTTCAAAGATAGGCTTTTCAGAACTATTCAGGCACGTCACCATTGTTTGGGCGCTTGATAACTATTTAGGCGCTTGAGCACTCAGACTTATCAGTAAGCACTTAGAGATTTTTTTCAAAAACTAAAATCCAAAAATATTTTCATTTTATAGTTTTATTTTAAAAGTTAAAAACAACAAAAACAAGTCATTTTCTTAAATACAAGAATACAAAATGGTTAAGTCTGAAGATTTTGAGAACAGGGTTCCAAAGCTAAAGAATAGAGCTGATTTCAAGAACTAGTCTTTAAGATTGAAACATCATCTAAAATCTATTGATACTAACTTGTGGAAGTCAATAGAGGAAGGACCTTATATCCCAATTACATCTGATGGTCCTGACAGAGAATTTGTGTATACAAAAGACTCTCAAGAACCATATCCAGAGGATGGTTTGCAAGGTGATGACTTAAGAAAGGTTAAGAATGACATCAAAGCTTACTCATTGATGTGCAAGGGGTTACCATTGGAAGTCTTGACTATTATCAAACTGGTTACACTATGTACAAGGCTTTGAAGATTATTTGTGAAGGTGGTAAAGAGGATTTAGAAGAAATTGCACTTATGGCTTTGTCTGACCAACCAAAGGTTGAGAATCCATCATCTGAGTCTGAGACTTCATCTTCAAGTTATCCTGAATTTCCTGTTGAAGTCAGAGAGAAAATGTGCATAAAAGCATGTTTTGATCAAGTTGAGTATTACAGAACATATTCATATAAGATCTGTGATAAACTTAAACAAGAAGAAGTGATGCATAACAAACTGAAAAATGATCACAAAGTCTCTGATGAAAAGATCCTATCTCTACAAACCTCATGAACAAAACTCTAAAAGAACTTGAACTTGTTAAAAAAGAACTTGAGGAGATGACTAAAAATTTATAAAAGGAAAAATTATCTTATGCTGCAACTCAGGTGGATCTAGCTAAAGTTAAAAGTTCTAAAATTATTATAAAACATATGGTAAGAGATAGGAAAGACAAAAACAAATCAGGTCTAGGTTTTACATATAAACCAATGCCTGAATCTATCACAAATACTCTGCCAGAAAACTTTAACACACATGATCACTCACCTGAAAACAAAGCTAAGCTAAAAGCATTTCAAAACAAGAAAAAGAATTCTGAAAGTGATGAAGAGAAAACAAATGTTGAGATATTTGAGGAACAAGATTCTGAAAAGATTAAAAATGGTCATCCAGTGAAAGTTAAATCGTACGAACCATGACCAAAGAATAAGAAAATGTTTGTTCCCAAAGAGCATGTTGTTGTAGAAATCATTGCTAAGAATGACAAACAAAACTCAAAGAATAAAGAGAAAGCAAAACTGGATAAGGTAACATCTGAAGATTCCTTTTCTTACGGATTAAACAATCCAGACTTTATCAAATGGCAGAAAGAACAAAAAGATAAAGAAAATGCAAAAGAGACTTCTATAGAAGATGTTCAATCTCAAAGTAAACAAAGATCATCAAGATCAAGAAATCAAAGAAGGAGAAGGAAAAATGCTAAATCTAACTCCACTCAGAACAAAAATCAAAACAATCAAAATCAAAGAACAAATCAAGTTAATCAGTTTAAACCAGTGAAATTTGTGTCTGCGGGTACTTTTGACATGAACAAAATTCCAGAAATCAAATCAAATTTAAAGAACAAATCTAACTCTGATCTGAAAACAGGTTCAGGTCCTAAGTCTTCCGCTGTCAATTAAAGATTTGTATCTAAAGAATCTAGGAATGGTGTCAATAAATAAAAGTCAAAACCCAAATATCAAAAGAGCAAATTCTCAAATCAAAAACAACAGATTAACTTTGTAACTCCTAAACCGAAACAAGGATCAAATGTGGCTTCCACATCTAAAGTTAATCAACAGTTGTTTAAATTTCAACAAAGGTACTGTGAAATATGTGATATGTACAATCATAAGACTGAAGAATGTTTCTTTAAAAGGTATTGTCACATATGTGATATGAAAAACTATTCAACAGCTAATTGTTATTTCAACAAATATTGTACCTATTATGATGAAATAACTCACAAAACTGAGAATTGCTACTTCAGAAAGAACTAGCCAAGGAATGGATATGTTAATCCACAGTTAAGGAACGGATATATCAATCCACAATTTTAAAGAAATCAAAGTGTTGGTTTTCAAAGATTGACAAAACAACCTTCCTTAGGCTTGAGATCTTTTCGAAGAAATGATTCTGATTATGATGATTCTTATGCTGTGAAAACAAAGAATTATAATCAAGGAAAATTCATTCCAGATTTGTTAGAATGAGCAATGCAAAATTTGGTAATCAATCTTTTTCAAAAAATGTTTTTACTAAGGGTTTTAATAACCTTGATGTGGATCTTGAAAAATGCTATCATGCTTTGCAGATTAAACAAATCAAAGATAATCAAAAATTTGTTAAAAATTGAATTGGTAAATTTACACAGCAAAAGAAGCTTGATTTGAATAACTTCATTTTAAACAATTTACCATTGTTGATAAATTTAGCAAGCCCAAGACCATATCGGCTTGGGTTGATAACTCAACTTAAATTTCATTGAAATGCAGTACGCCCAAGAAGACCTCTTAACACGTGGTATGTTGATAGTGGGTGTAGCCGGCTTATGACAGGCAACCATGCTTTGCTTCAAGAATTTAAGTTAAAAGATGATTGTCAGTTTTTTGGTCCCAGATTAGTCTTATGGCAATGTAAGAAACAAACAAATGTCTCTGTTTTAACCGCAGAAGCTGAGTACATAGCTACTTGAGCAGGATGTTCTTAAATCCTTTGGTTACAAAAACAACTGTTGGATTACGGGTTCAATTTTCTTAAAACCCCTATTTACATTGATAACACTGCTGCTATGTTTATTACAGCTAATCCTGTCCAGCACTCAAAAACAAAACATATCGAAGTTCGATATCATTTTCTCAGAGATAGCTCTGATAAAGGTTTAATTATTTTGATTCAAATCACAATTGAAAAATAGTTGGGTGACCTATTTACAAAAGCCTTTTTACCAGGTCGATTTGAATATTTGGTCGAGTCAATTGGACTTATTAATCATGTTTAAAAACTGGTTTTGAGTTTAATTCAGTTGTTTAATTCATAAAAATGATAAGAACCCTCCCTTAGCTTAATCATGAATATAGAGAAACTGTCAATGTTAACTGCCTGATTGTATATATTGTGTGTGCATATTCAATAGAAAATGAAAAAGCAAATACAAAAATAGAAAATTGCAAAATCAAAATAGAAAAATATAAAACAAAAACACAAAAATAGAGTTTTTCTTGATAGTTAATTGTTTAGGACTGAATCTATCTTTGCAATTTATGAGAAATGATAGATACATCAGTTCTGATCAGTTGCATACTTCACTCGCTACTAAAGTCTAACGTGATCAGATATGATGTGCAGCTAAGCTCATGCAATTATACTAAAAAAGTAAATTCTTGTGATCAAACTAAATCAATCATGTATTCATGTTTGTCTATTTTAATACCAATGAGTAGTGTTGACTTCTCAGATTGATTACTTGTAAAGTCATAAACTTACACCTGGTGGTGATATGAATAACATTGAGCTCTAATTATTTATAGCATCTATTCACTTCTCTATTATGAGTCATCATAGACCTGAAGTGATGAGATATCATTTGTTGTAAGTCATTATAGACCTGGATATTCTCACTTGATGCAAAATATGCCAATGTGCACAATCTAAACATGAGATCTGGTTATAAGTATATGTCAAGTTAACAAGTTGAGAAAAGTGATTTCTTGCATATCTTGATGAGAGTTGAACTCTCTAAGCCTTAGTGTGACTTACATAATGTCATATCTAATCATACCTTAATCAATCCAAGAATTGAAAAAGTAAGTGTGCTGAGTATCTGGCCAAAAGCACTCATTTTCTGTCTTTAGATCTCGTGTCTCCTTTGCTGCAGAAATGCTGACCTGGAACACATTTGATCAGGATTTAATCACTGTCTATGCTATCCATCATTTTATTTTCTTTTAATGTGTTGATCTTAACTGATATGATCTCACTGCAGGCATGTGATTCAAATGTATATAGTAGATTTTTTATTCTGCTTTAATTTTGATTGTTGCATGATTTTATATGTGCAGGCATGTTGATAATGATTGGTTTGCTCTACTTGCAAAATAAACTAAACTTCCAAGTTTGTAAAACTTAAAAGTTTAGGGGGAGTAAAAATAAAACAGAGAAAATAATAGAATTTCAAAAAGTGAAAAATCAAAAATAAAGTGTTTTGCATGAAAGGATGAAGCTGCAATTTCAAGCATGTGTGTGTTTGATATGTTACAAAAAATGAACCTGAAAAAGAATTAAAATTCAGTGGAAAAGCTTCTTGCAAACAAAATAAGACTATTTGTTTTGTAAAAGTTATATAGAGACTAAAATAACTGGAAATTGTTTTTGAAAATAAAATAAAAATAAAATGGTAAAAAATAAAAAATAAAAGTTTGAATGTCAAAAAATGTAAAAATTTGAGGGTCATTAATGTAAATTTTGAGTGATAGTCAAAAAATTAACTACGTGTTGAAAAAATTGTGTGTGAACAGTACTAATGTGCTTAAATAGTGTTCAGATGGATGGTGTAAGAATTTCAATTGTCAAGACTCATGGAAGGGTTCTCATGTGCCTGAATAGTACTCATAAGTCTAAATCAGGAGTATGATGAATTTTAGAAAATTGTGCAAGTGTTTGGCGTTTCATTCTATGCTCATGCACCTAAACAGTTGTCATGTGTCTGAAAAATTAGTTAAGTGTTGGGCGTATCATCTATGCTCATGTGCCTAAATAGTACCAGACTTCCAAGTGTTAGTCTCATGCGCCTGAACAGTGTCCAAGCGCCTAAACAGGGCTTATGCGTCTGAACAGTGCTCATGCGTGTAAACCTCATGCGCATTCATAGTGCTCATGCGTGTAAACCTCATGCGCATTCATAGTGCTCATGCGTCTGAAAACTTGGTGTGAAATTTAGTCTCATGCGCCTTCACAGTGCTCATGAGCCTAAAAATTTACACATATATATACAACACTTGTGTTCTCATTCATTTATTCACTCAAATCCTCTGATACTACACCTGATACTCTCAAACCCTCGACTCATCATTTCATCATTCTTGATTGATTCTGGTTAATACTTGTGATTGACAGAAATTATCATTGAATCTAAACGTAATTTTGTGATTAACATCATCTGATTTCAGATTTAAACTTCAAATTTGACTGGCCGTTTGAGGTCTGTTCAGGCGTTCGAACCCTAGTTGATCGAAAATTTTGAAATTTGTGATGAATATATGGTTTGATGACAAAAAATGAATATTGAATGACTGTTGTAACATGATGTCGAACATATTATGATAGTCAAATTCAAGTTTCATCAAATTGTGTTCTTGATGATTGTGTGTTCATCTGAAAGTTCATAAGAACTGAATATGAATAGAAAATTTATCGATTTTTCATCAAAATGTCAAGATAATCATAAAAATTGTTTATAAATCTGATTGTAAGAAAATTTTAATGAATTTGGTGTGATTTAAATTTGGTGTGATTTAAATCGTTTAAACATTAACTTGGATGTATTATGTTCTTGATAGAGTATGTGAACACTTATAAAATTTTTCAGAGTGAAAGTTAGGTTTAAAAGATTTAAAACATGCTAATTCAATTGAAATTTAATAAATTTTCAAGTTACTTAATGCATTACTTGATTATTATGAATTGTGTAAATCCAACTTGTAACCAATATACTCTTGTTTATGTAATGAGATATATATAAACACTTAGAAAATTTTTAAGGGTTTTTGTTCAAAATTGATAAGTCATAATTTGATTTTAAGTTTTGCAAATTCAAATGTGACTAACTTTCTTTGTTTTATGCATACACATGGCAGAGCTTAAGTTTGAACCAACGCATAATGTAGCTGCTTTTCTTAACGAAGATGTTCGAGAAGCTACTGGATATGAAGAGATAATCAGATTTTTATTGAGGACCAAGTATGTGTATGCTATATTTTCACAGCCAGTCATATATTCTTGGTTAATCAAAAGATTTTGGAATACTGCTGTGATTGAAAGAGATGAAGAAGGAAGGAAACTGGTTAAAGGATTTGTTACCAATGATCGTATGGTTGAAGTGTCTGAGCAATCAATTAGAGAAGCTCTCAGACTGGGTAACAATGATGCATAAGATTTGGCTGAACTCTTATTTAATAAGTGTAGAGAAACATTTATAGCCATGGGTCATCCTGACCATTTCCCAAAGAAATAGTTTTTTAAAGAAAGAGTTTACAACCATTGGAAACTTCTTTGCTGTATCTTTCAGCACGGAATGTCTAAAAGAAGTGTGAGATGGAATTCATTCCCGGTAGACATTGCATCTCCAATAGTAGCCATAGCCACTAATAGAAGATTCAATATGGCTAAATGGATCATGAATGGTTTCATTTTTAATTTGGAGAAGGGAATTAGAAATAAGGACTTGATGTATCCAAGATGTCACACCCCAACCTTAACGGCAGAAACGTCGATATGTGAGGGTTAAGATTGTTCACAGCCATATAACACTACCATAAATTGTAAATATAAAAATTCATAAGTTGAAATAAACATTACAACCAAATGTCTCAACAAACAAAAATAAACAAAGTTCAACTTTCAAGTCTCAAGTTATTTTATTTATTTTTTTCTAGGTCCAAACCCTAGGTGTAAGCATGCTTCAAAAGATAATCATCAACCTTGTGCATTTCCTGAAACATGTTAAAAATAAAGGGTCAACTTTAAAAGTTGGTGAGTTTCCATGGGTTAAGCATACATATAAATATATAAAAGTTTACAAGTAGCAATTCATGTCAATGGTTACGAATAAAGCAAGTTTATAGATAACATATAGCTACAATCAAACCTTGACCAAGAATATCATTTACAAGTTTAACGATTAGCTAAGTGTACTTGGTTCCCATGATGAACAAGCATACGTCATCAGGAGCCGGCAATAACCTCGGCTTTAGCACCAAATAGGCTTGTCAGGCCCATAGATCTATGACGTCGCCAGGCTAGCAGTAGTTAATGATTGTCAACATATAATGCCCATCATATAAGACTCACAATATTACAAATAACCATGACAAAGTTTATAAATGAATTGCTCGTGCATTTACAAGTGCAAGATGTTTACAAGTGCAAGTTTATAAAGATAACATGTTTCACCCCAAAGGTGTGAAATAAAGTAAAAGAGGGGCATGAAAACTCACATGATATAAGTTGGTGTTAAAGGTAATAACAAGTAATTAAGTGGTGCTCCAACGATTCCTTTTACAAGATACCTAAACGTATATATTCCAAGATTAAGTCTAAAGATAAGTTTAACGATTCAGACGTGAACTAGGGTTTCAGGTGGAGTTTGGGGCTTTCGACTAATAATTAAATTTAACAAATGGATTCACTTATATTTGGTTTAAATAATAGAGAAGTATACTATTTGAGTATTTTAATGAAAGGAAATCATGTATTAGTAAAGTTTAAATATAAAGTTTAAATGATTTTTTTTATAATCATTTGGTGTAAACATGATTTAAACAATAATTAAAAGTAACGTATGAACCAATAATAATTTATTAAATTAAACCATCATTTAAAGTTCATTTTACAAGAAATAAACTAAAAATGATATTTGTTATATTGTTTTATTAAAAAGGGTAAATATTTAAATTTGAAAAATTTGCAGAAAATAATTTGGTGACTTTAAAAATAATTAAAGTTTACAAAATGATTTTTATAATTACTAAAATATTTCTGTATTTAAATTTGTTCAGAAAAGGCTTTTAAAAAAAAATAATGTGGGTGCCCGGGTTCGAACCCGGGACCTCACAATTGTGGGGAGTTGCGTTTACCGTTAGGCTGGGTAGCCTTGCCTGCTAAAAGATGGTTTTTAATCTTTAAAAACACAAACCAAGTAAAACCCCCAAAATCACATAAACCCTAGAAACATCTTTGATCAAATTGACGATTTATTGATAACGATTACTGAAATAAACATGGGGCTTTGATTCCCCATGTAATTTCGAGTATATTCATATGTTTAATTTACCCGAATGAAGATGGATTGATGATGAACAAGACGAAGAATAGTCGCGGCTATGTCATGATTGGTTCAGATTGCCAATAAGGTTAGTAATCAAATTCTTTGCACATAAAGCTTCCAAGGATCTTGATGAACGAAAGCCCTCTGTCAATTTCAGTTAATATCGACAGAATGGTGATGAACACTAGCGTTGTAGTCGCGATGAAGAGAGGGAATTATTCGAGTGGTTCCAGTGTGTTTTAGGTGAAATTGAGTTCGATAGTAGCTTAGGATTAGTTAAACGTTCGATTATGATACATTTAATTTGATTATTATTGAGTTTTAATTTCGAACGGCTCTATGATTAAAAGCTTCGGTTATTCAAACCGATTGGGTTCATAACCGACGTCTAAACGCAATTAAGGTGCGTGTTCAAGTTCGAAACGGGTTCACGAATCGATTTGGAACGGTTTGGGATCAAGATTCGAAGGCTTTCGATGGTTTTGGGGTCTCGCCGGAGTTGGCCGGAGCCCTCGCCAGAATCACGGGGTTGGGGGGGGGGAAATCTGGTTTGGGTTTTTGAATTTTACACAATTGGTCCCTGTAGTTTTAATTCTTGTTATTTTAAGTACAACTTTATTTTTTAAAGTTTCTAAATTGACAATAAAGCCCCCTGAACTTAATTAAACTTTAGTTTTAACTATTTTATAACTTATTAATTATTTAACTTTTATAACTTATGATTTCTATTATTATTATTATTTATATTTTATTTTGACTATTATTATTATGTTTATTATATTAAAAACAAATTATTAACTCTTAAATTAATGAATTAATGCACAATAAAAGAAACATTCATAAACAACCCATATAGTTTCTTAATGACATAAATGGTCCTTACAAGAACATAACAGGGTTAACTATTAATTAACGAAAACACGAAAGTTACAGTCTCCCCAACTTTTAAGAATTTCGTCCCGAAATTAAGAATGAACTAAACGAACAGATACGGGTATTTCTCCTTCATATGCTCCTCACGCTCCCAAGTAAACTCAGGTCCACGCTTATTCTCCCAACGAACCTTGACGATTGGGGTAGTAGTGGTCCTAGTCTTCTTCATAATGCGGTCCATGACTTCAACGGGTTTCTCAACAAAATGTAATGACTCGTCGATCTGGATGTCATCTAATGGGACATACAGACTTTCATCAGCCAAACATTTTCTCAAATTTGAGACATGGAAAACAGGATGAACCCCGCTAAGATCGGAAGGTAGTTCCAGTTTATAAGCCACTTTCCCAATCCTTTTCAGGATCTTGAAAGGTCCTACAAATCGTGGAGCTAATTTACCCTTCTTCCCAAAGCGAACGACTCCCTTCCATGGTGAGACTTTAAGAAGAACCATATCCCCAACTTGGAATTCCAACGGCTTGCGTCGTTTATCGGCATAACTTTTTTGTCGACTTCTAGCCACTTCAAGGTTCTTGCGAATCATGGAAACTTTATCGGTTGTTTCTTGTATGAGCTCAGGACCAGTGATGAAATTTTCACCAATGTCAGTCCAGCAGATCGGGGAACGACATTTACGACCATAAAGCGCTTCAAAAGGTGCCATTTTGATACTCGAGTGGTAACTATTATTATACGAAAATTCCGCGAGAGGTAAATGCGTATCCCAGTCACCACCAAAGTCAAGGACACAAAGACGTAGCAAATCCTCTAGGGTTTGAATGGTTCGCTCGGTTTGACCGTCCGTTTGAGGATGGTAAGCCGTGCTTAAATCCAGTTGAGTACCCAAAAGTTCTTGCATAGACGACCAAAAGTGCGAAGTGAAACGAGCGTCTCGGTCGGATATGATATGCAAAGGTACGCCATGACGACTCACAATCTCATCAATGTATATACGAGCTAACCTTGACGTTTTGTAAGTGTCACGTATGGGTATGAAATGTGCCGACTTGGTCAATCGGTCAACGATCACCCATATGCTATCATGACCACGAGAGGTGCGAGGTAATTTGGTTATGAAGTCCATGGATATGTGTTCCCATTTCCACATGGGAATCTCGGGTTGTTCAAGCAATCCACTAGGACGTTGATGTTCAGCTTTAACCTTTGTACACGTAAGACACTTAGCTACGTAAGTTGCTATGTCTTTCTTCATTCCAGGCCACCAGTATTGACCACGCAGATCCATATACATCTTATCGGAACCAGGATGAATTGAGTAACGAGTTTGATGAGCTTCATTCATGATAAAGGTACGAAGATTATCACGGTTTGGAACCCAAATTCGATTCAAGAAATACATCAACCCATTGGCTTTCGTTTCTAGTTGAGCTCGAAGGTTGTACTCCAATTCCTCTCCCATTTTTCCTCCTTCTTGAACCGCTTGTTGAGCCTCCATGATACAAGTCTCGATGTCATTCTCAATCCTCAAATTTTGTAGCAGCACCGTAGTCTCGTTAACATCCAGACGAATCTCAGTATCAAATTCTCCCAAGGTATCAAACCATTGTCGTCGATCGCGAATTTCTTGAAACGAGACCATCTTATTATGAATCTTACGACTTAGTGCATCGGCTACGACATTTGCCTTTCCAGGGTGGTAACGAATGTCACAATCATAATCACTAATCAACTCAACCCAACGTCGTTGTCTCATGTTGAGATCCTTTTGATTGAAGACGTGTTGTAGGCTTTTGTGATCGGTGTAGACTATACATTGCGTCCCATAAAGGTAATGCCTCCAAATCTTTAAGGCAAAAACCACAGCACCAAGTTCAAGATCATGTGTCGTATAATTCACCTCATGGACCTTCAATTGTCTCGATGCATATGCTATGACCTTTCCTCGTTGCATGAGAACACAACCAAGGCCTTGTTTAGATGCATCACAATATACGGTGAAATCATCGTTCCATCGGGAAGGGTCAATATAGGAGCATTACACAACTTGTGCTTTAAGGATTCAAAGGCTCCCTCTTGTTCAGACCCCCATTCGAATGGTTTATTCTTTTGGGTCAAGGAAGTAAGCGGTTTCGCGATTCGAGAGAAGTTGGCAATGAAACGTCGATAATAGCCAGCAAGACCAAGGAAAGAACGAACTTCGGTTGGAGTTGTGGGAACACACCAATTTTTCACAGCTTCCACCTTTGCAGGGTCAACGTGAATTCCTTGACTATTCACCACGTGTCCCAGAAATTGGACCTCCTCAAGCCAAAATTCGCACTTTGAGAACTTTGCGTATAGTTGTTCTTTCTTCAATAGCTCAAGAACTTGTCGCAGGTGATGTTCGTGATCGGTTTTGGACTTGGAGTAGATAAGTATGTCGTCAATAAAGACAATCACGAACTTGTCTAGATACGGCTTGCATACTCGATTCATGAGATCCATAAAGACAGCAGGGCATTCGTTAAACCAAAGGGCATCACCATGAACTCATAGTGTCCATATCGGGTACGGAACGCAGTTTTTGGGATATCATCATCATGAACTCGTAATTGATGATAGCCAGAACGTAAGTCAATCTTTGAGAAAATAGCAGCTCCTTGAAGTTGGTCAAAAAGATCATCGATGCGAGGAAGAGGGTAGCGGTTCTTGATGGTAAGTTTGTTAAGCTCATGATAATCAATGCACATACGAAATGATCCATCTTTCTTCTTCACGAACAGAACAGGTGCACCCCAAGGCGATGAGCTAGGTCGGATAAAGCCCTTGTCGGACAGTTCTTGAAGTTGACTAGCCAGCTCTTGCATTTCTGACGGTGCAAGTCGATATGGTGATTTAGCCACAGGGTTCGCTCCCGGAATTAAATCGATCTTAAACTCGACTTCACGCACGGGAGGTAAACCGCTAAGGTCGTCGGGAAACACTCCAGGAAAGTCTCGTACAATCGGGACATCCTTAAGATCGTTCCCTTTGACTTTCGTGTTGACCACGTAAGCCAAGAAAGCCATGTAATTCTTGCTTAGACATTTTCGGGCTTGAGTACACGACATGAGTTTGAGTCCTTTGGATGATTTTTCGCCGAATACTTTCAATGTATCCCCCGAAGGCAAAGGAATTCGAATGCACTTCTCGAAACAAATAATTTCCGCATGATGTTTGGCTAGCCAATCCATGCCAATGATAACGTCAAAGCTTCCAAGTTTCATAGGAATAAGGTCGATAAAGAAATCATGCTCGTTTAGGCTCAAAATGCAATCACGAATAACGACATCAACGGTGATGGGTTCTCCATCGGCGACTTCGACAGTAAGAGGTCTTTCTAGTTTCGTATGTGGCTTAGCAAGTATAGGCTCAAATTCTATCGAGACAAAACTCTTATCGGCTCCAGAGTCAAACAGAACGTAGGCATAAGAATTATTAATAAGAAACATACCTGTTCAGTTTTAAAGACGTTTAACGATACAGGTAAAGCAACAAAAGAACTTGGATCATAAAGTTGGGGTTGGATTTGACATACCGTTCACCACATCGTTGTTTGCTTGTGCTTGGTTTGCATTGATGTTGAAGGCACGTCCTCGGGCTTGTGGTACGTTACCCGCAAGACGAGGGCATTGTGGGCGAAAATGACCAGGTTCCCCACAGTTGTAGCAAGCACGATTAGCAACTAACGCGGCATTGTTTGGTGCACGGTGACAAGTAGCCACCAAGTGTCCATACTTACCGCACAGTGTACAGATACGGCACGGGGTATTACCCGCATGATGATACTTACAGACATTGCACAATGGTAGAGGACCAGCATAGGTTCTAGCAGCAGGTGCTTGTGTAACAGGAGCGGGTTGTCTTTGAGGTACCTTGGGTGTAGCCACAGCGAAATTACGCGCCGGTGTGAACTTGCGTTTCTTGTTGTTGTAAGACGGTTCATTCTTACTCTCCTTAGCTGCTTCAGGGACCGCCTTTTCAGTCTTTTTAGCCCCTTTGACAGACAAGGTGCCCGCTCGAATATGGTTTTCAGTGAGTTGAGCGGTGATGGTAATGGCATCTTCCAAAGTTGTGGGTCTACTTCCCACCACGGCATCTTGGATTTGAGGTGGCACCCCCTTGATGAACTTCTCAATGTTCCTAGGAACAGTGTCAACCATGTGAGGCAACAGGATGCTCAACTCGTGATGCCTAGTTGAATAGGCCAAATGATCTCCACCATCTTGCTTGAGATTCCAAAACTCCTCCTCCAGCTTTTGCAACTCACTTCTCGGGCAGAACTTTTGGATGGCAATGTTCTTGAATTCTTCCCAAGTGAGTGCCAACACAGCATCAGCACCACGATTCCTCTTCTCACTATTCCACCACGTAAGTGCTCTTTGTTGAAGAACACTTGTGGCATAACGGACTTTGAGTGCCTCGGGACACTCACAGTTGATGAAGGTGTTCTCCATGCTTTCAAACCACTCGAGAAGTCCAGTGGCTCCTTCCTTCCCACTAAAGCTAGTGGGTTTGCACGAGTTGAAGTGCTTAAACGTGCAGGGTTGGTTGTTTCTTCCTTGATTTGCACTATTCTCTCCTTGCCCATTGCCATTAGTGTTGTTACTAGCGTTGGTCATCAAGGTGCTACTCAGTTCGGCAACCATGGTCGGAATGACTGCAGCCATTTGACGGGCAATCATGGCGGCTAATTTGCGGTCGGAGCTACCACGCTTTCCATGATGACGAGACATGCTGGATATAAAATAAGTTAGTCACAGAAATTTGGAGGTAGAAGATAATAAATCAACAAAGATTTTTCAAGACTTGTAAAACACACATGGAATGATTCCATTTGGTACGCATTACCATTTGGAAACGTTGACACGTCAAGGTGAGTTAACTCCAATTGCCTTAGAAACTTGTGTATATTGACCATAGTTTATCACTCATCCCAGAAATCCCCAGGTAAGCATAACTAGTCCCACGGGATTTATGCGAAATGCTTACCTTAGCCCGAAGGCTTTTTGCCAGGAAATCCAGAATACAGGTGTCTATGTGTCACACAATATTTCTTTAGGTTCATGGAATTAAAACCTTGATGAGATTTTCATAGATTAGTCATAAAGTCTAAAGATTTGAACCTTTTGATATAAAGCTTACGTTCCCCGTGTCGTCGAGAATAAGTTTAAGATATTTCATCGTCGAGAGAATAAAGGATTAAGAATAAGTTTTAGAGAGGACAAGGCAACCAAGTTTCTCAATTATAAGGCAATCCTAACTAAAGGCATCAAGTTGCACATCAAGAGGCCCTCCTTAACAAGTAGCATTATGTAGCATGCAACAAGATATATTACAAGATCATAAAGATTTTTCTTATGAGGTTCATGCATCAACTATAGTCTAGGTCACCATTTCTAATAACCTAAATCCCTATAGTTATGGGCTCTGATACCAATCTGTCACACCCCAACCTTAACGGCGGAAACGTCGAGATGTGAGGGTTAAGATTGTTCACAGCCACATAACACTACCATAAATTGTAAATATAAAAATTCATAAGTTGAAATAAACATTACAACCAAATGTCTCAACAAACAAAAATAAACAAAGTTCAACTTTCAAGTCTCAAGTTATTTTATTTATTTTTTCTAGGTCCAAATCCTAGGTGTAAGCATGCTTCAAAAGATAATCATCAACCTTGTGCATTTCCTGAAACATGTTAAAAATAAAAGGGTCAACTTTAAAAGTTGGTGAGTTTCCATGGGTTAAGCATACATATATATATATAAAAGTTTACAAGTAGCAATTCATGTCAATGGTTACGAATAAAGCAAGTTTATAGATAACATATAGCTACAATCAAACCTTGACCAAGAATATCATTTACAAGTTTAACGATTAGCTAAGTGTACTTGGTTCCCATGATGAACAAGCATACGTCATCAGGAGCCGGCAATAACCTCGGCTTTAGCACCAAATAGGCTTGTCAGGCCCATAGATCTATGACGTCGCCAGGCTAGCAATAGTTAATGATTGTCAACATATAATGCCCATCATATAAGACTCACAATATTACAAATAACCATGACAAAGTTTATAAATGAATTGCTCGTGCATTTACAAGTAGCAAGATGTTTACAAGTGCAAGTTTATAAAGATAACATGTTTCACCCCAAAGGTGTGAAATAAAGTAAAAGAGGGGCATGAAAACTCACATGATATAAGTTGGTGTTAAAGGTAATAACAAGTAATTAAGTGGTGCTCCAACGATTCCTTTTACAAGATACCTAAACGTATATATTCCAAGATTAAGTCTAAAGATAAGTTTAACGATTCATACGTGAACTAGGGTTTCAGTGGAGTTTGGGGCTTTCGACTAATAATTAAATTTAACAAATGGATTCACTTATATTTTGGTTTAAATAATAGAGAAGTATACTATTTGAGTATTTTAATGAAAGGAAATCATGTATTATAAAGTTTAAATATAAAGTTTAAATGATTTTTTTTTATAATCATTTGTGTAAACATGATTTAAACAATAATTAAAAGTAACGTATGAACCAATAATAATTTATTAAATTAAACCATCATTTAAAGTTCATTTTACAAGAAATAAACTAAAAATGACATTTGTTATATTGTTTTATTAAAAGGGTAAATATTTAAATTTGAAAAATTTGCAGAAAATAATTTGGTGACTTTAAAAATAATTAAAGTTTACAAAAATGATTTTTATAATTACTAAATATTTCTGTATTTAAATTTGTTAAGAAAAGGCTTTTAAAAAAAAATAATGTGGGTGCCCGGGTTCGAACCCGGGACCTCACAATTGTGGGGAGTTGCGTTTACCGTTAGGCTGGGTAGCCTATGCCTGCTAAAAGATGGTTTTTAATCTTTAAAAACACAAACCAAGTAAAACCCCCAAAATCACATAAACCCTAGAAACATCTTTGATCAAATTGACGATTTATTCGATAACGATTACTGAAATAAACATGGGGCTTTGATTCCCCATGTAATTTCGAGTATATTCATATGTTTAATTTACCCGAATGAAGATGGATTGATGATGAACAAGACGAAGAACAGTCGCGGCTATGTCATGATTGGTTCAGATTGCCAATAAGGTTAGTAATCAAATTCTTTGCACAGAAAGCTTCCAAGGATCTTGATGAACGAAAGCTCTCTGTCAATTTCAGTTAATATCGACAGAATGGTGATGAACACTAGCGTTGTAGTCGCGATGAAGAGAGGGAATTATTCGAGTGGTTCCAGTGTGTTTTAGGTGAAATTGAGTTCGATAGTAGCTTAGGATTAGTTAAACGTTCGATTATGATACATTTAATTTGATTATTATTGAGTTTTAATGTTCGAACAGCTCTATGATTAAAAGCTTCGGTTATTCAAACCGATTGGGTTCATAACCGACGTCTAAACGCAATTAAGGTGCGTGTTCAAGTTCGAAACGGGTTCACGAATCGATTTGGAATGGTTTGGGATCAAGATTCGAAGGGTTTCGATGGTTTTGGGGTCTCGCCGGAGTTGGCCGGAGCCCTCGCCGGAATCACGGGGTTGGGGGGGGGGGAAATCTGGTTTGGGTTTTTGAATTTTACACAATTGGTCCCTGTAGTTTTAATTCTTGTTATTTTAAGTACAACTTTATTTTTTAAAGTTTCTAAATTGACAATAAAGCCCCCTGAACTTAATTAAACTTTTAGTTTTAACTATTTTATAACTTATTAATTATTTAACTTTTATAACTTATGATTTCTATTATTATTATTATTTTTATTTTATTTTGACTATTATTATTATGTTTATTATATTAAAAACAAATTATTAACTCTTAAATTAATGAATTAATGCACAATAAAAGAAACATTCATAAACAACCCATATAGTTTCTTAATTGACATAAATGGTCCTTACAAGGCATAACATGGTTAACTATTAATTAACTAAAACACGAAAGGTTACACAAGATTTCTTCAGATGATTATTAATGAAGAACATCCTAATTTCCTTGCTTATGGAGTGGGTGAAGAAATATTACTTTTGGAGCATATGACTGAAACTGCTTACAAGAGACTTCCTATTATTACTGGTGCTCAAAATGTTCCTATGTTTGAGTATATGAGAGCAGTTGCAAGGGATGATGTGAATATAAATGAAGATCATTTTCATCTAATTGAGGACGAACTAGTTTATCCAAATGACTTAATTGAAGAAGTTCCTCAAGAACCATCTGAATCTGAAGCTGATGAAGAAAATGAAGATAATGATGAAACTGATGATGAAGAAATTTCATCTTCAAGTAGTGATGATGATGATGATAATGATGGAGATGATGAAGTTGGTGAAGTTAATGAAGATGTTAATGAAGATGATGACATTACTGAGATTAATGAAGATTTTAATGAAGAAAATATTCAACAACAAATAGAATTTGATTTTCCAATAGTTGATGTGTTGGAGCCCATTAAGCCAGAGAATGTGATTTCTAAGGAATCTTCTCTTGAGATTGTTAATGTTGGAACTACTTTACCTAGTCATGTGATAGAAGAAGGTGAAAGTTCAAAACAAGATGACACAGCTCATACTGAGGAAGTGAATAATGAGATGATTATTGAATCTCTGAAAGAAGAGAATTCACTCTAACTTAAGAAAATAGAGAAGCTGAGAGATGAGAATGAACAATTGAAAGCAGAATTACTAAAGAAAGACTTGATAATTGCTGAACTTGAAGAAGATAAAGAATCAAATTTAAAGAACTTTGAAGTGATACTCAAAGACTATGACTTGATTGAAGAAAAATTCAAGAAGTTAAAAGAAGATCATGAGAAATTGAAAGAAGAATTTGAAGGTATGAAAGATAGTTTGAGATCTCAATCACCTGAATTAGTTATTGTATCTGAAGTTCAACCGATCGATGTTGAAAGAATATCTGAGGCAGATAAAGGGAAGAGAAAGATAGATGATCTAGATGTGTCAGTTTTAGCTTAATCATCATTTAACCTTATGTCTAAAATACAAAAGATTGTATCTGAGCCTTTGATTCATGAAAGTGAAGAAGCTGAAGCTCAAGAGAGAATTGGTGCATTAGATGATTTAGAACCCGAATTCTCAGATGCGTGGTATGATGAAGTGTTAGAAGCAGAAGATATTGTTAAAGTTGCTTATTCTCCTAGTGAGGCTGTTAATGAAGATATCCCTATTGATGTTGATGATAAGTATAATTATCTGGTTAAGAAAAAGTACAACAGTGTAACGCCTGGAATAAAGTTGGAACGAGCCAATTAATAATAATGGGCTTAGCCGGGAATATTTAAAGAAAATAAGTGGCAAATGGAGTATGGACCGAGTAGACCTCGTGTGTTATGTTTTCGGCAAGTTTAAGGTCCCAGGAACGCTCGATATATATAAACGGGTCAGCTTGAGCCACTCTCATTTGCAACTCAACACCCAACTTCTAGAGAGAGAGTGTAGAGAGAGAGAGAGTGGAGAGAAAGTGGTGATTCAAGGCTCGGTTGATCAAGAGATTGAAGATCGATGTTTGTGGACATCCAAACAACAAGAAAAGACCAAGAATCCAGGTAAGAAACATCGTTTAACCGGTTCTTTAAGGACAAACCCGGATTCTAGGGTTTGGGGTTTTTGAAAATGGCAAAGAATCACCCAAAACTCACGTTTTTGTGTAAGAAAACATGTAAGAAGCTTAGATATAGCTTCTTGGGTGATAAACCAAGGTTTTGGGTGTAAAAGATTGAAGTTTTGGGTCAAAAATGGGTTGGTTCGCAATTTCAGCCCGTTCTGCGAAACTGGATGTTTATCCAGTGAAATTATGTAGTCGTCCAGCGAAACTATGGATCTTCCTACAAAACTATAGTTTCGCAGGTGGTTTTGCAGACTTGAATTTCCAACGAAAGTTGGGCGAAACTGGCAGCGAAGATGCCAGCGAAACTGCCAGCGAAGGTGGCAGCGAAACTGTTGGCGAAACTAGCAGCGAAACTGCTGATCATGCAGCGAAATTAGGCAGAAATTAACCCCTTTGAGTGTTAACTTATCTGCAGGCTGTGTAGTGCGACCCTTTTTTAGAAAGCTTGATTGAGAAGCTACTCGCTGAGTTCAAGTGAGTTCTAGTCTCCCTATTTTAAAGGTTTTAAACTTGTTTGGGGCTGGAAATGCATACCGAATGTATGTTTTAAATGTCCAAGAATTTAAAAGGTTTTAACAGGAAGATCGATTTTTCCATTAGGAAATATGCCATATAAATGTTTAACTGCCCGGCCCCAGCCAGGGGCGTTGCCCCTTGGACCCCACTAGGGGCTGCTGCCCCTAGGACCCGCTGTCAGGGGCTGCCGCCCCCGGAGCGTCGGTTATGTTTTTATGTTGAACGTATGTGAATGGTTGATGCATGATGTTTATGATGATGTGTGATGGGGTATATGACGTTTGTGTGATGCTATGTATGAATGTGTTATGTTGACTTTATGTTCCTATTATGTATTATGTTTTATAATACGTTATGTATGATGTATGACTTTACGTGGTATGGATATGAATGAACGTTAAGTATTATGTACGATGTGAAATATAACAATAATGAAAAGTGGAACGTAATAATAGTCTTGCAAGCAAGACTGAGGTGAGTGACTGTGTGTCACAACAGACTCGTAAGGGGTTTAATCCATGAGATTGACCCGAAGGGAGTCTTTGTGACTCGAAGGGAGTCCTTGTGGCTCGAAGGGAGTCTTTGTGACTCGAAGGGAGTCTTTGTGACTCGAAGGGAGTCCTTGTGGCTCGAAGGGAGTCTTTGTGACTCGAAGGGAGTCCTTGTGGCTCAAAGGGAGTCTTTGTGACTCGAAGGGAGTCCTTGTGACTCAAAGGGAGTCTTTGTGGCTCGAAGGGAGTCTTTGTGGCTCGAAGGGAGTCTTTGTGACTCGAAGGGAGTCTTTGTGGCTCGAAGGGAGTCTTTGTGACTCGAAGGGAGTCCTTGTGGCTCAAAGGGAGTCTTTGTGACTCGAAGGGAGTCCTTGTGACTCAAAGGGAGTCTTTGTGGCTCGAAGGGAGTCTTTGTGACTCGAAGGGAGTCTTTGTGGCTCGAAGGGAGTCTTTGTGACTCGAAGGGAGTCTTTGTCACTCGAAGGGGATCCTTGTCACGTACCCCGGTACTGTCGGTCTTCGGACATGAGTCGGGTATTGCATGAGACAGGATCCATATTGAAGTGAAAGATAATGATGAATGTACGAATTGAAAAATGATGAAGATAATAATAATATTATCAATGTGTACGTATGATGTGTGATCGCATACGATTACGAAGGTTATGTTTTAACGAAAGTAAAGTATTTTATTTATAAAACTAGAACTCACTCAGCAACGCTGACTTTTATGTATTTTTCAATTGGCAGGTTATGTTGCTGAGGATGGCACGGGGCTGCTACTTGGCGTTTTTGGGATGGCATCCATTGTTTAAATTAGGATGTTTTTGCATTGTAATGCGAACAAACAATATTTTGTAACGATTATGAATGTTGTATTATTTTGCCAAAGCAATGAATGAAATGATTTTAAATTATTCTGCTGCATTGTTTTAGTACGCCTAAATATATGTTTTATGTTTTATGTGCAATGATTGACCAGCTGTAAGCGTCCCGGGAACGGGGCCTTACAAACAGAGTATTTTTGGATGGTCTCACTGTGTCTTAAATCAATGAAGAATATGAGAAATGTGTAATGGCTGAATCTATAGCTCCAGTGGATCCTAATGAAATTATTATTGAACATAGAGAATGGAATCCAATGTATGAAAGTATTAATATTGAAGAGCTTTCATCATCGGAATTACATCATCCTGATCCAGAGAATATGACGACTGTTGAGCTGAGATTGTGGTTAGAATCAAGAAATTATCCACGAAAGAAATTAAACCGGTTACAAGATGAATCATTGAGGAATTTGGTGAGAAGCTTTCATGAAACTGAAAAACAAAACAATAGAATGATTGTTATTGATATGGATAATCCTCAATACTTGGAAATTACGAAGAGAACTAAAAATCTAAAGCCTCAGGAAATTAACGAAATGGAATTATTGAGACAAGGTCATGAAAGAAGAAAAGAATTGATGAGTATGTTTCCAAAAGCTGAGCAACAAGCCTATCAAGTTTCTGTTGATGAAAAACAACTCTGGAACAAGGCAAGGACAGCAGGTGATTTGGTAAGAAATGTATTGCAAAAAGGCCAATCAATTTTTGAATTGCTGGATGCAATGATTGTGCCAATCATACCAAGAATGTTAAAGATCGTTTCATGGAAATACGATGAGATTTTTGATGCGTTTTTAATTAAACGAGTTAATGCTATTTGTGACGTATATCATTTTTACTCAAGTATCATAGCATTACCTGTTCAAGATCTCAAAGAGTTAAACAAATTACCTCTGATTAATCCAACAAAGTCTGCTCGAGGTGAAAATTTTATGAAACTTATAAATAGTGGTATTTCTAGAATGGAGTCATTTCTCAAGACCCGATGTGATCAAGAGGACAAAGAATACTTCTAGTCAATAAAAAGTAAAATAAAGTTAGCAGATAAACCAGAAGAAGAAGAACAATTTCTAGATGCTTACAGTGACCAATATTTTGAGAAAGTCACAAATCCGGGCTTAAAGGTGATAGACGGAACTCAATCTTCTAAACTTATTTTAAGATGGTTTCATCATGCAGACTCGTTCTATTTGAAGCTCGTTCGTAATTTGGATGACTGGGATGAAGATATGATTTCCTTATTTGGAGTTTTTGAACTCAAAATTTTGCATCCAAGTTATATATCTTTCAATCAAAAATTTGAAAAAGTTCCGTCTGATGTTGCTGATAACGATAGGAAGTCCTTTATGACAATTATCAAAGGGATGAATGCAGCAATGGAGAGAATTTCTTTGAGAAAAGCTCTTGCTTTTGCTAATATCATGAAGAGGGATATAAAGTCAATTGATTTTATGAGGATTTTGAGCAAAGGAGTATTGGAAGTGTACTCTCACGATCATCCGAAACCTTTTGAATTATGCTAACGTAGACATTGCAAGTCTTACAAAAGAAACTTTGTTAGCAATGGACAATATGGGAATTAAAACTAATGAGTCGAAGCCAGAGCAAGCAATTTTAGCAAGCAAGTTTAAATCAACAATCAAGAAAGCATTGAAGGAACTCGAGCTGTACAAAGACAAGCCGATGTTCATGATCAATGAAGAACCTGAAGATTTTTGTTGAAGACTGAAGACAATGTAAATCTTAGGGGGAGTATTGTTGAAGCTTCTAGAAGATTAACATTTTGTCTTTATGTGTTTTTTTTGTCATAGTATATGTTCCTTTGTTTCTTGATAGTATAAATAGGATATTTTATGTATTTTGTAGAGAATTGAGTCAGTCAGTGAGTTTGTTAGTAAGAAACAGTTAGAACAGAACGAACTGTAACCCTTACACATTGTATCCTATGATTTGCCATCAATGAAAATCTATGAATTTTTTGATGTAATTGAATGTGTTTGATTACTTTGTGTTTGAATTGATCATTTCGTTACGATATCATCACAGATTCGATCCTTTTGAACCGATCAACTTTGAGTCTCAAAAATCTAGTGATCAACCTTCAGGGGAAAGCTACCATCCCTAGCCGCTAGACCTCAACCAACCAATACCCAACCTAGAATTCTATGATGATGAGGATATGGGTTTCAGTGAGTACCATGAGTATCTCTTCTCCACCCATGCTCAAGGAGAGATGAGTGCTCCTGAATCACCCATATCTAGCTCATATCATTCACCCACAACTGAGGTGGACCTCCCTGAACATGTTCAGGAGGCCCATATGAAAGAGGCTCTCACTTTTGCAAGTGATTACATTATTAAGACTTCAACCATGGCAACCCAACCCATTGAAAATTCTTTTCAAGTTGTCAGTGTCTAGGGGAAATCCAGTAGCCAAGAAACACAAGCTGGTGGTGAGGAAGAAGACTTTGGTCCTATTCTCTCATCCCCTCAAGCAGAGAATACAACTAAAGGTGCAAAAACTATGAAAACTCCACACCTATTTAGTTTCTCAGGTTAGTCACCTAGAATTTTAGGTGACTACCATACAAAAACAGGTCAGTGACCATTAACTTGAGATCACCAATCTCAAGGGCAAGTTAGCTAAGAGACTTATCTATCCCATTCTACCCTGCTGAAAATCTAATAGTAGGATGTAGGTATGATGTTGATATGAGAGCCCTGGTACTTTCTAGATCTCAGGGACAACAAGAGGTCTTTAACTTTCATAACCTGAGATATTATGAGAGCTTCTCTCTAGTCGACTTGCCATTTGCCAATCCAAGTCAATCCAAACAAGCTGTAAGGTTAGCTGAGTGAATCCAAGAAAGGGTGTTTGAAGAGTTCAAGCAGAGATCCCAACTATATAGATAGAGGCTAGCAGGAAAGACTATTAGTCAACTGGATGCTGAGGAGGACCCTAAGATTAGCTTCGAATAGGAAACCTTGGCTGAAGGCCTAGTAGTTGAGCCTATGAACCTTGAGACAGGAACTGCTTCAACACCCATTACCCTTAGTGAGGCACCAGCTGATGAAGGTGTCTTACAACCTCTCTCTAGCCAGAGCTCAAGTGCAACACCAAGCAATGAAGGCCAAATCTCTCTCAACCCTAGTCACACAGGCCAGTGACTGACAAAGAGAAGAGGAAATTGACCTCTAAGGAGATTGAGGAGGAGAAGATAGAGAGGAAGAGGAAGGCAAGGGGAGAGAGCTTAAGTGGGACCCCTAGCTTCATGGAAGCTGCTATCAGGGTTGCCCCTAGGCCAAGCACTCAAGAAGATGAGTTAAGGGCATCTAGGCCTAACTATCTCGGGTCCAGGAACTACAATGTTAATGAACTCATCTCTATCCACTTGGATGAACTAAATGAACTGGCTGACATAGAAGTGTCAAAAGAGAGGAGGGAAGATGAGGATGCATAATTGCTCCTTAAAATCAAAGAGGAAAGGATGAGAAAAAGACTCTACAAAGCTCCTACCCTCTCCCCAGTTCAGGAAAGCCCTGAGGCAGAGGCTGCGACTATTGAGCAACAAACTCAAGTAGGTAGAGAACAAGACAGGCAAAACATGATTACCTACCTGAGTTCCATAGGCCTCTATCAAGCAGCAAACCTTCTTCCCTTGTCCTATGCGTACATTGAATTTGAATACCTCAAGCAGCTTGAGCAAGAAATGCTGAAAGAGCAAAAAGCTGCTAAGAGGAATATAAGGGAAGAGACTACAAAGTCAAGAGCCATAATCAGAACAAATCTGAAAAAGTCTGCAGATAGACAGAAGATGGTGAGCTTCTTGAAGCTGTATGGATTCTCCGGAAGGAGACTTGGTCCAATGTCTCTATCCACCATAGTTGAGCACATTAGAGTGATCAAGTAGAAGACTAAAAAGGGTGAGCTAGTTGACTTGCATTCTCCACCAAGTCAGGCTACATCTGAAGCTGTGGTCAAGGTTGAACCCTAAGAGACAACACAACCTGGACCTAGTGCTACATCATAGCCACCTTCATCTTCTGATCCACAGTAGGGTCCTGATCCTTCTCCTTCTGCTGCTGCAAGCTAGCCTTCTCAGTTAAAGTATAGAAAGAGGAAGAGGATGGCCATTAGAAAGAACAACAACAAGAAGAAGTCTAAGGCATCCACATCTGCACCTCAAAATGGTGCAAAACATCTTGAGGGTGATCAAGAAGAGGCTGCTCATCCAACTCCTATTCAAGTAGAGCCTCTTACTGCTAAGAGACCCAAGTGTCTTGGATGTTTGCCACCAATCTAGACAGATGGTATGTCACTAGAGATCAAGGGGGTCAAGACATGTACTTCTGGCAAAATATACTTGACTTCCCTCTGCATGATCTCTATGACATGAGGAGATACTTTGAGAGTCTAAGGAATCCTGACCACCTGATGATGAAGGGAGTGGTCTGATTTTGATGAGGACTGTTAACAAATAAAGATCAAGCTTCAAAGATCTTCTTCAGTTTTGGTAGCATCAGCCTAGGGGGAGTTTGTAAGGATCACACTTAGAGGCTAATGCAACCAAACAGCTCTCGACATGCATATGTGAAGTACAAGGAAGTTACTTCAGAAGATTTGATATAACTTAGTGAATTATACTAAGTATCAAATCTTCTGAAGCCAAAAGACCATATCTTTCGAAGCCAAAGATGAAGTCTTCCGAAGCTTTAAAGATAAAGTCTTCCGAAGCCAAAGATTGATTTTTTCCAAAGACAAAGAAGACATGCTTTTTCTGAATCACCTTTTGATAAAAGCTGAACAACTTTCCGTTGCCACTTATGAAGACTCACCAACTTATATCAGTTGCTGAAAAGTCCTTGCTTTTTCTGAATCACCTTAGTTAGTGATTATCTCTATACTTTTGTCAACTAATACATTATAGTGTTTGTGTCTGTAACTTTCCACTCTTGTACTTTTATCCTTTTTGTAATATATTAGGATGTGAGCTATGGCATGTCATAGTCACTAGTCAAAAGACAATCTGTCGTTTGACTCTAGTGTTTCTAGTTAGCCTTTAAAGTATGGTCAGATGTAGGATATAGTATAAAGTATCTCAAGTACTTGTATCTTAAAAGAAGCTTTGTAACACTTGTAAGAACTTGAGAGCATTATACAACATTCTTAAAAACTATATTATCTTGTTCTTGTGCTTGTTCTTTACTTGTGTTCTTTGTTTCATCATTAGATCGGTTCCCTATTTGATCTGTTAAGTGTTCTAACAATCTCCAAACATTGTGAAACTGTTGCATTGACCTTCCCTTAATGGTCTTGCAATTCTCTTTAATCGTTTTGAATTAGAAACTACATTTAATTATGATTAAAAGCTTCTTAATAATTTTGAATCAAAGCTGAAACCCCCGATTTCACCTATAACTCGTTTAACATGAAACGCTCAAACTATGCCTATTTATCAGAGGAAAATGTTCCAATTGATTCTTTCAATCTCTCTGATTCATCAACTTACACAAAACACAGAGACATACCGAATTCAAGTTCTATTTTTCATCACGAACCTACTACTATCATTCGATACCTTCTGAACTTTCTAACCCAAAATTGGCAGAGGGTAATCGATCTGAATCATCATTAGAAGCTTTCCAAACCTTTAATTAAATCAAACCTCCAAGAATCAACCCAATTGTAATCTACCACAGAAGTGATTACTTCTAATCTAGCTTTCATCGAATTCGTGTCAAATCAGGTAATTTAAAACTCTGAACATACTCGGTTTCATGTTCCAAACAAAAACTCCATGTTTAATTCAATTATAAACACTTTTAGGTGTTCAATTTGGATTGTAATCAATCCTAGGGTTTATAGCAATTTGGGATTTTCTGTAGCACTATTTTTATTTATTTATTTCAAACTTAAAGTAGATCTAGGCTCTAACCCAACTGGTTAGTAATCATATCATTTTCAAAAGGGACCCGGGTTCTACCCCGGGCACTTTCAAATCATTTTTAATCGTTTTCTTTTATGAAATTACATTCCAAAAAAAAATTAAAAAGTTATTAAATTGAAATAAAATCATTTTATTAATTAATACTAATTCAAAATTCATTTATTAATTTTTGAAACATTTCAAAAGTTAAAATTTGATATCTCTCCTTGTTTTTAAGATGTCAAATGTTATAAAATTATATAAAATTCATTAACAAGTTTTAAATTGTATAAAAATTATTTGTTAATCATATTTATTCTAGAAATCTTTATTTAAATTTTGAAAGTTTTAAACAATATACTTTACTACTTTTCTTTATTTTTCAAAGGTTTTAGTATAATAAGACCATTATAAACAATTATTAAAAAGCTTTTAAAAACTATTTATAAAATGATTTTAAATTAAACCTAAATAATTTCAAATTATTATGTAAGTCATTTGCAGGACCGTTAAAGGGTACTTAAGCTTGCACTTAGTTAACACACTTAGGAGGATCTTAAGTTCACTTAACAATTCAAATAGGGAACTTGGAACTTTTACTGAAGATACAAGACAAACACAAGTATGAACAAGAACACAAGATAAAGTTTTCAACGAAGTTGTATATTGCTTCTCTAGTTCTATTACAAGTGTTGTACAAGTATATTTTTGACTACAAGAACCGAAGACTACTTATACTACATCCTACAACCGTCAATATACAAAAAGACAGTTAGAAGTGACTAATCTAGACAACAAGATCAGCCTAAAGTCAAAAGGCAGATTGTCTTTTGACTAGTGACTATGACATGCCATAGCTCACTGACTTTCCTATTACAAAAAGCCAAAAAGGAACAAAAACAGAAACTTGCAGGGAAAGACCTTATCTAATTTATCATAAAGTATGGAAGTTTCACCAACTAGTGTAGCAGGTGAACTACCAGAGCATGCAGCGAAAGGTAAGTTGCTTTATGATAAAGTTGATGGAAAAGGTATATTTTCTCTCTCTTTAGAAGAAAATCAATCTTGTCTTTAAACAGCTTACGAAGACTTTGTCTTGAGAGCTTCGGAAGACTTCATCTTTTACCTTCGGAAGAGTTGAGTTTTTGGCTTCGGAAGACTTTACACTTAGAGTATTTTTCTAAGTTAAATGTAAAGCTTCCGAAGCAGTTTCTTCTGAACTTTGGCTTCGGAAGATTTTACACTTAGCATTTCTCTTGAGTGTGTAAAACTTCCGAAGCTGGTTCTTCTTTATTCCAAAGTGCATGTTGGAAGACTTGGTTATTTTGGTATCCTTTGGTTGCATCAGCCTCTTAACTTCAGAGGTTCCTACAAACTCCCCCTAGGCTGATGCTACCAAAACAGAGAGGTTCTTCAGACATGGATAGTCCACATGAGGATCTTCAGAATTCCTTTCTTCATCAGTAGATCTAGATTCTTCAGACTCATGAAGTACCATCTCATGTCATAGAGATCATGCAGAGGGAGTTCAAGCATATCACTTGTGAAGTAGACATGTTGTTCTCCCTGATCTCTAGTGACATACCATCTGTCTGGATCTTCAGCAAATGTCCAGGACAGAATTTGTCTTCCAACAAAGAGAGGCTCTACTATGATAGGAGTTGTTTGAGAGTCCTCTTCATGCACTTCCTAAAGATGTTCTGACTCATCCTGAGGTTGGGAGGAGGATGCCTTTCTTCTTTGAAGAGGATCTTCTTTTGGCCATCCTCTTTTTCCTCCCTGATGATTTTAACTGAAAGGGTTGGTCTTCAGTGCCGGGTTGTTCAGTGGAATTCCTCTTAGTTGGGATCTCCTCTCTCCCAGTTTCAGAAGGAGAGGGAGGAGAACCCTGCTGTGGGTTAGAAGATGAAGTTGGCTGTTGTGCAGCTTCAGGTGCAGGTGGTATTGTGCAGCTTAAGGAAGAACTCCTAGGTTCTGTGGCTGTCAGAACTTCCTCCCCCTTTTTGGTAGCATCACCCTCATGCATAGGTGAGCTAGGGAAGTGATCCATAACATCCATAGGTTCTTGTGGACCTGGATGAGTTTCTTTTATGGGTCTCTCAGGTAACTGGCCCTTGAGATTGGTGATCTCAAGTTGCTGGTCATGGACCCTCCTTTGCAAGATAGTCACCTGTGATTCAAGGTGAGCTATCTGTGAAACTAGTTGGGTGTAGATGTCTTCGAGTTAGTATACCCTGAGTTTCAGACTCCCCTCATCTTCAGTTGAAGAATCATTGGGGGATGAAGGAGGTGAACCGAGGTTCGCTCCCTCACCACCAACATGGGGTTCTTGGCTGCTGGATTTCCCCAACCCCATGACAATGTCAAGAGGCTGGGTTGCTGTGGTTGAGGTCTTAAAGATGTAATCACTGGAAACAGTGAGAGCCTCTTCCACATGGGTCTCCTGGACAATCACAGGAAGATCCACCTCAGTTTGGGGTGTCTGATATGGGATAGATATGGGTGAAGCAGGAGTACTCATCCCCCTTTGAGTATGGGTAGAGAGGGGAGAGTCATGGTACTCACTGAAACCCAAATCTTCATCATAATAGAAGTCAAAGCTGGGAATAGGTTGGTTAAGATCAAGAGGGTGGGGATGGTAGCTTTCCCCTGAAGGTTGATCCCTAGAGTGTTGAGACTCAGAGTGATGGCTTAACGCTGTTTGTGGAGTTGTGAGCTCATCAGGCTGCGCATGAGGAACCTCAGCACTGATCTTTTGAAGAATGGGAGTGGTTTTCTCCTCAGGGGAAGTGGGAGCTCGAGTGTCCACTTCCTCCTGTGTGGGTTGTGATATGGGGGCCAGCACATGCTCAATAGCAAGTGCAGGGGTTCGTTTGGATTTTCTAGTGTAGGTGAGGGTAAATGTTGGCCTTGATGGTGGTTGAGAGGTGGAGGGTGTTGGTTCATCACTAGATGGTGCAGCTAGGATGTCACCCTGAGCAATGAGCTCAAAGATTTTCGAGACAAGGGCTGTTTCTACCCTGGAGAACCCAACAGTTGGCTTTTTTAATATCTTGAAAATGTCGGGCCTCACGTGTGCAAGTTTAAGAACATTACCTGTTCCCCTCAACTGTGGTCTCAATTCATAGTTGAGAATGTGTTGAACATACCGGGGAACATGTAATATTCTAAGGAATCCAAATTCGCTAGTAAATTTGTAAATACAAACTGAGAGTACCTGAATTTGATCCCTTGAACCATCCCATGGACAATGAAGGAGAGGTCTTTTGGAACCTGGTCCCATCCTCCATGTTTGTTGGATAAGTTGTGGATGATGACATGGAGGAGGTATTTCTATTGGAATGAGACCTTCCCCTTCCTGAAGGTCTTGACTGAAAAGTCACCTTCATATCCCATCTGCTAAAAGGATTGGTTGATAACAGCTTTTGGAAAGGACAGCTCACCTGCTTCATCATCCAGCTGCAAATGGGTGTTTATAATGGCTAGAGTGATGAAAACCATCCTCCCCTGCATTGTGGCAGACAGTGCCTTCTCCCCGTCCATGGTGACCTCTTGACAGGTCCACCAGAACTTAAGCAACTGATCCTTATAGAGAGGAGGATCGATTGTAAGGGAGGTGAAGTAATGAGACAAAGAAAGATACCTACAAACATCTGAGAAGCTTGGATCCTTCTCAGAGTTTAACAGGGCAACTTGATTATGTTGCCTGTGTAGGTGCATGGTGAAATCTGGGTCGTTACGACGATCAAGATTGGCCATTTGAAGGAACTTTGTAGTGAATGAAGGAAGAAGAAGATGAAATTTAAGGGTAATTTTAGGTTAAGGAACAATGAGAGAAGTGAGATGAAATAGAACCGTTTGGAAAGATATAGTCTGGATTTGAGACAAAGTTATGAAAAAAAGATAAACTTTGAAATCCGCAAGTGGGTTGTACTTCTAAAAAAGGCGCCCAAAAAGTTAGTTTTCTTGGAAGTGGTAAAAGCTTCCGAAGGCAATTTTGGTTTCGGAAGCTTTGCAATCAAAGCTTCCGAAGGCAATTTTGCTTCGGAAGATATTTCAAAGAGTTTTGAAAATTTTGGCTTCGGAAGAAATAAATGAATCTTCCGAGACTAAATTGCTTTCGGAAGAAATTTGTTCCAAAAATGCATTTAAGTACTTATACCAAAATTTAAGCTTAGGAAGATACTTCAAGAATTTCTTCCGAAGGTAAATTTCAGATAAGCTGTTTAAACGATTTAAAGACATAAATTTTCTTCCGAAGGAAACTTTTGCTTCTTTCGAAGGTAAATTTTCATCATTCTAAGAGATATCATTTTGAAAGTTCGTTTTTCTTCCAAAGAGAACTGGGCTTATAAAGTGATCTAATAGACAACCTAGGACACACAGTTTTAAGAAATAAATTGATTAAGTTATTAAGAAAAATCTATTCAAAGTTTATCATCCCAGTAGCTAATACAAGATACTCAAATCTTTGTTCATCAAAAGCTTTTGTGAACAGTCAGCATAATGTTCATTTGTGTTAACTTTGATTAGTTTTATCAACCCCTTTTCAAAATTATCCCTAATCAGATGATTCCTGATATTGATGTGTTTGGTCCTTGAGTGCTGCACATGATTCTTTGTTATAGAGATGGCACTGTTGTTGTCTATATGGATGGGAGTCTCTTTGAAATTGAACCCATAGTCTAGCATCTGATTCTGAATCCAAAGCACTTGAGCACAGCAGCTGGCAGCAGCAATGTATTCAGCTTCAGCAGTTGATGCAGATACACAGGATTGCTTCTTGCATTGCTAAGAGTCTATCCTTCCACCCAGGAATTGACACCCCCTAGATGTGGACTTTGCAGTCATGTTGCATCCACCATAATCAGTATCTGTATAAGCATACAGATTAAAGTCTGAATTCTTTGTATACCAAAGGCCTAGATTTGGAGCACCTTTGAGATATCTAGGAATCCTTTTGATAGTGATTAGGTGTGACATCTTGGGGTTGGCTTGATATCTTGCACATATGCATGTGGCAAACATGATATCAGGCCTGCTAGCGGTAAGATACATAAGTGACCCAATCATAGCCCTGTAGAGATGTTCATCAACACACTCCCCCTCAAGATCAGGACCAAGGGAGTGGTTTCTGGCTATGGGTGTCTTTGCAACCTTACAATCATCATCTTGAATCTTGCAAGTATGTCCTGAACATACTTTGACTGACTTATGAAGATGCCATTTCAACCTGCTTCACTTGAATTCCTAGAAAGAAATTGAGTTCCCCCATGGCACTCATTTCAAATCTATTTTTTATCAGCATCTCAAAGTCTTTGCAGAGCTTTGGATTAGTTGAACCAAGATGATGTCATCTACATATATCTGAACTAGCAATGTGTCATTTCCTATTTCTTTGATGAAGAGAGTCCCATCAATAGTACCTCTTTTGTATCCATGTTGACAGAGGTATGTTGATAGTGTCTCATACCACTTTCTTGGGGCTTGATACAGTCCATAAAGGGCTTTATCAAGCTTGCAGACATAATCAGGATGATCTAGGTCTGCAAAGCCAGGTGGTTGTTTAATATAAACTTCTTCATCAATCACCCCATAGAGAAAGGCACACTTCACATCAAGCTGGTAGACCTTGAAATCCTTGGATGCAGCATAAGCCAGGAATATCCTTACAGCTTCAAGTCTTGCAACTGGAGCAAAGACATCAGTGTAATCAATCCCTTCTTTTTGTGTGTATCCTTGGACAACTAGTCTAGCTTTGTTCTTGATGATGATCCCTCTTCATCTTTCTTGTTTCTGAATACCCATTTGGTACCTATGACAGACTTCCCTTGAGGAAGAGGGCACAAGTTCCAAACCTTCTGTCTTTTGATTTGAAGCAACTCTTCTTGCATTGCTTCAATCCATCTTCCATCCTTCAAAGCCTCATCAACTTTCTTAGGCTCAAATTGGGATAAGAAACAAGAATGTAGACAAACATGGCTGTCATGAGTTTGTCCTCTTATTCTCACCCCTAATACAACATTTCCAATGATGTTGGTGGTGGGATGAGACTTGTGGATCCTAAGTTAAGGAATCACAGCAAGTTGGTTGGACATATCTAAATTAGAGAAATTTTGATCTGGCAATGAAAGAGTCCCCAACCACATCAGCACACTTATCAAGAGAAACTTGATCCAATGAGTGTATGACATCATTCATGTTATGTTCAATGGAGTGGTTATCAGCATCAAGAAATTCTTGATCACTGTCACCACCTCTAGTTCCTCCTCCTGCATTTGAAGTTCCTTCTCCTGAATTTTGAGCCTCTGAGCTAGAATTTGAAGGCAATTCATTTGAATCAGCAGTATTTGTCATGCTAGTGCTGATGGGAGCTTCAATTGCAGGGTTAGTCACCACTGGAGCTGAAGTAGTCTTCTTGTTTGGTCTTTCAGCTCAAATCTTGGATCAGGATCTTCTATTGACCTGTTATCTTTAGATCCTGAAACATTCTCACAAGATTTGTTAAAACAGTTGGTAACTAAGTCAAGATCAAACAGCCAATCCAGACCAGAACCTTTTACACAGGGTGTGTGTTCATTGAAAGTCACATTGGCTGACTCCTCAATGATTCTCGTTCTGAGATTGTATACTCTTTAAGCCTTAGGTTGAGAAGAGTACCCAACAAAGTGTCCATCATCTGATTTCTCAACAAACTTGGCTATTTGATCTTTGGTATTCAAGATGGTGCAAGGACATCCAAATGTTCTAAGAAAACCAATGAATGGTCTCCTTTTGTGCCACAGTTCATAAGGGGTCTTACCATGTGTCTTAACTACCAAAACACTGTTCTGCACATAGCAGGCTGTGTTGACAGCCTCTGCCCAGAAGGTGATGGGCAGTTTAGAGTCAGACAACATGGTTCTTGCAGCTTCAATAAGTGTCCTGTTTCTCCTCTCAGCAACACCATTTTGCTGAGGAGTCCTGGGAGCACTGTATTGTCTTGAAATACCCTTTTCATCACAAAATGTATCAAGGATTTGGTTTTTGAATTCGGTTCCTTGATCACATCTTATGATTTTGACCTTGTGATCAGATTGATTCTCAATTTTCAGAATGAAATTCTTTAAGATTTTAGGAGTTTCATCCTTAGTTCTAAGGAAAAACACCCAAGTGAACCTTATGAAATCATCTGTGATCACCAAACAGTATGAGGTCCTTCCTAAACTCATTACACTGGTGGGGCCAAACAGATCCATATGTAACAAGTGTAGGGGAGTAGTGATAGAGTTTATTTCCTTTGTCTTGTGAGACACTTTGTGTTGCTTCCCCTTCAGGCATGCAACACAGTGGTTATCACTTGTAAACTCTTTCTTTGGCATTCCAGTTACCAAATCATTCTTAGTCCGTTTATTCATGTTCTTAAAGTTTACATGACACATTCTTTTATGCCAAAGGAAAGACTCATCACTATTTGCTTTAGATAGAAAGCAAGAAATCTCTCTAGAGGGAGATGTTTCCTGCAAGTCCATCTTGTACATGTTCCCTTTCCTGGGGGCTCTGAACAAAATATGCTCTTGAGGAATGTCAACCCCGAGCTTGAGAACAATGCACTCATGCTCAGTAAAGAGCATGTGATGTTTTTGGTCACAAAATTAGGACACACTCAAAAGATTGTATCCAAGCTCCTTGACAAAATTTACCTTCTCAGTGCTGAGCTTACCATTTGTAACCTTGCCCCTCCCAGTGATGTAACCTCCTGCATCTCCTCCAAAGGCAACTGGTCCTCCATCAATTCTTTCAAGGTTTTGAAGTAAGGACTCATTTCCAGTCATGTTCCTGGAGCTGCCACTATCAATGATCCAGATATTTCTGTTGGTCTTTAGCTGTCCCTGCACAAAAAGAGATGATTTAGTTACATTTAAAAACCCAAGCCTCATTGGTCTTGAGCTTGTTAAAATGAGTTAAAGGCAATGAAACAGTAATGGATCCTATGCTCAGGCTTTGAGGATCATTTGCTATTTCTGATTATGAGCTTTCAGCCACATGGTCTTCCATCATCTTCCACACCACCTTTGGAAGATTGGGCTTGACCTTCAAAGCTTCAGAAGTTTTGGTTACTTTGGAAGATTAGGTGACTGGACCTTCGAAAGATCTTGCCTTCACTGCAGCAAGCTTCAGTGCTTTGGAAGCATTCCTTTCTTCCGAGACCAACTTTCCTTCCGAAGGCAACTTTTCATTTGCCTTCTTCTTCATTTTGGAGCTTTCGAGGGAAACAGATTTTCCTTCCGAAGCTGTTTGTTTCTTCTTCTTCTCAGAAGTTTTCTTCTTGATCATGTGGATAGTACTCTTGGGATTGTGTTGACAATCCTTAGCCAGATGTGAAGTACTACCACACATAACACAATTCAAATCTTTCCTTCTAAGAGTCTTCTTTTCCAAAGAAGACTGAGCTTGAACACTTTCCTTTTCTTTCTCCACCTTTTCAGATGATGCAGCAGGCTTCTTAGGGTGAAGCTTGCTCTTTGAAATGGATGGTTCAGGTTGTGCAGCAGTGACACACAGCTGATCAGTCTTCTTGTTGTTGCTGGAGTGAGTTGAAGCTGAAGTAGAACTCTTGGTACTAGAATTCTTGATAGGATCTTCAGCTTTCATCACCTTGAACCCTGCAGAGATAAATACTTGTTTCTGTTTGGGATCAAAGGTGGTCTTAATCTCTTGAGCTTTTTAGGATCTTCTTTTTGCTCTTCTGATCAAGTTCTTTCTCTTGGTTTTGCTCAAACCAGCTTCTTTTTCCTCCTTAGGAGCATGGTGACCCTTTTTAGATTGACTCTCTTCACTCACCTCAGAGTCATCCCTCACCTTCTCCTCTTCATCCTCTTCATCACTAGGGTCTATGGATGGCAGCTCATCTTGACCAGTTCCATACCTAGGAGATCTGACTGATTGTAGAGTGTGTGGAGGAGCTATCTCACTAGATCCCAGTCCCTGCTTATTCTGATAACACACTTTTGCATGCAGAGATGAGGATATCATGTTCTTGAAGGTCTCTTCTTCAAGAACACATTTTTCTGCCCTGGCTTTGCTGATCACAAGCTCAGCCTAGCATTCAGTCAACTTGGTAATGAGATCCTTAATTTGAGTCCTGTAGTTTGTCTGCTCATGTTTAAGAGTTGAAACTGTTTTCTCTAGATCTTCTATCTTAAGTTTATAGTCATTTTCAGCTCTTTTAAAATCAGCTTTTAAAATATTTAAAGACTCAATATCAGATCTCATTTCCAAGTTGTAGGACCTGTATCTATTCACTTTAGCAATATATTCAGGAGAGCAAAGATGTTCAAATACCTTGGCTTCATCATGATCAGCCATGAGTGCTTGGTTTGGAGATGCATCTTCAGCTTGAAAGCTCCAGTCAAAGCCTCCTTCTTCAACAGCAATTGCATCTTGCTATCTTGGCTTCTCATTTGGTTCCCTCCTTTAGTGTAGTTTGGCCTGGATGAGGCTTGGCCACCATTTGACTTAGGTGCCTTGCATTCTCTAGCAAAGTGTCCCATCTGGTTACAGTTGTAACACTTGACTTTCCTCTTGTCCAGCCTAAACTTGCCACTGGCAGCATTGCTAGGAAACCTTCTCCCAGTCCTCTTGTAGAACTTCTGGGCTCTGTGAGTGAGAAGAGCCATTTGCTGGACTATCTCCATGTACTCCAGATCATCTGGATGGATACAGTCCAGGTCTTCAAGAGTGAAAAGAAAGTTCCTGAACTTTCATCAGTGGAGACAAAAGCTTGAGAAGAACTTGTCTCTTGGAAGGGACTTCCTTGGATGTAGCTCTCTCTGGGTGTCTCTGGGAAGGTGATGAAAGGACCCTTTTGTGAGTTTTCAGGGTAGCAATGAGATGATGTTGTGGTTCTATGCTATCCCTTTCAACCACATGAAAGGCTGAACTCTGGTGAGTGTTGGAGTTACCAGATGAATTTTGCATATTCATCTCCATCTGGTATCCACTGAGTATCCCATACAACTCAGTGAGAGTAAGGGTCTTGAGGTTTTCAGTCCTCTTAATGACCACACAGTAGTGTGTCCATTGTCTTGGAAGAGAGGACATGAACTTCCTAACAATATCCCTGTTCTCAATAGTTACCCCAACATCAGCCAGAGTATCCACAATCTCAACATACCTAAAGTATTGTTAAGTCATGGTCTTACCTGTCTTGAAGGTGAAGTTTTCAAACTGCTGCTTCAGGAGATCCTTCTTGTTCTCCTTGGCTTCATTTGAGCCCTCATACATCAGTTTCAGTGCATCCCATAGCTTTTTAGCAGTCTTGCACTTCTTGAAACCTCTGTAGATGGAGTTTGGAAGAGCAGTTTGGAGGGTTGTCAAGGCTTTCTGATCAATGTCAATTCTTTTCCAATCTTTATCAGAAAAGTCAGCCCTCTCCTTTGGTATCATGCCACCACCAGCAGCAGCTGAAGAGGTGCATGGTACATGTGGTCCATTGACAACAGACTCCCACATCCTGGAATTTTGAGACTTGATAAAGCCTTCCATTCTTTGACACCAAGTGTCAAAATCCTCAGGAGTGATCAGTGGGGACTTTGTCATAGTTCCAATTTCCATATCAGCTTTGGAGATAGCTGTCATTTGAAGAGTTAAGTGATGTGTGTAACTAAGAGGATTTGAAGATGGTGAGATCTTACAATCAAGACCCGGAATGCTCTGATACCAAATCCAGGACCGTTAAAGGGTACTTAAGCTTGCACTTAGTTAACACACTTAGGAGGATCTTAATTTCACTTAACAATTCAAATAGGGAACTGGGAACTTTTACTAAAGATACAAGACAAACACAAGTAAGAACAAGAACACAAGATAAAGTTTTCAAGGAAGTTGTATATTGCTTCTCTAGTTCTATTACAAGTGTTGTACAAGTATATTTTTGACTACAAGAATCGGAGGCTACTTATACTACATCCTACAACCGTTAATATGCAAAAAGACAGTTGGAAGTGACTAATCTAGACAACAAGATCAGCCTAAAGTCAAAAGGCAGATTGCCTTTTGACTAGTGACTATGACATGCCATAGCTCACTGACTTTCCTATTACAAAAAGCCAAAATGGAACAAAAACAGAAACTTGCAGGCAAAAGCCATATCTAATTTATCATAAAGTATGGAAGTTTCCCCAACTAGTGATAGCAGGTGAACTACCAGAGCATGCAGCGGACAGTAAGTTGCTTTATGATAAAGTTGATGGAAAAGGTATCTTTTCTCTCTCTTCAGAAGAAAATCAGTCTTGTCTTTAAACAGCTTCGGAAGACTTTGTCTTAAGAGCTTCGGAAGACTTCATCTTTTACCTTTGGAAGAGTTGAGTCTTTGGCTTCGAAAGACTTTACACTTAGAGTATTTTTCTAAGTTAAGTGTAAAGCTTCCGCAGCAGTTTCTTCTGAACTTTGGCTTCGGAAGATTTTACACTTAGCATTTCTCTGGAGTGTGTAAAACTTCCGAAGCTGGTTCTTCTTTGTTCCAAAGTGCATGTTGGAAGACTTGGTTGTTTTGGTATCCTTTGGTTTCATCAGCCTCTTAACTTCAGAGGTTCCTACATCATTTAAATGATAAATTATTAAATTAATTATTTTTTACCAAGTTTTAAATAATTGATTATTAAATTAATTATTTTTTTCACACTTTAATACTCAACCATTACTTAATAACTGTTACAAATTATATATTTAAGTAATAATTAATTTCACAAATTGATCACTATAATTTTCAATTATAATTACTTAATAATCTTATTCTATTTTATTTAGTTAAGTTATTACTTTATTTTGTTTAAACTATTTTTGTTAAACCCAAATCTCAAAATGAAACCATAATTCATATCTAGTCTTAAATCATATCATTCTAATCTAAAGACACGCTTTCTTAGGTTAAACTGTGAGAAAACTATTGGTGTCTAACCTATCTTTTAAACATTCAAATATCAATATAAGTATTCATTATCCATTTCTATATGTTATTATTTGGGGAAATCATGTGATACTTATACATTTAATTCTTATTCATTGTTATTCTATTTCAAAATTCAATTCAAGACATGTTATGTTATTACTTGTAATTATGTATGCATAGTTAGATAACCTAGATGATAACATAATTATTAATTCATGCAACTATGGTAACAATGATAGATCTATTGGTTTGATAAATCCACCCCATTGGTTTAGTTGCATTGTGATTAAAACTGGAATCATTCATTCTATAAGGCTTCATCTTCGGAATGAGTCAATTCAATCATTAGGTTTGATTGTGTTGGTTTGTCTTTTATGTTACACTATTGCATTTATAAGTTTTTACATTGCCATGTGAATTGAATTGTTTTCAATCATTATAATTAATCTATATATGTATGCAAACCAGTCTTTACTTACCAGCTAATTCGTTAGCTGACTCCTTACTTTTTCATATGATTTTAGGAATGCAGATTAGTGGACTTCCAAATGCACATTTAGGGCTTGGACTTAGTAAAATTAAAGACAATTTCATTATATTTTTTTTGAATTATTATTTGATTGTAATGTATTATATGATATGTATTATTCAATAAAAATGACATTTAATATTAATTCAACTTATTTAATTCTATGTGCTATGAACAATCGATTCACATTCGTCCGCCCCGATGATTCTGTCATTGGTCGTGGTGTGATTTAGATTGGTATCAGAGCCATGGTTATAGGAATTAGGTAATTAGAAATGGAATGACCTAAACTATAACTAAGAACCTTACACATGAGTCATCTCATGTATTTTATATGTTTAGATAGGATTTTATATGACCTATATGCTTAGACATGAATATGTGATTATATGCCTTATGTGATTATTCTTATACTTTGATTTCAAGCAATGGACACACAAATTCTCAAATTATATTCTAAGGCATTGTGCCTAAATCAAATGGATTTCACATTTCAAATTTTGAATTGCTATTCATGGTTTTCAAATTTCGTCAAAGTCTGTGTCCCATAGCTGAAAACATGAAATGTTTGAAGAGTGTGATGCTTGTATCTTGAGATGTTCTGTCAAGGCAAGGTATTCATAAAAATCCAAATCAACCAATGGATCCATTTACCTTACCTAGGAACCCTTAGGGTGAGTGTCTACTTATAGGTACGCATGTATTCATTAAGCTTGTGGTTGACCAAATACTTTCGTAAGTCAACATATTCATTTTAGTTTGCGACCATAACGTTTACACCTAGAACATCTTATTGTTATTCTAAATCATCTTATCATCGATTTTATCTTTCTGAAATTATAAAACCCATTATTCGATTCTCATAAAAGTTTTCCATAATCTTTTAGCATGTCTTCTTGTCAAAAACCGATCCCATTCTAGAAACTCTGGCCGCAAGATTATTGCATCGTTGCATGTGAAGTTTTCGCGGTCATCTCGACACTGCTTAAGCATCTGAATCATGGTACTAATGTTGTTAACAACCCAGCTGTACCTAATCCTCTATGAGCTTTTACTTACAAGCACTTTAATTCCTGCACTCCCACAAAGTTTAACAGAACCAAAGGAGCCACAGGTCTTTTATAGTGGTTCAAAAGTATCGAGAACACTTTCCTCAATAGTGCGTGTCCGAGAATCTCAAGGTTCGTTATGCTATAGGTGGTCTTCAAAAGAGAGCACTCACTTAGTGGAACAGGAAGAAACGAACCATGAAAATGGAGAAAAAATAACCTATTCCAACAATTCCATGAACTAAGTCTGCTTGTTCCTCATCTAGTTACTCCTCTGTCTTGGGCCATTGAGAAATACATTGGTGGTCTTTTTATGTAGATTTAAGATACCGTCTCGGGTAGAAATCCTACAACCCTTGAAGACACTATCCGATTGGTTACCTAGTTAACCGACAACCATGTCAAAGCTGGAACACTGACAAGGAAGGGAAGTAAGGCAACTAAGAAGCCTCTAACTAACACGATCAAGGAAGATGAGCCTGAAACTTCTACGAACAAGAAGAGGAAAGCTAAGTCTCAAAACTTCGTTACCCCTACCGTTCAAGTCACTCAAGTCGTACCAACTCATACATTGGTTTTTATTAATCAAGCCCTGGCAAAGAAACCGAATACTTGATCTTTTCTGCAGTGTAACAAATGCAATTATCACCATCCTGCTTACGCATAGTGTCATCAATGCACCAATTGTGGTAATTTTGGCCGTACTTTCAACGCATGCAAGAATGTTGCTAAGGCTCTAGTTAATGCCGCTGTCACTTGACATCCCCTTGTAATTACTCAAGCTCATGCATGCTACCAATGCGGCGATCCAAATCATTTCCGCAACCAATGCCCTCAACTTGTCAACACTAATCCTATGGCTCAAGGGCGTACTTTTAACATACATATCCATCAAGCTCAAAACAGTAACAATGTAGTGAACGTTATGTTCCCAATCAATAACCAACGTTCCAAATCAATAACTAATAAGCTTTAGTCTTAATTGATAACAATACCAATAAAAGTTTGTATCTTTAGAGTTTAAGTCATTGCATGCTAGTGCCAAAACTGTATTTTTATGCCTTTCTCATGTTTATCAAGTCAAGTTCGTGTTGATTTTGTGCCTTGTACTAATCCGTGACAAAACCTCCCTATCGTCTTGCATCGTTTAAAATGCAAAAGCTTGTCAGCCAAAAGTCAAATCAAACTGATGATTCTATGTCAAGAAACCCTTAGAAATCATGGATCAGGAAATCTAACAACTCTAGCGAAGTCGAATACCGATTGCCAATGTTTGTTGGGAGTCTAAACGTGGTCTAAAGTTCACTTGGGTATGTGAAGACCAAATGAAATCCAAGCATCATCATCTCTTTGCATTAGCCTCCTTGTAATCAAATTTCGGGATGAAATTTCGTAAAGTGGGGGAGACTATAAAATCCGACCCATTTCCAAACTACAAAGTATAAACCCAAACTCGAACCCATTTTGAATTTTCATATGATGGAAAAGTTCGTTATTAAATTATTTTATATATTTTGATGAATCAAATGAAAGGTGTAATTTAACCAATATTGTGAATTGTATTATTCAATTTCTATTTATTAAATCATCTAAATAATTTATAATAATTTTATGATTTATAAAATAAATTTATACTTAGTTATAAAGTTTTATTTGTCATTTATGTGTTTTAGTTATTAAATTAAAATAATTAGTTAAATCATAATGTTTTTTTTCAAGATTAGTAAATTTATAAAGTTTTATAATTTAAATAATTTATTTAATGGTTAAAGTTGGGGTTATATTAAGTTGGGGTCTAAAATGTCATTTTTTAAACTTAGTTGAAAAAGGTTTAGCATAAAATAATAAATACTTTATACAACAAGGACCTAAAGTGTAAATTTTTATTTAAACCCAACCTACCTCTTTTTCGTCGACCTCTCCCTCCGATTAACCTCCGACGAGCCTCTGGTGGTTCCAATCTCCAAACAAAAACCAATTTCACTCGAATTAAACCGTCCCTCACTAATCGCGGACTTGACTCGAACTCATAACCGCTCACAAATTTGAAATTTTTCCTGTTTCACCATATCAATTTGAAACTGAAGATCGTTTAACACCTTCAATGTTTTAGCTGATTTTAACTTAATTGACAAAATCAACCAATTTTAAACTTATCTATAATCGTTTTGAATTAGAAACTATATTTAATTATAATTAAAAGCATATTAATACTTTTAAATCAAAGCTGAAACCCTCATTTAAACCTATAACTCCTTTAACATAAACCGCTCAAACTGTACCTATTTAACAGATGGAAATGTTCCAGTTGATTCTTTCAATCTCTCGGATTCATCAATTTACAAAAACACACATACATAGCGAATTCAAGTTTTATTTTTCATCGCGAACCTGCAAACTATCATTCGACACCTTCTAAACTTTTTAACCTGAAATTGACAGAGGGCAATCGATCTGCATCATCATTAGAAGCTTTTCCAAACCTTTAATTGAATCAAAGCACCAAGAATCAACCCAATTCGAATCTGCCACAGTTGCGCTTACTTCTAATCTAGCTTTCATTGAATTTGTGTCAAATCAGGTAATTTAAAGCTCTCAACACTCGGTTTCTTGTTCTAAATAAAAGCCCCTATGTTTAATTCGATTATAAACACTATTTGGGTGTTCAATTTGGATTGTAATCAATCCTATGGTTTATAGAAATTTGTGATTTTGTTTAGGACTATTTTTATTTATTTATTTCAAACTTAAAGCAGATCTTGGCTCTAGCCTAGCTGGTTAGTAATCACAACCTTTTCAAAAGGGACCGGGGTTTGACCCTGGGCACCCTCAAATCGTTTTTAATTGTTTCCTTTTATGAAATTACATTCCAAAAATTAATTAAAATGTTATTGAATTGAAATAAAAATCATTTTATTAATTAATACTATTTCAAAATTCATGTATTATTTTTTGTTTGATATCTCTCTTTGTTTTTATGATGTTAAATATTATCAAATTATATAAAATTCATTAACAAGTTTAAATTGTATAAAAATTATTTTGTTAATCATATTTATTCTAGAAATCTTTATTTAATTTCTAAAAGTTTTAAACCATATAATTTACTACTTTTCTTTATTTTCAAAGGTTTTACTATTATAAAACCGTTATAGAAAAATATTTAAAAGCTTTCAGAAATAATTTATAAAATGATTTTTAATCAAACCTAAATAATTTTAAATTATTTTGCAAGTTATTTAAATAATAAATTATTCAATTAATTATTTTTTACCAAGTTTTAAATAATTGATTATTAAATTAATTATTACAAGTTATATGTTTACGTAATAATTAATTTCATAAATGGATCACTATCATTTTCATTTCTAATTACTTAATAATCTTGTTTAACTTTATTTAGTCAAGTTATTACATTATTTTATTTAAACTATTTTTATTAAACCAAATTTCCAAATTGAAACCCCAATTCATATCTAGTCTTAAATCATATTATTCAAATTTCAAGACACACTTCCTTAGGTTAAAATGTGAGGACAACATTGATGTCTAACCTATATTTTTAACATTCAAATCACATTCAAATATCAATGTGAGTATTAATTGCCCATTTCTATATGTTTATTATTTGGGGAAATCATGTGATACTTATACAATCAATTTTTATTCATTATTATTTTTATTTTAAAATTCGATTCAAGACATGCTATGTTGTTACTTACAATTATGTGTGCGTAGTTAGATAAACTAGATGATAACACAATCATTAATTTATGCAACCATGGTAACAATGATAGATTTATTGGTTTGATAAACACACCCATTTGTTTAGTTGCATGGTGATTGAAACTGAAATCATTGATTCTATAAGGCTTTGTCTCTAGACCGAGTCAATTTTGTCATTAGGTTTGATTGTATTGGTTTGTTTTTTATGTTACATTATTGCATTTATATGTCTTAACATTGCCATGTAAATTGAATTGTTTTCAATCATTTAATCAATATATATATGTATGCAAATCTATGTTTACTCACCAGCTAATTCTTTAGCTGACTCGTTAATTTTTCATATGATTTCAGGAATGCAGATTAGTGGACTTCTAAATGCACATTTCGGGCTTGGACTTAGTCAAAATTAAAGACAATTTCATTATTTTTGTTTGAATTATTATTTGAAGGTAATGTATTATTTGATAAGTATTATCCAATGAAAATGACATTTAGAATTATTTCAACTTACTTAATTCCATGTGCTATGAACAATCGATTCATATTTATCCGCGCTGAGTCGTCGGTCGGGGTATGATAGGTGCCATTCAATACTTGATTATTTCACCTGATATTTCATGTGCCATTAACCAAGTCAATCAAACCACTTTATCTCTCTCTAGTTGTACATCTGAATATCGTGCTATAGCTAATACTCATGTAGATATTATCAGGAGCACTCACTTATTACGTGAACTTCATGTTGTTCCTCGTACTAGACCGACTTTTTCATATGACAATAGGAGTGTAATTTTCCTTACACAAAATCCATTCTTTCATAAAGAGCCGAGCATATTGATCTTGACTATCACTTTATTCAAAAACTTGTTTTCTCCGAAAACTACACACTAAGTTTGCTCCAAGAAAGCTACAAGTGGTTGATATTATCACACAAAATCTTCCTCGACATCAGTCTAAGTTTTTTCAGTTGCTCTTTGTAAGAGTTTATCTTAGAGGCTGACGCTAACCAAAGATCTCTCAGCATGCATTAAAATACAAGAAAGTTACTTTGGAAGATTTGAGAATGTATGAAGAAAAATAACTAAGTGTGAAATCTTTCGAAGCTAAAGACAGAAATTTTCTAAAGCCAAAAGTGAAGTCTTCCAAAGCTTAAAGACAAGTCTTGCTATGCTTGAAGACTGAACTCTTCCGAAAACTGAGAAGCCATGTGTCTACTATACATAATGGTGATTATGTTCTTAAAGAAATAGCAACTTATATAAGTTAGTGATTATCTTCTTACTTTTGTCAACTATACATAATGGTGTCTTTGTCTGTAACTTTCTACTTTAGTACTTCTATCCTTATTTTAATACAATAAGATGTGAGCTATTGCATGTTATAGTCACATGTCCAAAGGTAATCTGCCTTTTAATTTTCATTGATCTTGTTGTCTAGATTAGTGTCCAGCTGGCCTTCAAAGTATGGATGGTTGTAGGATATAGTATAAAGTATCTCATTGTATAAGTCATAAGACTAAGTCTTCTAACATTGGTAAAACACTTGAGAGCAATAACATCATCCTTGAAAACCAATCTTTGAGTTCTAGAGATGTTCTTACTTTCTTTCATTGTTTCTTTGCATGGTTCCCTATTTGATCTAGTAAGTGTGTTATCTCCAACTATGAAACTATTGTGGAACAACTATAACCGGTCCTAGGATTGGTGTCATAGCTTCTCAGGCTCTTGATTGCAAGATCTCACCATCTTGAATCACTCTTCAGTTTCACATACACTTACTTGCTTAAATGGCAGCTCTCACTAAAGCTGATATAGAAACTGACATAATGACTAAGTCTCCACTGATTAATGACTTTGATACTTAGTGCATGAGGATGCAAAGCTTTATCAAGTCTCAAGATAGTAGGATGTGGAGACCTATAGTCTCTGGACCTCACATCCCAAGTACTACTTTAGCAACTATTGGAGGTGGGATGATATTATTCTAACGAAGACCGGAAGAAGATTGATATTGATCAAAAAGCCATGACCGCCCATCAAACTGCTCTTCCTAACTCCATCTATAGAGGCTTCAAGAAGTGCAAGACTACAAAAGAACTCTGGGATGCATTAAAGCATTTTTATAAAGGATCTATGGAAGCTAAGGAGAACACAAAGACATCATGAAGAAGTAGTTTAAAAACTTCACCTTCAAGACTAGTGAAACTATGACTCAACAATACATCGAGTATGTTGAGATTGTAGATACCTTAACGGATGTCGGAGTCAATCTTGAGAATAGGGGTATAGTGAGGAAGTTCATGTTCTCTCTTCTAGGAGAATGGACACATTATTGTGCAGCCATTAGAGAACTGAGAACCTCATTATCCTCACTCTCACTGAGCTGTAGGGTATCCTGAGCGGTTACCAAATGGAGATAAACATGCAAAATCCTTCTCCCAGCTCATCCAGCACCCAAAAGAGTTCATCCCTTCATGTGGTTAAAAGGGATAGCAGAGAACCATAAGATTATCTCATTTCCTACCTTGAAAATTCACCAAGGGTCATTTTATCACCATCTAGGAGACACCTAGGGAGATCTACACTCAAGGAGGTCCATTTTATGAACCCAGCTCTTCTAAGGCCTTTGTGTCTTCAGATGAAAGGTTTAGCAACTTTCTCTTCACCCTAGAAGACCTAGACTGCATCCATCCAGATGATTGGAGTACTTGGAGATAGTCCAGCAGATGGCTCTGCTTACTCATGGAGCTAAGAAGTTCTACAAGGGGACATGGATGAAGTTTCCAAGCAATGTGACCAGTGGAAAGTTTGGGCTGGACAAAAGCAAAGTAAAGTGTTACAACTGTAACAAAATGGGCCACTTTTCTAGGGAGTGTAAGGCACCAAGAACAAAAGGTGGCCAAATATAGTCCATGCCAAACTACACTAAGGCAGCTCCAAGAACTAAGAATCCCAACCAACCAAAGCAGCAAGCTACAGTTGCCGTTGAAGAAAGAGGCTTTGATTGGTGCTTTTAGGTGGAAGATGTCTCCCCAAACCAAACCCTGATGGTAGACCATGATGAATCTAAGGCATTTGAACATATTTTCTCTCCTGAATGCATTGCTAAAGTTAACATGTACAGGTTCTACAACTTGGAAGTAAGATCTGATCTTGAGTCCTTGAGCATTTTAAAAGCTGATTTTAAAAGAGCAGAAAATGACTATAAGCTTAAAATAGAAGACTTAGAGAAAACCATTTCTACTCTAAAACATAAGCATACAAACTACAAGACTCTGATCAAAGATCTTATTACCAAGTTGACTGATTATCAGGCTGAGCTTGTGATCAGCAAAGCCAAGGTAGAAAAATATGTTCTTGAAGAAGAAACCTTCAAGAACATTATATCTTTATCATTGCATGCAAAAGTTTGTTATCAAAACAGGTAGGGACTTGGATCAAATGAAATAGCTCCTCCACACATATTACTATCAGTAAGAGAACCAAGTTGTGAAACTTGTGAAGATGAGCTGCCTCCCATTGATCCTATCCAAGAGGAAGTTGGAGATGAAGAGGATATAATGAAGGATGAACCTAAAGTGAATGAAAAGGTTCTTTCTATAAAGGGTCACTATGTCCCTGGAGAGAAGAAGAAACCAAGATGGCCAAGTTTGCAAAAAGAACTTGATTAGAGCTGCAAAAAGAAGACAAAGAAAGTGTAGAGATCAAGGCCACCTTCAACCCCAGTCAAAAACAAGTTTTCATCTCTACTGGGTTTTATGTAGGGAAGAATGAAGACTTAACCAAGGACTCTAGACTAAGAGTCCTATTTCAAGTCCAAGCTATCTGGTAAGGAGAAGATGGTTGAACCATTGTGTACCACTGCTACATAGGCTGGACCATCCAACTCCAAAGGCAAGCTTCATCTTCAGAAGCATGCGGCATCATCCAAGAAGATGAAAAAGGAGCTGGAAAAGGATCAAAACAAGCCTTCTCCTCAAGACAAGACTCTCAGAAGGAAGCCTATGGAATACAACATGTATGGTGGTACAACTCACTATGCTAAGGATTGCATTTATAATCCTAAGATTACCATCCACATCAATAAGAAGATGACTTCTAAGAAGAAGAAGAAAATAGCTTCGGAAGGAAAACCATTTTCCTTCGGAAGCATCAAGGTGACCAAAAAGAAGATAGGTGGAAAATGTCTTCAGAAGCAAGTTTGATCTTGGAAGAAAGGAATGTCTCGGAGGCACTAAACTTTGCGGCAGTGGACGTAAAATTTTCCAAAGGTTTAGTCTCTAAAACATCCAAAGTCATTAATACTCCTAAAGTTTTGAAAGCCAAGTCTAATCTTCCAAAGATGGTGTGGAAGATAAAGGAAGGCCATGTGACTAAAGTGTCTTCATCAACAACAACCAAAGATCCTGAAAGCTAACATATAGGAACAATAACTATTGAACTATCTTCAATTCATCTTGATAAGCCCAATGCCAGCAAGGCTTAGGTTTCCAAATGTAACTAATCATCTCTTTTCATATGAAGGAACAACTGAAGAACAAAAGAAATGTATGGATCATTAATAGTTGATGTTCTAGGCACATGACTGGTAATGGCTATTGCTTCAAGACTTTAAGAAATTTGATGGAGGGACAGTTGCTTTTGGAGGTGAATCAAGTTGTTACACTACTAGAAGGGGTAGGGTCACAAATAGTAAGCTCAGTATTAAGAAGTTAAACTTTGTCAAAGAGCTTGTACAATCTTTTAAGTGTATCTCAATTTTGTGACCAGAGACATAACATGTTCTTTACTGAGCATGAGTGCATGTTCTCTACTGAGCATGAGTGCATTGTTCTCAAGACCGGGGTAATCATTTCTCAAAAGCATATTTTGCTCAGAGCTTCCAGGAAAGGGAACATGTACAAGATAGACCTGCAAGAGACTTCCACTTCTTGAGAAGTTTATTGCTTTCTATCTAAAGTAAATAGTGATGAGTTTTTCCTTTGGCATAAAAGAAGTTGCCATGTAAACTTTAAGAACATGAATAAACTAATTAGGAATGACTTGGTAACTAGAATGCCAAAGAAAGAGTTTACAAGTGATGACCATTGTGTTGCATGTCTGAAAGGAAAGCAACATAAAGTGTCTCACAAGCCAAAGGAAATAAACTCCATCACTACTCCCCTACATTTACTACATATGGATCTTTTGGCCCCACAAGTGTAATGAGTTTAGGAAGAACTTCATACTGCCTTGTAATCATATATGATTTTACAAGATATACTTGGGTCTTCTTTCTTAGAAGTAAGGATGAGACCCTTAAAATCTTTAAATCCTTTATTCTAAAAGTTGAGAATCCTTGTGATCACAAGGTTAACATCATAATATGTGATCAAGGAACTGAATTTAAGAACTAAATCCTTGATTCATTTTGTAATGAAAAAGGTAAATCAAGACAGTATAGTGCTCCTAGAACTCCTCAACAAAATGATGTTGCTGAAAGTAGAAATAGGACACTTTTTGAGCCTGCAAGAACCATGCTCTCTAGCTTCAAACTGCCCATCACTTTCTGGGCAGAGGCAGCCAACACTGCATCCTATGTGCAGAACATAGTTTTAGCAGTCAAAATCATGGTAAGACAACCTATGAACTGTGGCACAAAAGGAGACCTTTCATTGGTTTTCTTAGGACATTTGGATGCCCATATACTATGTTGAATACCAAAGATCACATAACCAAATTTTTAGAGTAAGCAGATGATGGACATTTCTTTGGATACTCTTCTCAAGCTAAAGCTTATAGAGTATACGAGCTCAAAACTAGAGTAGTTGAGGAGTCATCCAATGTGACTTTTAATGAACACACTCATAGTGTGAAAGGTTCTAGTCCTGATTGGTTGTTTGATCCGGATTTAGTTACCAACTGTTTTAAAAAATCTTGTGAAGATATTTCAAGAGCAACAAGTAATATGAATGCAGAGGATCCTGATCCAAGATTTGAGCTAAGAAGACCAAATAATAGAATCCTTTTAGCACCAGTGGTAACAAGCACTGCATGTGGAAATCCTGTCAGCACAAATATGACAACAAATTCTTCAGCTAATACATCTGAGGTGCCAAACCAATTCCAGCAATAAGGCATAAAACTCAAATAAAGGGATTTCTAATGTAGGAGAAGATGGAGATGGTGAAAGTGATCAAGAATTTCATGATGCTAACAACCACTCCACTGAATACAAAATCAATGATGTTACACACTCTTTGGATCAAGTCATACTTGATGGATGTGCTGATGTGGTAGGAGATACTCAATCATAAGATCTAAATTTCTCTAATTTAGATCTATCAAATTAACTTGCTAGGATTCCTCAGCTAAGAATCCACAAGTCCCATCCTACCATAAACATGATTGGTGATGTTGAGACTGGGGTTAGAACAAGAGGACAAACCCATGATTTAATGTTTATACACACTCTTGCTTCATATCCTAGATTGAGCTAAAGAAACTAGATGAAGCTTTAAGAGATGGAAGCTGGATTGAACCAATATAGAAGGAACTACTTCAATTCAAAATATAGGGTGTTTGGAACCTATGTCATCTTCTACCTTGGAAGATGCCACTAGGAACCAAGTGGGCATTCAGGAATAAGAAAGATGATAGAGGACTTGTCATCAAGAATAAGGCAAGACTAGCAGTCCTAGGGTACACTCAAGAGGAAGGGATTGACTACATAGATGTTTTTGCTCCTCTAGCAAGACTGAAGCTGTAAGAATATTTCTTGCTTTTGCTACATCAAAGGATTTCAAAGTCTACAAACTTGATGTCAAGTGTGCATTTCTATATGGGGTGATAGATGAAGAAGTGCATGTTTGTCAACCACCTGGCTTTGTAGATCCAGATCATCCTGATTATGTGTGCAAGATTGACAAAGCTCTCGATGACCCTTATCAAGCACCAAGGAATTGGTATGAGACACTATCAAAAACCTAGTTCAACATGGTTACAAAAGAGGTACTATTGACAGCACGCTCTTCATCAAATGGACAAAGAATGACTTGATGCTGGTTCAAGTTTATGTTGATGACATTATCTTTGGGTCAACTAATGAAAGACTCTACAAAGAGTTTGAGAAGCTGATGAATAATAGGTTTGAAATGAGTGCCATGGGGGAACTTAATTTCTTTCTAGGAATTCAAGTGAAGCAAGTTGACAATGACATCTTCATAAACCATTCAAAGTATATACATGACATACTAACCAGATTTCATCTGACTGATTGTAAGGTTGCTAAGACTCTCATAGCTAGAAACCACTCCCTAGGACCTGATCTTGAGGGGAGTATGTGGATGAACATCAATACTGAGCAATGATTGGGTCTCTTATGTACCTAACAGCCAGCAGACCTGATATCATGTTTGCCACATGCATATGCGCAAGATATCAAGCCAACCCCAAGATGTCACACCTAGTTGTTGTCAAGAGGATTCTTAGATAACTCAAAGGAGCTCCCATATTGGGACTTTGGTATCCAAAGAATTTTGACATCAATCTGTATGCATATAAAGATAGTGACTCTAGTGACTGCAATATGACTGCCAAGTCTATATCTGGGGATTTAGTTCCTTGGTGGATGGATAGTCTCATAGTAGTGCAAGAAGCAATCATGTGTATCTGCATCAACTTCTGAAGCTGAATACATTGCTGCTGCAAGCTGTTGTGCTCAAGTGCTTTGGATTCAAAATTAGATGCTAGATTATGGATTCATCTTCAAGAAGACTCCTATCTACATAGACAAAAAGAGTGTGATCTCCATCACAGAGAATCCAGTACAACACTTAAAGATAAAGCACATCAATATCAGGTATTATTTGACCAGAGATAATTTTAAAAAAGGATTGATTAAACTGGTCAAAGTTAACACAAATGAACAATATGCTGATCTATTCACAAAAGCATTCGGTGAAAATAGATTTAAATAACTAGTATCAGCTATTGGGATGACTAACATTGAGTAGATTTACTTAAATTAATTTCAAAATTGTTTTTCAAAAATGTGTGTCTTTAATGTTGTCTAATTTATCACTCATATAAGCCCTGTTTATCTTGGAAGAAATTTCTTCAAAGTACATATTTCTTAGATTTTTAAGAAGTATAGACAGATTTTCTCTCAGAAGACATTGACTTGACTTCGGAAGAAAATTATGTCTTTAAAACAAACAACTACTTACTAAGGAATTTAACTTCGGTAGAAATTCTAATGTATCTTCGAAGCTTAAATCAGCTTCTAAGTATTTATATGTTTCGAAGAACTATATTTCTTTCGAAAGAAATTTAGTCTCAGAACTTTTATTTACTCCTTAAATAAAACATTTGAAGCTTAATATCTTTCGACACCAAATCTGTATTGGAAGCAAAATTACTCTAAGTACGTTTTCTTCCGAAGCAATTCTTCTCAAAAATTGAGCAATATCTTCCTAAGTCAAATTTGCTTCAAAAGCTTTCGTTAAACTTCCAAAAGGAAATTACCTTCGAAAGATTTTAAACTTCCAAGATAACTACCTTTTTGGGCACTTTTTAGAGGTGGGACGACATACGGATTTCAAAGTTTATCTTTTGCAATAACTTTGTCTCAAATCCAAGCATATAAATAGCCTTTCCAACGGATTTCCCTCTCTCTACTTCTTTATCTCCAAATTTTCAAGCCCTAAATTATCCACAAACCCCCGGTGGTTTTCCAATCTCTCCCCTCAAAGCTTTAGAAAATGGCCAACCCCGAACCCCATAAATAGCCAGCCTTTGTCATGCACCTTCACAGGCAACACAACCAGGTTGCTCTGTTATTCGCTGAGAAAGACCCTGGTTTCTCAAATATCTACCTCATTCTTTCAAACTCATCGTACTTCACCGCCTTTATCTTTAACCCTCCACTGTATGAAGATCAACTTTTGGAGTTTTGGAGGACCTGTCAAGAGGTAATCATGGACAGTGAGAAGGAAATGTCTACCTCAGTGCAGGAAAGGATGGTTTTCATCACTCTAGGCACCATAAACCAACACCTGTGGCTAGATGATGAAGATGGTGAATTGTCCTTCCCCTAGAAGGCAATAAAAGGATCATCCTCCATATGGGCTATGAAGGTGACTTCTCAGTCAGAAGCTTTAGGAAAGGGAAGGTCTCTTCTAAATGGAAATACCTCCTCCATGTAGTCATCCACTCACTATCCAACAAGCATGAAGGATGGGACCAAGTTCCAGAAGATCTTTCTTATATAGTCCATGGAATGGTCTAGGGGATCAACTTTAGGTATTCCTAATTTTTTTAGAAATATTTACTTGCTAACTTAGATTACATGTTCCCTAGATATGTCCAATGCATTCTCAACATTGAACTGGGCTCACAGTTGAGGGGAATAGGTAATGTTCTAAAGTTAGGACACATGCAGCCCGACATCTTTAAAATAATAAGGAAAACCACTGTTGGTTTTTCCAGGGTATAAACAGCCCTTGTCCCCAAAATGTTAGAGCAAGCTGCTCAAGGTGACAACTTGGCAATCCAAGTCAATGTTGAACCCACATCTTCTTCACCACCACCTATAGAGCCACAAATCACCATCACCTACACAGGAAAATCCAAACAAACCCCTACTCAGCCAATTCAGATTGTGCAGGCCCCTATATACTCATCCATGTAGGAGCAAGTGGAACAAAGAGCTCCCACTTCTCTTGTAGAGCAGGCCACTCCCATTCTTTTAATGATCAATGCTGAGGTTTCTCATGTTTAGCCTGAAAAGCTCACAACCACAGCCTTAGGCCATCATCTTGAGTCTTAACACTCAGATTATCAACCTTCAAGGGAAAGCTACCATCCCCAGCCTTTGGATCTCAATCAACCAATCCCAAATCTTAAATTCTATGATGATGAAAACATGGGATTCAGTGAGTACCATGAGTCTCTCTACTCCTCTCCTACTCAAGGAGAGATGAGTACCCCTGACACTCCCATGTCTAGCCCACCTCATCCACCTACTATTGAGATAGACCTCTCTGAACAAGTTCAAGAGGTCTATATGTAAGAGGCTCTAACTTTTACAAGTGATTACATCATTAAAACCTCAACCACAACAACCCAGCCTCTTGACACTTCTTATGAAGTTGTCATAGAGCAGGGGAAATCCAGAGACCAAGAACAAATATCTGGTGGCGAGAGGGATGACTTTGGTTATGTCCTCTCATCCCCCTGTAATTCTTCTGATGAAGATGAGGGGAGCATGAAACGAAAAGGTGCAAGAATTGACGGCTACCTGCACATATCTTATTTCAAAGGTTAGTCACCTGGAATCTTCGGTGGCTACCTTACAAAGGCAGGTGCTTAATCAGAAACTAGAGATCAATGATCTTAAGGGCAAGCTAGCTGAGAGGCCTGCCAGGCATGCTCAACCATGTCCAAAAGTATCTGTGGATGTGGTGGACCAAACCTCTAGCTCACTTGTTCTAAGCGATACTATCAAAAAGGGCGAGAAAGTCACCACAATCATAGAAGATGGGAGCACTGCCCAGAGTATGGACATTGAGGATTCACCACCCTCACTTGCAACTGTCCAAACTCAACAACCTCCTCTGGCCTACATCAATGTGGATGCCATTCTTCAACACATATTTGAGGAGGGTTTCATACCAGGGGCCATGTCACCTTAAGAAGTGCCTTGGTGCTTTCTAGATTCCAGGGTCAACAAGAAGTTTTCAACATCTACAACCTAGGATTCTATGAAAGCTTCCCTCTGCCAATCCTACCATTTTTCAACCCAAGTAAAAATAGACATGCTGATAGGTTGGTAGAGAGGATTCAAAAGAGGGTGTCTGAGGATTTCAAAAGGAGAACAAGCATATATAGACAGAGGCTAGCAGGGAAAATAGTTGGTCAACTAGATACTGAGATGGACCCTAAGATTAGTTTCAAAGGGGAAACCTCAGCTGAAGTCCTAGTTATGAACCCTGTGATCCTTGAGACTTATACTTCTTTAGCACCAATTACCCTCGGTGAGTCACCAGTCTGTGAAGTTGTCTCACAGCCTCTCCCTGGCCAGAGCTCAAGTGTAGAACAAGTTCAAGAAGGCCAAAGCTCTCACCTCCCGGAGTCACGCATGCTAGTGATTGACAAAGAAAAGAACGTTTTAACTTCAGAGGAGATTGAGGAGGAGAAAAGGGAGAGGAAGAGGAAGGCAAGGGAAGAAAGAATGAGAGATACCCCTAGCTTCATGCAGGCTGCAATCAGGGCTGGCCATAGGCCAAACACTCAAGAAGATGAGTTAAGGGCAGCCAGATTGAACTACCTTTGAACTATGAACTAATATAGATGACCTAATCTCTCTTCACTTGGAGGAACTAAATGAACTAGCAGATGCAGAGGTGTCTAGAGATAGTAAGGAGGCTGAGGATACTACTTTGCTCCTCAAAATAAAAGAAGAAAAAAAGAAAAAGAAATTATATCAAGCCCCTATCCACTCTCCAGTTCAAGAAAGGCCTGAGGTAGAATCTGTGGCTGTAGAGGAAAAAGCTCAAGTAGGAAAAGAACAAGACATATAAAAGATGATCAACTACTTGAGTGCAATTGGTCTCTACCAGGAAGAAGCTTTACTCCCTCTATTTTATGAGTATATAGAGTTTGAGTATCTTAAGCAGTTGGAACAAGAAGCTATTAAAGAAAGAAAAGCTGCTAAGAGAAAGATGAGGGAGGAAGCTGCAAAATCAAGGGCCACCATCACAGCCAACAAGAAGAAATATGAAGACAGACAAAGGATGGTGAGCTTCTTGAAGCTGTATGGGTTCTCCAGAAGGAGGCTTGGTCCCATGTCTCTATCCATAATGGATGAGCATATCAGAGTGGTCAAGTAGAAGATCAAGAGGGGTGAGCTTGAAGACTTGAATTCTCCACCAAGTCAAGCTGCACCTGAAGCTGAGGTCAAGTTTGAACCCCAACAGACAACACAACCAACATCTACTACTGATACACAACAAGCTTTATCTTCTGACCCACAAAAAGGTCCTGAACCTTCTTTTAAACATGTGAAGGGGAAGGACCAAGCTGAGAAGGAAAAAGGAAGACAAAGTGATCAAGACTAACCTTCTTAGTTGAAGTATAGAAAGAGAAAAATGATGGCCATTAGAAGATATTTGAAGTCAAAGAAGAAGAAGAAGTCTAAGGCATCCACCTCTGTATTCAGGATGAGTTAGGACATCCTGAGTGTGAACCAAAAGAAGCTTCTCAATTAACTCTATTACTAGTAAAGCCTCTAGCTGCTGAGAGACCAATCATGTCTTGGGTGTACTCTCCAAACCCAGACAGATGGTATGTCATAAGAGATCAAGGAGGGCCACAAGTATACTTCTAGCAGAACATACTTGACCTGCCTGAGCATGATCCCTTGGACATAAGGTGATACTATAAAAGCCTAAAAAATCCAGACCAGCTGATAAAACCAAAGATGAAGTCTTCCGAAGCTTCAAGGACATAGTATTTTGAAACCAAAGATTGATTTCTTCCGAAGACAAAGAAGACATGCTTTCTAGGAATCACCTATTGATAAAACCTGAACCATTTTATGCTGGTACTTCTGAATACTCACCAACCAGCATGATTTGGTGAAAAGTCCATGATTTTGTCAACTATAAATTAAGGTCTTTTGTCTGTAACTTTCCAACTATGTAGTTTTTATCCTTTTTGTAATATATTAGGTTGTGAGCTATGGCATGTCATAGTCACTAGTCAAAAGCCAATCTGCCTTTTGACTCTACATTGATCTTGTTGTCTAGATTAGTGTTTCCAGCTAGCCTTCAAAGTATGGCCGGCTGTAGGATTTAGTATAAAGCATCTCAAGTACTTGTATCTTTAGATTAATCTTTGTAACAATTGTAAGAACTTGAGAGCAATATACATCATTCTTGAAAACCATATTCGAGTGTTCTTATTCTTTTACTTGTGTTCATTGTTTCATCTCTAATCGGTTCCCTATTTGATCTGCTAAGTGTTCTAAACCTCTCCACCTTGTGAGACTGTTGCATTGACCACCCTTCAACGGTCCTGCAATTGGTATCAGAGATTTTTAGGCTCTTGATTGTAAGATCTCACCATCTTAGATCACTTTAGTTTCACAAAACACTTATCAACTCAAATGGCAGCTCTTTCTAAGGCTGATATGAAAACCGGTACTATGACAAATTCTCCACTTATCACTCCTGATGACTTTGATACTTGGTGCCAACATATGGAAGGGTTCATCAAGTCTCTAGACAGTAGAGCGTGGAGATCTATTGTTGAAGGATCTCACATCCCAAGCACCTCTTCAGGCATTGCTGGAGGTGGGATGATACCAAAGGAAATGGCTTACTACTCTAAAGAAGACTAAAAGAAAATAGATGTAGATCCGAAAGCCATGGCCGCTCTTCAAACTGCACTTCCTAATTCCATATACAGAGGCTTCAAGAAGTGCAAAATTGTAAACAGCTCTGGAATGCACTGAAGCTCATGTATGAGGGGTCTGAGGAAGCCAAGGAGAACAAGAAAGATATCATGAAGCAGTAGTATGAAAACTTCACCTACAAGACAGGTAAAACCATGAATCAATAATACTTTAGGTATGCTGAGATTGTGGATACTCTAATGGATGTTGGAGTAAAACTTGAGAACAAAGACATAGTGAGGAAGTTCATGTTTTCTCTTCCCAAACAGTGGACTCACTACTATGTGGCCATCAAGAGAACTGAGAACCTCTGTACTCTTACTCTCATAGAGCTGTATGGTATCCTTAGTGATTTCCAGATGGAGATGAACTTGCAACATCCATCAAGCACCTATTCCAACAATCAGCTGAGTTCAGCCCTACATGTGGTTGAGAGGGATAGCATAGAACCACATCATCATGTCATATGCTTCCCTGAAACAAACAAAAGGGTCCTTTCATCATCTACCCTAAGACACCAAGGGAGAGCTATATCCAAGGAAGCCCATTCCAAGAGACAAGCTCTGCTCAAGCCTTTGTGTCTGCTGATGAAATTTGTGGTAGATTTCTCTTCACTCTTAAAGACTTGGACCACATCCATCCCGATGATCTAGAGTATATGAAGATAGTACAACAGATGGATCTTCTCATTCACAGATCCAAGAAGTTCTACAAAAGGACAGGAAGAAAATTTCCTAGCAATATGGCTAGTGGAAAGTTCGGGCTGGATAAAAGCAAGGTGAAGTATGACAACTAAAACAAAATAGGACACTTTGCTAGGGAGCGTAAGGCACCAAGGACAAATGGTGACCAAGCATAATCCAGACCAAACTACACTGATGCAGCTCCAAGAAATGAGAAGCCAAGCTAACAAAACAACATGCTGCTATTAATGTTGAAGAATGAGGCTTTGACTGGAGCTTTCAGGTAGAAGATGCTTCTCCAAACCAAGCACTGATGGCTGATCATGAATAAGCCAAGGTATTAGAACATCTTTTTACTCCTGAATGCATTGCTAAAGTTAATGTACAGGTCGTACAACTTGGAAGTGAGATCTGACCATGAGTCCTTAAACATCTTAAAAGCTGATTTTAAAAGAGCTGAAAATGATTATAAACTTAAAATAGAAGATTTAGATAAAACCATTTCAACTCTTATGTATGAGCACACAAACTAGAGGACTCAGATAAAAGATTTCATTACCAAGTTAACTGAATGCCAAGCTGAGCTTGTGATTAACAAAGCTAAGGTAGAAAAATGTGTTCATGAAGAGGAAACCTTCAAGATCATAATATCTTCTTCCATGCATGCAAAGATTTTTTTATAAGAACAGGCAAGGATTGGGTTTAAGTGAGATAGCTCCTCAACACACATTGTTATCTGTAAGACCTCCAAGGTGTGGAAGTTGTCAAGATGAGATGCCCTCCATAGATCCCATTCAAGAAGAGGATAAGATGAAGAGGAGATAGTGAAGGGTGAACCTGTAAGTGACAAGGGTTATCCTAAGAAGTGACATTATTCTCTTAGAGAGAAAAAGGAACCAAGAATGATCAAGTGTGAGAAAGAACTTGATCAGGGCAGCCAAAAGAAAATCCAAGAAAGCCCAAGAGATCAAGGCTACCTTCAACTCCAAGCAAAAGCAAATTTTCATTTCTGCTAGATTTAAAGTGTTAAAGACTGAAGAGTCAACTATGGACTCTAGTACTAGGAGTCCTAGTCCAGGTCCAAATCATCCTAATAAGGAGAAGAAGGCTAATAAAATATGCACCACTGCTGCACAGCTTGAACCATCAAGTTCCAAGAGCAAGCTTCATCCCAAGAAGCCTGCTGCAGCATTAGAGAAGATGAAGAAAGAAGTGGAAAGTGATCAAGCTCAGCCTCCCTATCAAAAGAAGATTCTTAGAAGCATGCCAACTGAATGCATCATGTGTGGTAGTACTTCTCACTTTGCCGAGGATTGTATCTACAATCCCAAAAGTACTATCCACATGAACAAGAAGAAAACTTTTGAGAAGAAGAAGAAGAAAACAACTTCAGAAGGAAAATCTCTTCTTTTCAGAAGCTCCAAAGTGAAGAAGATGATAAGTGAAAACTTACCTTTGGAAAAAAATTTGGTCTTGGAAGAAAGGAATGCTTCCGAAGTACTGAAGACTGCTGCAGTGGATGCAAAAGGCTTCCGAAGGTCCAGTCTCCAAAACTTCCAAAGTCATCAAATCTTTTGAAGTGTTAAGGCCAAGTATAATCTTCCAAAGATGGTGTGGAAGATAAAGGAAGGCCATGTGACTGAAAGTTCTTCATCAACAACAACAACTGATCCTAATAACTTGCATATAGGATCAATTACTGTTGCATTATCTTCTGTTCACTTTGAAAAGCCCAAGACCAATGATGCTTGGGTTTCCAAATGTAACTATCCATCTTTTTATATACAGGAACAACTAAAGACCAAAGGGAATGTATGGATCATTGATAGTGGCTATTCCAGGCACATGATAGGCAATGGCCTTTTGCTTCAAAACTTTGACAAAATTGATGGAGGGCCAGTTGCTTTTGGAGGAGAATCAGGTGATTACATTACAGGAAAGGGCAGGGTCATAAATGGTAAGCTCAGCATTGGAAAGGTAAACTTTATTAAGGAGCTTGGGTATAATCTTTTGAGTGTATCCTAATTTTATGATTAGAGACACAACATGCTCTTCACTAAGCATGAGTGCATTGTTCTCAAGCTCTGGGTGGTCATTCCTCAAGAGCATATCCTGCTCAGAGCCCCCAGGAAAGGGAACATGTACAAGATGGATTTGTAGCAAACATCCCCTTAAGGAGAAGTTTCTTGCTTTCTATCTAAAGCCAATAGTGATAAGTCTTTTCAGTGGCATAAAAGAATGTGCCATGTAAACTTTCAAAACATGAATAAATTAATTAAGAATGATATGGTAACTGGAATGCCAAAGAAAGAGTTTACAAGTGATGATCATTGTGTTGCATGCTGAAAGGGAAGCAACACAAGGTGTCTCACAAGCCAAAGGAAATAAACTCCATCACTACTCCCCTACACTTATTACATATGGATCTCTTTGGCCCCACCAATGTAATGAGTCTAGGAAGGACCTCTTATTGTTTGGTGATCATATATAACTTCACAAGATATACTTGGTTTTCATCCTTAGAACTAAGGATGAGACTACTAAAATCTTGAAGAACTTCATTCTAAAAAATAAGAATCAATGTGATCACAAGGTCAAGATCATAAGATATGATCAAGGAACCGAATTCAAAAACCAAATCGTTGATGCATTTTATGATGATAAAGGTATTTCAAGACAATATAGTACTCCCAAGACTCCTTAGCAAAACGGAGTTGCTGAGAGGAGAAACATGACACTTATTGAAGCTGCAAGAACCATGTTATCTGACTCTAAACTACCCATCACCTTCTGGGTAGAGGCAGTCAACACTGCCTGCTATATGCAGAATAGAGTTTTAGTAGTCAAGACTTATGGTAAGACTCCTTATAAACTTTGGCATAAAAGGAGAACTTTTATTGGTTTCCTCAGATCATTTGGATGTCCTATACCATCTTGAATACCAAGGATCAAATAGCCAAATTTTCTAAGAAATAAGATGATGGATATTTTCATTAGATACTCTTCCCAAGCTAAGGCTTATAGAGTATACAATCTCAAAACTAGAGTAGTTAAGGAGTCAGCCGATATGACCTTCAATGAACACACACCCAGTGTGAAAGGTTCTAGTCCTGATTGGCTGTTTGATCTTGATTTAGTTACCAACTGTTTTAACAAATCTTGTGCAGATGTTTCACAATTATAGGTACCTTATCAAGGAGATTCTGATCCAAGATTTGAGCAGAGAAGACCAAGTGTTCAAACTACTTCAGCTCATGTGGTAACTAGCCCTACAGTTGGAAATCATGTTAGTACAACCATGACAAATTTTTCAGCTGATACATCTGAGGTACTATAAATTCCAACACAGAGGCACAGAACTCAGATGAAGGAATTTCTAATGTAGGAGGAGATGGAGGTGGTGATAGTGATCAAGAATTCCTTGATGCTGATAACCACTCCATAGAAGACAACATCAATGATGTGACAAACTCATTGGATCAAGTTACTCTTGATAAGTTTATTGATGTGGTTGATGATTCTTAAGCACCAGATCTGAATTTCATAAATTTAGATCTGTCCAACCAACTTATTGTGATTCCTCAACTGAGAATCCAAAAGTCACATCCCACCATAAACATCATTGGAGATGTTGAGACTGGGGTGAGAACAAGGGGACAAACCCATGACAAAAATATTTGTCTACACTCTTGTTTCTTGTCCCAGATAGAGCCTAAGACGATTGATAAGGCTTTGAAGGATGGAAGTTGGGTTGAAGTAATGTAGGAGGAGCTGCTTCAATTGAAGAGACAGAAGGTTTGGAATCTATGTCCTCTTCCTCAAGGGAAGACTACTATAGGTACTAAGTTGGTATTTAGGAACAAGAAGGATGATAGAGGACTTGTCATCAAGAACAAGGCAAGACTAGTTGTTCAAGGGTACACATAAGAAGAAGGATTGCTACACAAATGTTTTTGCTCTTGTAGCAAGACTTGAAGCTGTTAGGATATTCCTAGCTTTTGCTGCATCCAAGTACTTCAAGGTCTACTAACTTGATGTCAAGTGTGCCTTCTTATATGGTGTGATTGACGAAGAGGTGTATGTCAAACAACCACCTGGCTTTGCAGACCCAGATCATCCTGATTATGTCTGCAAGCTTGACAAAACTCTTTATGGGTGGCATCAGGCTCCAAGGAAGTGGTATGAGACACTATCACAATATCTCTGTCAGCATGGATACAAGAGAGGTACTATTGATGGGACACTCTTCATCAAAGGAACAAGAAATGACTTGATGTTAGTTCAAGTTTATGTAGATGACATTATATTTGGGAAAACTAATCCGAAGCCCTGTAAAGACTTTGAGAAGCTAATGAAGAATAGATTAGAAATGAATGCCATGGGGGAACTCAATTTCATAAACCATTCAAAGTATGTGCAGGACATACTTACCAAATTTCATATAACTGAATGCAAGGTTCCTAAGACACCCATATCCAGAAAACACTCTCTAGTACCAGATCTTAAGGGGGAGTATGTTGATGAACATCTATACAGGGCTATGATAGGGTCTCTTATGTACCTCACAGCCAGCATGGCTGATATCATGTTTGCTATATTTATTTATGCAAGATATCAAGCCAACCCTAAGATGTCACATCTGGTTGCTGTCAAAAGAATTCTCAAATATCTCAAAGGTGCTCCTAAACTAGGCATTTGGTATCCAAAGAATTTTGACTTCAATTTGTATGCCTATACAGATAGTGACTATAGTGGCTGTAATATGACTGCAAACTCTACATCTAGGGGATGTCAATTTCTTGCTGTAAGGATAGTCTCATGGTAATACAAGAAATAATCCTGTGTCTGTATCAGTTGCTGAAGCTAAAGACATTGCTGCTGCAACCTGCTATGCTCAAGTGCTTTGGATTCAGAATCAGATGCTAGACTATGGATTCAACTTTAAGGAGACTCCCATCCACATAGACAACAACAGTCCTATCTCTATTATAGAGAATCCTGTCCAGTCCTGAAAGAGAAAGCATATCAACATCAGGTATCATTTGATTAGAGAAAATTTTAAAAAGGGATTGATAAAACTAGTCAAAGTTAACACAAATGAATAGTATGTTGATCAGTTCATAAAAGCTTTTGATAAACAGAGATTTAAGTATTTTGTATCAGCTATTGGGATGATTAACTTTGAATAGATTTTTTTAAAACTAAACTCAAGATTATTTTTAATAATATGTGCGTCTTAAGTTGTCTATATCATCACCATATAAGCCCAGTTTACTTTGGAACAAATATTTTTAAAATGATATCCCTTAGAATTTTGAGAATTTCTGATATGTTTTACTTTGGAAGACATCAAGTTGTCTTTGGAAGAAAATTATGTCTTCAAAACAAATACCTACTTCTGAGAAATTAACCTTCAGAAGAAGTTTGATATATCTTCCGAAGCTTATATTTGTTACTAAGTACTTATATTAATTGAAGGACTATTTTCTTCTGAAAGCAATTAAGTCTCGGAAGCTTTATTCTCTCATTGAATAAAATTTTTGATACTTGATATCTTCCGAAGCAAAATGGCAAGACCGGTGAAGGGTGGTCAATGCAACAGTTTCACAAGGTGGAGAGATATGAAACACTTAGTAGATCAAATAGGAAACCGGCTAGATGATACAAAGAACACAAGTAAACAACAAGAACAAGAACACTCAAATATGGTTTTCAAGAATGATGTATATTGCTCTCAAGTTCTTACAAGTGTTACGAAGCATATTTAAGATGGTGTGATATTACAATCAAGAGCCTGAAGAGCTTTGATACCAATTGTAGGACCGGGAAGGATGGTCAATGCAACAGTTTCACAAGATGGAGAGATATGACACACTTAGCAAATCAAATAGGGAACTGGCTAGTGATGAAACAATGAACACAAGTAAAAGAACAAGAACAAGAACACTCAAATATGATTTTCAAGAATGATGTATATTGCTCTCAAGTTCTTACAAGTGTTACAAAGCATGAATAAGATACAAGTACCTGAGACATTTTATACTACATCCTATAGCCGACTATACTTTGAAGGCAGCTGGAAACACTAATCTAGACAACAAGATCAATGTAGAGTCAAAAGACAGATTTGACTTGTGACTATGACATGCCATAGTTCACATCCTAGTATATTACAAAATGGATAAAAGTACATAGTTGGAAAGTTATAGACAAAAGACCTTGATCTACAGTTGACAAAAGCATGGACTTTTCACTAGCTCATATAAGTTGCTGAGTCATTAGAAGTGGCAGCGAAAAGTGGTTCAGCTTTTGTCAAAAGGTGAATCAGAGAAAGCATATATTCTTTGTCTTTGGAAGAAATCAGTCTTTGACTTCGAAAGATATGGTCTTTTGGCTTCAGAAGATTTGATATAACTCAGTGAATTATGCTAAGTATCAAATCTTCCGAAGCCAAATGACCATATCTTCCGAAGCTAAAGAAGAAGTCTTTCGAAGCTTCAAGAAAAAAGTCTTCCGAAGCCAAAGACTGATTTCTTCCGAAGCCAAATGACAAAAGCTGAACCAGTTTTCGCTGCCACTTCTGAAGACTAACCAACCAGCATGGTTTGGTGAAATGTCCATGCTTTTGTCAATTGTAGATTAAGGTATTATGTCTATAACTTTTGAATTTTGTACTTTTTATCCTTTTTGTAATATATTAGGATGTGAGCTATGGCATGTCATAGTCACTTGTCAAAAGGTAATCTACCTTTTGACTCTACATTGATCTTGTTGTCTAGATTAGTATTTCCAGCTGGCCTTCAAAGTATGGTAGGCTGTAGGATGTAGTATAAAGTATCTGAAGTACTTGTATCTTTATATTAAGCTTTGTAACACTTGTGAAAATTTGAAAGCAATACACATCATTCTTGAAAACTATATTTAAGTGTTCTTGTTCATTTACTTGTGGTTCCCTATTTGATTTGTTAAGTGTTCTAAACCTCTACACCTTGTGAAACTGTTGCATTGACCACCCTTTAACGGTACTGCAAGGGTGAATATCAAACACAATTAAATCTCTTTTGTAATTCTGTTATATTTATCTCATTCTTAGGGGGGGGGGTTTGTTTTGTAACTTGTTGATTAATATATAGCATTCATCTCTTTCCTCGTGGGATGGAGAATTATATATAACTCATTTAGAAGTGTCGGTGGGGTCCCCCGCCGACTGCCATGTGTCACCCTCTGATTGGTGAACAACTTTAGTTTTTATTTTGATTTTGGATTTTACCGACTTTTGTTAGGTTAACTATGTTTTTTCTCGGACAATAAATAGAAATGGATGGTTGGTGCAGCGGTTTGTTTGTTCCATTGTAACCCGGAGGAGGATGTGGGGCTCGAATCCCACAGCGACCATATTTTCTTTGTATGCTATTTGCTTTTATTTTCATTGCTTACTAAACTATTAATTTACTTTTTCTAATATCTTTTTATTTAAATTAATTTTATTTTAAATACTATGCCACTAAAAGTTAAAGACAACATTGTTTTATATCTATGCTTCAATCTCTAAATACAAAATTTCTTCTAACACGATATTGTTACCGAGGCAACGCGTGTAACGAAATTCGCAAACATTTCACAATGCGTTATTAACTATGTTAGTATCATCGTACGGGTTAGGCCGAGATGCACCCTGGATAATAGTGTTAATGTACATGGCGCAACACGTGTAACGAAGTTCGTAAACGTGCAGTCACTCCGTAAGGTGTGGCACATTATTGCTACCATAACAAAGTTCGCAAACGTGTTATTAATCACTTGAATATCATCGTACGGCCCCACCACGAAGCGCGGGTAACTTTGCTCGTTAATACAAACCGCAAGTTAATATAAAACAAATAAGTCAAGTATTTCTTTTTCTTCCTAGATTATTCTTATACAAACATACTTTCATGCATGTGTGTAAGCATAAAATCTGTTGGCTTAAAACAAATAGAAGATTGAAAGGCTTTGATAAAATAATTTAATTAATAAAAGTATTAAGAACCTATTATTAATTAGCATAGAAATTATTTATTGTGATGACTTTTTTTTATTAAAACTATTATCAGTTTGTTTTGAATTCGATTGATTTTTATATATTCTATTCTTTTACCAATATTATACCATAAAATGAAGGATTTTTATTTTTATGTTTTATATAAGTATAATAGTGTTATATATCTTTTATCAAAAATACTTTTTTGAAGAAAAAACGTGTATTAAATAAAGTGTGATGTTTTCACTATTATAAGGTCTGTTGTTTTTTTATTATATCTTTCTCAACATAGCTAGGCAGTTATACTAATATAATACCACAATAACACAATTACAATGATATAACAATATAAATATAAATGATTACCTGTTGGTATTCAAGAAACCACAACACAATTGAATAATTGAATAGAGATTGTAAAACAAGAACATGGTGGAGGTTTAACCAAATTTTCAACCGGATTCCATTATCATTTATCTGTACAATGGATTTGTATATTTACATATTGAACCTTCGTTTGCAAACCGATGCAACTACAACAACGTTAAGAAAATTGTCATAACAACTAACCTTATTAACACAAAATAAATTGTTGGGTTCAATGGCATGTTGATTTGTCTTATTAAAATGCTTTTGATAATTTTATTAATAAGATCTATAACTAATTAATGCAAAAATAATGTGAAAGTTTAAAACCAATACCAAAAGCGGACCCGATAGTTCTATGTTACAAACATGCAAACATAGTTAAAGATCAACCTACCAATGAGATAGATATACCTTTATAGGGGCACAATTGCGGGTACACAGTAGGCTGATGGTGGGCCGTGGTGTTGTCAGTTTTTCTTGGGTGGCCAGTAAAGTCATGAGGCGTCATTAGCCGCCAAGTTTCATGGTACACTCGGGGTGGGGGCGAATAACTCCTGCCTAACCCCTTATCAGTAGCCTCTCATCTTTGAACATGTTTTTTATGGACATCTAAAGAAAGGGGAACCCTATCTACCAAAGGCTTCCTATCTCCTAGTCCTGGTTTGGTTAGGAACCTTGTCCCTTCTTGTGACAAAAGATGAGAAGAAATTTTGTTTTTGTCCAATACCAACTAGATTTCCACTAAATGCCAGTAGAAGATTCACTATTTAGTTATTTCTAATAAGATACGACCATCGAAAGGAAAGTGAAGTAGGATACAAGCAGTTCCTCACATGCAATAAAAACTATTAGGTTCATTAAGAAACCCTCTTAGTACATCAAGTCTGGCTTGTCATACGAAATGCCACCACTTTCAAGCACTAGGACCCTATACATGTTGTCACTACGGAAGCAAGGCCCTTTTGGTGCATTGGATGCTTCTGGACCTTCTCACCAGCTATACGTTGTAGAAGAGGATTACCTGATGAATAAAGTAAGAGCCCCCTCTTGTCACAAAATAGTAAATTAGGTTCAGTTGGAAAAACAACGATAAATGACGATTACAAACGAGGGATGTAGGTAGCTTTGTAGGAAGGAGTGCTAGCCAGTCCCAGGATAAGGACATGAGACATAGCTTACTCCATTAAGCTTTAAAGAAAGACTTGTTTCCAGTTAAGAGCATGGAAGGGGAAGGAATTCTGGTTACGAGTTATGTTAGATGATTAGCAAGCGTTAGGATGACTAAAGATGGGGGCTAAAACGAATACTTTCAGTATGTCGTGAGTGACTTTTAGAAGGTGTTATGTTAGACCCATTGAGGAGTATTATTAAATACAGTCTAATAAGCAATGGCATGACAGGTTATGCTTAAAACATATGCGATGTCAGGTCTACTACATAACATAGTATATATGATGAAACTAATCACTAAAGCATGAACCTTTTCCCCTTGCTTAATGGCAATGTTCATTGAAGGAGATTACGATTTGTTCAACATATTATCTTTAGTCATAGGAACACCTCCTTTTTAGATTTTTCCATATTTAAGTGTATCATCACTTTATCTATGTATATTCTTTGACTTAGTCTTAGAAGCCTCTAGATCTATCATGCTACTTCTATGAACATTTGTGTTTATGTATGATTCAGTAACAACTTCTTATTGTTCAGACCTCTGTCGTCATCAGCGTTTGTTTGTGATTCTTATATTTCTTCAAGATCTATAATATTATTTCTAGTTCCTCAATCAAAAGTTCTTTCTCGAAAAATATCCATTCCTTTTGATGAAATCACATTTGCATCATGAAGATAGAAATAATATCCGCTTCTCTTATAGTATCTGACAAAAAAAAAAAAAAAAAAACGTTTTCCCTCAAGGATGTAGCTTGTCATCTGAATTGGTAGAGACATATGCATCACATCTCCATACTCTAAGGTAAGATAGATTAGGTTTAGACCCATGCCATATCTCATATGGGGTTTTGTCCACCTTTTTAGTTGATGCTAGATTAACATGGTGAACAATGGTCCTAAAAGCATAACTCTAAAAGGAATGAGGTAAGTTAGTTTAACACATCATTCAATTAAACCATATTAAGTAGGTTTGATTTCTCGAGTCGCCCACGCCACTAATTTGGGGAGTGCAGGGTGGAGTGAGCTGTGAAATATTTCCTTGTTTTGTAGATGATTAGTGAACTCTAGGCTGAGGTATCACCACATTGATCTGATTAGAGTTTTTTGATTGTTTTACCAAGTTGGTTATCTACTTCATTTTGAAATGCTTTGAACTTTTCAAATGTTTCATATCTATGCTTCATAAGATAGACATAAGCATATAACATAATGAAGTATCTACATGATTACTAGACATGGTTTTCAAAAAACCACATACATTATAATGTATAAGTGCTAATAGATTCTTAGGTCATTCACCAACATGGTTGAATGGATCCTTAGTGAGTTTGCAACTAAGAAAGATTCATATTAGCAAAGGATTCCTTCCTGTCCAGTGGATTAAAAAATCCCTTCAGAATGAAGTCTTTTGACGTAGACCTCGCTTATGTGATGAAGTCTACAATGCCATAGAAATGTACCATTAATGCCAATTTTGATAAATTCACAAAGATTATATATGTTATCATCAATTTGAACATTTACCTCATAAGTACCATTTTAAGGTTTAGCCTTAAAATTCAAGGTTTAGCCTTAAAATAAAATACATCCCTAATTTTTTTAACATACCTATTTATTAATGATAAACAAGTTATGTATGTGTCAGTAAGGGTGTTCAATGTCAAATTACTGAAATTCGGATATCCTAGATTTTTGTATAATCGATATTTAAGTAGGCAGAAATAGAATTTATAATTAAAATGTACTTGAATCCTTGTTCAAACAATAAATAAACGAAAATAATGTTCCTTGTCAAACCATGTGCAAAAGATTAATTATCAACGTAATTACAAGACCAGAAGGACATGAAAGACAATATGTTCCAATTGCTAGAACTAGAACTCTTTTCCCATCATCAATTTTAGCTCATATTGTGTTGTTTTAGCTCTTCCACTTTTCAAGCTTCTACAAGACATTAATGATTTCATAACCACATCCATTAACATATATAAAAATATATATAGAAAAGCCTCACTTTTGGTCTTCTTCACCTTCAGCTTGGTAAGATATTCAGGGCAATTACGCTTCTGGTGCCTCATCTGATTATTATTGGTAGTAGGCCTAGTATTAAAGTTTTTATTATTACATTTGCTATTATAACCTCTTTTCTTTGGATCAAGCTTCTTAACACCAGTAGATCTAACCATCAACATTTGATTAGACTTACTTGGTATGTTCTACTTTGCTGATTTGAGCATATCAGCTCAATTACACTTTTCACCCATGTATTCATGTTGAAGTTCATTATGAATTGGTCATCAAAACTAAGAAGGGAAATCAAGATGTAGTCAGCTGCCATTTCATACTACATAGGGTAACCAAGTTTGTTAATTTAGTCGATGTACCCTTTCATCTTAAGCACATGAACAATAACATGCGAAACTTCTCACATATTGCAAGAAATAAGGTGCTTCATGATACCATAGTGTTGTTGTTGGGCTTGAATGTGAAACATGCCCTTAAGTTGCTTAATAATGTCATATGCAGTCATCTTTTTCATTTTCTTCTGGAGATCAAAGGACATGGTGGCTTGCTAAGGCAGCCTACCTCAATGACACCTTCCTTAATTTTTTTCAAAGTTTTATGGGCAACAGCTATATTGTTTTCAGGCTTGTTGGGAAGAACGCCATGTCAAACATAGAGCTTTTTAGCAATCTTTAGAACAATTCTCAGATTACGATGACATGTAAGAAACTTGATGTTATCTAGTTTTTCCATCTCAAGAATTAACTTGAGAGTGATGTAGTTATTGGCTTCGAAAGAGATATGTTAATAAGAAAAAAAATAAACAACTTTGAGGTATTTACAACTTTGGTGTATTTTCATATCTAACCCATTGATTCTAACTAATTATTATAGTCATACTCATTTAGAAACTCGTGTATCATACAAGTTGAATAAAAATATTATATTAAAAGTTACTAATCAATATTTATAAATCATAGAATTATTATTTGAGATCAGATATAATTAAAGTTATGTATAATTAACTACCTCAATCAATAAAACAATAGTAACATTTTTCTAAACTCTCGTATTTAAAATTGTTTTGTTTAAAAAATGAGTTAACACTGTCAAATTCTTTAGAATTTATTTGTATTAATAACCTTTATCGTTCATAAAATATTGTTTTAAAAAGATTATGTTTTTTTAATAAAAAGAAACTTGCTTTTTTATATATTAAATATTGTTTAACAATTTGGAAAGTATATACAACATAATTATCATTTAATATTATCATTAAAAGATTGGTTTACTACACTAGTAACATGTGTTAAATTGTTGTAAAAATATGACATGTGGTAAAATAACTGTAAAAATAAAACGTGTAAATAATTATATTGTTTTATTATTATAAGATTTTAATAAAACTAGCAATATACTAGTGCCTCTTACTTCACACGCTTAATTGTGTGGAAAAATCCACTTTATATCAAAACCGAAAACAAATAAACAAATACATACATACATATCGCATCTGTGACTATGTACACACATACATATATACATATATATTCATATAAGTTACCTTGTTAAGTAACCTACTTCTAAGACTTGAAGATATATCTTCTTCAAAGTCCAAACCATATTCACCAGCTTTTTTCTCCATATATCTTGCCCTTCACTTCTTCATCTCTTGACTATTTCTTTCCTCTCTACCCCCATCCCACACTATAATTTGGAGGAGTTGTTGGATTCAACATACATAATTCTATTTCCTCTAATGGCTTCTTCACTTCTTTCACTTTCTTCCATTTTGTTCATCATCTTTTCTCTGCAAGTTGCCTTCTTTCCCCCAACCTTCTCGACCTCCAGACGCGTCCTCCATGATCACGCCACCAATCTCCGCGAAACAGGCTTCCGAGTGGCCCTCAAACACGTCGATTCGGGTAAAAACTTGACAAAATTTGAGCGTCTACAACGCGGTGTAAAGAGAGGAAACCACCGATTACAAAGACTCATGGCCAACATGCAGATGGCTAGTTTATCTGTCGATTCAACCACACAAGTAACATCACCTGTTCACGCTGGAAACGGAGAGTTCTTGATGAATTTAGCCATAGGAACACCACCCGGATCATTCTCAGCCATCATGGACACCGGCAGTGACCTGATCTGGACCCAATGCAAACCATGCACCAAATGCTTTGATTCACCAACGCCAGTTTTCGATCCGAAGAAATCCTCATCGTTTTCCAAAGTTTCGTGCTCTAATAGCTTATGCAAAGCCCTACCCACTTCAGATTGTGGGTCGGATGGCTGTGAGTACATGTATTCGTATGGAGATTATTCGTCGACGCAAGGTATTCTCGCTACGGAGACGTTTACGTTTGATAATGAGGTGGTGGTTCCGTCAGTAGGGTTCGGTTGTGGGGAAGATAATGAAGGAAGTGGGTTCAATCAAGCTGGTGGTTTAGTGGGTTAGGAAGGGGGCCTTTATCACTAGTTTCACAGCTCAAACAATCAAAATTCTCTTATTGTTTAACGTCCATTAACGACGATACATCAAGTACTACAAGCACTCTCCTCATGGGATCTTTAGCAAAACAAACATCAAACAATTCAGTTTTCACCACCCCATTGATCAAAAACCCAACACACCCATCATTCTACTACATCTCACTCGTGGGCATTTCAGTCGGGAACGTGGATTTGCCAATCAAGAAATCAAATTTCGCGGTTGGTTCAGACGGGTCTGGTGGTATGATCATCGACTCTGGCACCACCATCACCTACCTCCAAGAATCCGCATTCGATCTGTTGAAGAAAGAGTTTGTTTCTCAGATGAAACTGAATGTGGATAGCTCAGATTCCACTGGTTTGGACCTGTGTTTCGAGTTGCCCGAAGACGATGGTTCGGACGAGATGACGATCGAGATCCCGAAGCTGGTGTTTCATTTCGATGGTGCGAGTTTGGATCTACCGGGGGAGAATTACATGATCGGAGACACGAGAAGTGGGTTGGTGTGTTTGGCGATGGGGAGTTCGAGTGGGATATCGATATTTGGGAACATACAGCAGCAGAACATGATGGTGGTTCATGATCTTGAGCAGGAGACATTGTCATTTATTCCGACCAAATGTGATCACTTGTAATCATAAACATTCATACATATGTGCGCATACTCATTGATTGTTTCATTGTGGTATGTTTCTTTTGGTTGTTGTTTTATAATATATTTTTGGTTTCATTAGCTAAGAAATTACTATTAGTGTCAACATTAAAGAAATAAAAATTGGTATTCAAAACATATTAAAGTTAATTATACTTAATTCTAATCACAATTAAATTAATAATTAGATTTGTCACTTAGCATATAAATATGCTAAACTGGTCACCCACTTTTAGGAAATAGCCTTGTCACAGGGAATGTAATATCTACATATTCGTTGTTAGACAATGATATTATACTTATATGATATTGATGTATTAACTTCAAATAAGGTCCCGAATTAACTTTTAAAGGTTTCTTAGTGTGCTTTACCATTGAAACCGTAGCACCAATCAAAAGGGGGGGAGGGGGGGGGGGGGGGGGGGGGGGAGAGGATGCAAGGTGGGTAGTTTATCTGGAGCGGATGCCTCCTAAAAAGTAATGGATCAGTGTGCGATATGCCTTCTTGGATGATAGGAATCATAACCAATTCTTATACTTTTAAATAAAGTTAGCGCCTAGACCCCAAATGATGCTAGAAAAGATGGCAAGTACTAAACAAATTAATTTCATCAACGAAAAAATCGTTAATGATAGACAATAATAGATTACCCGTGCATTCCATGAAAGGAAATATACATAATTACTGATGCTTTAGATGAAAGGAAACATACAATGTAAACACTTTTTTTAGGTTTTCCATCTATATGTAAACAATGCATCTGTGATCCGGTTATTTTCAATCGCTTTAGTTTTTTTTGTTACATGTACTATTTTTTGAATGATTTAGGTTCACATTTAGGGAAATTGTGAATTATTTGGTGGAATCAGAGCATATGGTGGTGTTGAAAAAGGTGTGCAGTTTAGACCTTGATTAGGTTTGCAAAATTTTAAGATTTTGTGCTTATAGTTTGCGGCTGACGAAGTTTTTCTGGATTGAAAATCTAGAATCGTAAACAGAAGAAGAGAGATCGTTATGAGCCAAAACAGTCTCTCGAACGACGACTGCGAGGTTTTGAAGCCAAAAGCTAGAGAATTTGATGTATACCAATCGTTTGTGGCTAGGGCTTGATCCGTCTATACCGCAATTGAGCTTGAAGACGATGGAGGTGAGACAGAGTCAATCAGGTATATGAGACATGGGGTGATCTTACTCCTTTTTAGTTTAATTTTTCGCACCTATGTCTTTTTTAGTGAGTTAGGTGGTCGGAATAACCATCATTTCTGGTGGATTAAGTTTGTTGAAGTCTCTGGCAAGTGAACTGTTGATATTTTTTTGAAAACACATTCATTTTAGAACTTCTTTTTGGATTAAGTTACTTGAGATCTTGACTGAAAGATACATACATATATAGGTGGTGGTTGTTGACGATGTTGATGACGATGACGTCACAGAAAAGTTCGGTAAAACGGTGTTTGCTAGGGTGGGAGTGTATGGTTTTGGTGGCGACCGGCTGAAAAGAAAAAGATATTAGATTCATTATAAAGATGACCTACGTTTATTCCATGGACCATTTGTCCAATCCATTGTATTAGATCATTAGTTTATCATAGATTTTAGTTCCAATTTGTTAATTATATTTTAATAATTCGGTTTGTTTTTTTGGTCGATTAACACAATAATCCAATTCCTAAAGCATTTGTTTATCATTTTTAACGAAATAATTTTGTTCCCAAGTTGTCCAACAAGACCAGAATACAGAAGATTACAATCCAAAAATCGAGAATCCAAAAAAACAAGAATGATTTAGGTTATTTTCAATCGCTTTAGTTTTTTGTGTTACATGTACTATTTTTTGAATGATTTAGGTTCACATCTAGGGAAATTGTGAATTATTTAGTGGAATCAGAGCATATGGTGGTGTTGAAAATGTTGTGCAGTTTAGAACTTGATTAGTTTTGCAAAATTTTAAGATTTTTTGTGCTTATAGTTTGCAGCTGACGAAGTTATTCTGGATAGAAAATCTGGAATCGTAAACAGAAGAAGAGAATCCAAAAAAACAAGAATTACAAAAACTAGGGTTTTTCCGGTTTAATGACACCAGAAGTGCGTAGTTCTTCATGATCCAAAACAAAATACGAAGAACACAAGATTATTAGATGTTGATTTAGATGTTAGATGATAAAAATCATCAAGAGTGATGAAATAAAAAGCAGCAAAATCAAACGTGGTTTGAAAAGTCCAATCCGGTGAACGTACCAATGTCATCAATCCTAGGCCAATTAGCCAATATTAGACATATAATGTATAATTTTAGTACTTAACATGTCCACATGTCTAATGTACTAATCATTGTTCAACTCAATGTTAAAATCAACTTTCAAGTTAAAGTCCACATTTAATCAAAGTCTAAGTCAAAAATTAAAGTTAATGGTCAAAGAACTTGTTTTGGTTATGGATGGCATAGTACCCCTATTTGAGAGAATTTATTCATAAAATTCAGCCAGAGTCATCAACGTCAACATCTTATGTGAATAGGTGAGGGTACCTAGTCTTCAATAGATCTTCTCATTCCTAAGTGAATTCATGACCTTGATGGAGTTCCATCTAACCAAAACGATCGGGATCCTACTACGCTTCAGCGTCCTAACTACTATGTCCGTTATATCCACTAGTCCTTCGGCGAATCAAAGTTTGTCATCCCTTTAATTTCTTCAACGACACATGCAATGTCTCCAACAAGACACTTCTTAAAGTTTGACACACGAAATGTGTCATGTACCCCAGTTAGTTCTCGCTGTTAATCCAACCAATAAGCCATAATACTAATCCGCTCAGTAATCTTGAACGTACCTACAAATCTAGTTGTCAATTTGATTAGTTTTCCAAAGCAAACAATGACTTTTCAAGGCAACACCTCGTAAACAGCCCATAGAACAAGGTCTACTGAGATGACTTTTTAGGTCTATGACCTATTTCTTTATATCTCTAGAGTATGGTTGTTGTTTATCACCAAAAATTAGTCCATGGTCTGACTCTGATTTCACACTATAGGTGCCATTAGTGTTTATATATAGGGTGTATTGTAGCAAACCCAACACACTAATAACACCTTCAAGTCGTACCGGTAACCAACCATGACTACATATTAAGTCAACTAACATTTAAAAGCATGTACCAGAAGCAAGGCTTCCTTTGATTGTCAACGTAACTTTTTTGATGATCTTGGACTGCCTTTAGTCTGTTCTTGATCCGAAACACCTTATCGATCTCTTGCATTATTTCGGGTCTAGTCATCTGACTTTTCCCAACTTCTACCCAACACACCGGCAACCGATACTTAAGTTTGTATAGTGCCTCTAATGGTGCACACTTAATACTTGTTGATTTATAAACATGATAAAGCAACCAAAAACTCAACACTTGACCCTCAACTACCGAATGATGCCAACTGCTGATCAACTACCGGTCAGCATATGCTGAACCACTGTCGATCAACACTTAGTAGAAGAGTTGTCGATCGAATGCAACTATTACATAAGACAAGACTATCTATACTGACAGCTGTTGTGTTTAACCTTTTGGAGACAACATATTAGTGAAGTTGCCTAACTCTGGTGTGTCGATTTTTTTATCTTGTTGAACATTCTGAACATAGAATAGTTTTTATTATTATTTAGATTTGATAGTATAAAACCCTCATACTTTTATAGTATAGGTAAGCGTGTTAAGCCACTTGTGTATCCGCTAAATATTACCTTTTGTTCTCAGTTTGATTAATCAAATGAATACTTTGAAAGAACAACTTGTGTACTTATATTTACTCAAAGTATTTGTGTTTGTTAGTAAGTTATTAACTTAGATTCCACATTTGTTAACATTTTGATAAAAAAAAAAGTATTGTTAATCAATAACCCTGATCCAACAAGTGGTATCAGAGCTTGGGCTCTTGATTTGCTTGAAGTCAACTTTCAACAAATCACTTGTTTTTCTTTTGATCAAACTATTAAACACCACACTCCTTCATACCCCTTTATCCTTTCAAAATGATTGCTGTAACCATCTCAACTAAGCATGACTTAGAGAATGGAACTCAGATCAAGCCCCCCATGTTCACACCACATGACTATAATACTAACTCCGAATGGAAGATTTTCTAACGAATCAAGATCTAAGACTATGGCTCTCTATGCTGAATGGACCATATGTTCCCATGGTTCAAGCAACTGGTGAAGGTGGAGTAATGATTCTCGAAGATCCCATAAAGTAATCAGATGAAGATCTGAAAAGATGGATGTGGATTCAAAGGTTCTATGGTTGATCAGAATGAGCATACCAAACAGCATCATCCATGACTTCAAGAAATTCATAACTACATAGAAGTTGTGGGAAGCATTGAATGCTAGATTTGAAGGAACAGAAGACATGAAGGAGAACAAAAAAGATGTCTCAAAGCAGAAGTTTGAAAACATTGGTTTCACTAGGGCAGAATCCATGGCTGCCATATATCTTAGATATGTAGAACTGCTAGACTTTATAAATGAAGCTAGAGTGGAGATACATAATAATGATGTTCACAAAAAGTTCTTAAGGTCTCTACCTAAGACATGAACAGTTTACACTATGTCCTTCAGAAAAACTAAGTATCCAAAGACAATGACTCTTGAAGAGTTATATGGTATCATGAGTGCTTATTAGATGGAAATGGATGCAGAAGAAAAATCACTTGGCAAACCTTCAAACCCCACAAAGTCATCAGCTCTTATGGCACCTATATATAAACCTTTTCATTCACACTCCCACTCCAGGCCTACCAAATTCCTATACTGAATCATCAAGTACCATTGATCACTACCTTGAGTCTCTAACTGATGAATCTCAGCCATCACCATCTTTTAGCAAATAGAATCAGCAAACCTCACCATCCTTTTCACCAACATACTCTTCAAACTCCGCCATTGTCATTAAACAAGCCAACTTCTTCCGAATCTCTAAAAAGATCTGGAATGCATCCATCCATATGATATTAAGGAGTTGGAGTTCAACTATCAAATAGCCATGATCTCCTTCAGAGCTAAGCAGTTTCAGTAGAGAACTAGAAGAAAGTTCCTAAGGTAGAGAAGACAAGGTTTTGGATTTGATAAGAGCAAAATAAAGTGTTTCAATTGCAACCAAATGGGACACTTTTCCAAAGAATTCAAAGCACCTAAGTCACATCCATCTCCCCTAAGTTGATCAAGCTTCAAACAAACCCCAAACTATCATAGCCCATATACTTCTACCAGCCAAAGACATATAATAGTTGTAGCCTCAGGAGAAGAGGTGATTGACCAGAGCTTCCAAGTGGAAGATGTCACTCCCGTCAATAATGCACTGATGGCTAGAAGCTCAACCTCCTCACCTCGGGTAAATACTGAACCCTTCTGTACACCTGAATGCATTGATAAGGAAAACTTGTACATAAATCACAATTTGATCTAATCAAGGATGTTGAATCAATCAATCTTCTTAAAACAGATTTTAAGAATAATGATCATGCTCAAAAGGAAAAGATAATCGAGCTTGAAAAGATTGTTTCACAACTAAAAAATGAACAAACCAACTTGGAGACCCAAATTGATGATCTCTTGAGCAGATTAAAATCAGGATAATATGATTTAGCTATATCTAAAACATATGGTGATACAATGTTCAAACTAAAAAAATTGAAAAATTGCTTGCTTTTATTGAAAACTCCTAAAAGTTTTATCAAACCAAGACAAGTTAAAGGTATAATAATACAAAACCACTAATGATATACACTCCTACATATATGCCTAAGTGCAATTTGGAGGTAAAGAAGCAAGTATCTGCTGAACCAACCTATATAAGGACATCTGTTGAAAAGGCTGAGACAGAAAAAAAGGAAGAGAAAGAGGGAGTAGTTGAAGAAATATATGAAGAAAAAGAGAAAAAAGAACAAGAAGAGGAAGAAAGGGAGAAGAGGAGGGAAGAACTAATGGCCAAGGCAATAAAGGATGTGATTCGGAAGATTGCAGGACCATTGAAGGGTGGTCAATGCAACAGTTTCACAAGATGGAGAGATTAGAACACTTAGCAGATGAAATAGGGAATCAGATAGAATGAAAAAATGAACACAAATAAAAAAATAATAAACAAGAACACTCAAAGATGGTTTTCAAGAATGATGTATATTGCTCTTAAGTTCTTACAAGTGTTCAAAGCTTAAATCTAAATACAAGTAATGAGATACTTTATACACATTTTATAACTGGCCATACTTTAAAGGTCAGCTGGAAACACTAATCTAGATAACAAGATCAATGTAGAGTCAAAAGGCAGATTGCCTTTTGACTAGTGACTATGATATGCCATAGCTCACATCCTAATATATTACAAAAAAGGATAAAAGTACATAGTTGGAAGGTTACAGTCAAAACACCTTAATCTACAGTTGACCAAAGCATGGACTTTTCACTAACTCATATAAGTTGGTGAGTCTTTTGAAGTGGTAGCGAAAACTTGTTGCGCTTTTGTCAAAAGGTGATTCATAAAAAGCATGTCTTCTCTGTCTTCGATAGAAATTGGTCTTTGGCTTCGAAAGACTTTGTCTTTGAAGCTTCGGAAGACTTCATCTTTGGCTTTGGAAGATATGGTATTTTGGCTTTGGAAGATTGATATTTAGCATAATTCACTGAGTTATATCAAATCTTCCAAAGTAACTTTCTTATACTTCATATGTGCATGCTGAGAGCTCTTTGGTTGTTCTTTGGTTGTTTTTTGGTTACATCGGCCTTTAAAGTGTATTCCTTACAAACTCCGCCTACGCTGATGCTACCAAAACTAAAGAGACCTTTGAGTCTTGATCTTTATCAGTTGACAATCCTCATCAGAATCAAGACCATTCCTTTTATCATTAGTTGGTCAGGATTTCTTAGACTCTCAAAGTTCTCCTCATGTCATAGAGATCATGCATAGGGAGGTCAAGTATGTTTTGCCAGAAGTACATGTCTTGACCCCCTTAATCTCTAGTGACATACCATCTGTCTAGATTGTTAGCAAACATCCAAGACACGATGGGTCTCTTAGCAGCAAAAGGCTCTACTTGAATAGGAGTTGGATGAGCAGCCTCTTCTTAATCACCCTTAGGATGTTCTAACCCATCCTGAGGTAAAGAGGTTAATGCCTTGGACTTCTTCTTCTTCTTTCTCTTGTCCCTTCTTATGGCCATCCTTTTCCTCTTTCTGTACTTTAACTGAGGTGACTGGCCTAAAGTACCAAATTGTTCTTGTTTGTCTTCCTTAGTTGGGTCCTTGTCCTTCACAGGTTCAAAAGGAGAAGGATTAGGACCTTGCTGTGAATCAGAAGATGAAGCTGGTTATGATACAGCACTAGCTCCAGATTGTGTTGTCTCTTGGGGTTCAACCTTGACCTCAGCTTCAGGTGCAGCCTTACTTGGTAGAATGCAAGTCAACCAGCTCACCCCTTTTGATCCTTTGCTTGATCACTCTAATGTGCTCGTCCAAATGGATAGAGACATTGGACTAAGTCTCCTTCTAGAGAATCCTTACAGTTTCAAGAAGCTCGCCATCTTTTATCTATCAGTAAGCTTTTTTAGATTTGCTTTGATGGTGGCTCTTGACTTTGCAGCCTCTTCCTTTATCTTCCTCTTTGCAGCTTTTTGCTCTTTTTGCACTTGTTGCTCAAGCTGCTTGAGGTATTCAAACTTAATGTATTCATATGGTAAGGGAAGATGGTATGCTGCCTGATAGAGACCTGTGGCACTCAGGTAGGTTATCATGTTTCGCCTTTCTTGTTCTCTACCTTCCTAAGTTTGTTGCTTAGTAGCCACAACCACTATCTCAGGACTTTCCTAAATTGGGGAGAGGGTAGGAGCTTTGTAGAGTCTTTTTCTCCTTCTTTCTTCCTTGATCTTGAGAAGCAATTTTGCATTCTCAGCTTCCTTCCTCTCCTTTAACACTTCCATATTAGCCAGTTCATTTAATTCATCCGAGGGGAGAGAGATGAGTTCATCAATGTTGTAGTTCCTGGATCCCAGATAGTTCAATTTAGCTGCCCTTAACTCATCATCTTGAGTGCTTGGCCTTGGGACCGCTCTGATTGTAGCTTCCATGAAGCCAGGGGTCCTACTTGAACTCTCTCCCCTTTCCTTCCTCTTCCTTTCTCTCTTCTCCTCCTCAATCTCATTAGAGATCATTTTCCTCTTCCCTTTGTCACTCATATGCCTGTGTGACTCAGGGTGAAAGGAGCTTTGGCCTTCATTGCTAGGTGCTGCACTTGAGCTTTGGCCAGAGAGAGGCTGTGAGACACCTTCACTAGCTGGTGCCTCACTGTGGGTAATGGGTGCTGAAGTAGCTCTAGTCTCAAGGTTCACAGACTAACTACTGGGCCTTTAGCCAAGGTTTCCCTTTTGAAGCTAATCTTAGGGTCCACCTCAGCATCCAGTTGACCAACAGTCTTGCCTGCTAGCCTCAGTTTATAAAATCTGGTTCTCAGCTTGAACTCTTCAAGCACCCTTTGTTGAATCCTATCAGCTAACCTTGCAGCTTGCATATTTTGACTTGGGTTGGCAAGTGGGAGGTCAACTAGATAGGTTCTCTCATAGTATCTTTGGCTGTAGAAATTGAAGATATCTTGTTGTCAGTGAGACCTAGAGATTACCAGGGCTCTTCTTTCAGCATCATACCTCCATCCCACTATTGGATTCTTAGTAGGGTGAGATGGAGTAGGCATAGCCCTTGGTATACCCTCCTCAAAAAAGCTTTGAATGATTGAGTCCACATCAATATGGACCTGAGGAGGTTGTTGAGTATGGACAACTTCAATTGAGGGTGGTGAGTCCTCCATGTCCATACTCTGAGAGGAAATCCCAGGTTATGTGATTGTAAGTAAGACTTTCTCCCTCTTTTTGGTAGCATCACCCTCTTGCACAAGGGAGCTAGGGGTTAGGCCCACCACATCCACAGGTTCTCGTAGGCCTGGTTGAGTCCTCTAGATGGGTCTCTTGGCTAACTTGCCCTTGAGATCGGTGATCTCAAGTTGCTGGTCATTAACCCTTCTTTGTAAGGTAGTCACGTGAGATTCTAGTTGACAAACCTTGGAAACTAAATAGGTGCAAAGTTTGGATAGTTTATGAACCTTTAGTTTTAGACTCCCCTCATCTTCGTTAGAAGAATCATGGGGGGATGAGGGAATAGGACCAAGGTCTTCTTCCTCATCACCAACTTGTGCTTTTTGGCTACTGGATTTCTCCTGTACACTAACAGCTTGAAAGGAAGTGTCAATGGGCTGGGTTGCCATGGTTGAGGTCTTAATAATGTAATCACTTGCAAAAGTGAGATACCCTTCCATATGGGCCTCCTGAACAGGTTCAGGAAGGTCCACCTCAGTTATGGGTGGATGATATGGGCTAGATATAGGTGATTCAAGAGCACTCATCTCTCTTTGAAAAGGGGTAGAGAAGAGAGACTCATGGTACTCACTACAACTAACATCTTCAACATCATAGAATTCAAGGTTTAGGATTGGTTGGTTGAGGTCAAGCGGCTTAGGATGGTAGCTTTCCCTTGAAGGTTGATCACTAGAGTTTTGAGACTCTAAGTGAAGGCTTAAGGTTGGTGTTGTGAGCTCATCAGGCTGAGCATGAGGAAACTCAGCCCTGATCAAAGAAACAATGGGAGTGGTCTGCTCCTTATGAGAAGTGGGAGCTCCAATGTCCACTTCTTCCTGCATGGTTGGTGATTAGGGGGCCTGCTCAACCTGAGTAGACTGAGCAGGGTTTTTTTTTATTTTCTTTTATAGGTGATGGTGATTTGTGGCTATGTGGGTGGTGTAGATGTAGAAGGTGTGGGTTCAACATTGGCTTGTGCTGCCAAGTTGTCACCTTGAGCAATGAGCTCTAACATTTTTGGGACTAGGACTGTTTCTACCCTTGAGAAGCCGACAGTGGGCTTTCTCATTGTCTTAAAGATGCAAGGCTTTATCTGCCCCAGTTTAAGAATATTACCTGTTCCCCTTAACTGTGAGCCAAGTTCATAATTAAGAGTGTATTGAAAATATCTAGGGAACATATAATATTCTAAGGAGTCCATGTTTCCTAGCAGATTTGTATAAACAAATTAAGAATACCTAAACTTGACCCCTTGAACCATTTCATGGAATATGTAGGAAAGGACCTCAGGGATTTGGTCCCCACCTCCATGTTTGTTAGACAAAGAATGGATGACCACATGAAGGAGGTACGTCCATTTGGAGGAAACCTTACCCTTTTTGAAGGTTCTTACGGAGTATTCCCCTTTATAGCCCATCTGTCGGAATGAGTTTTTAACAACATATTTTGGGAAGAACAAGTCACCTTCTTTATCATCCAGCCTTAAATGAGAGTTGATAATGGCTAGAGTGATGATATTATCCTCCCCTGCACTATGGCAGACAGTGCCTTCCCACCATTCAAGATGACCTCTTGGCAGGTCCTCTAGAACTCTAAGAGTTCATCTTCTTATAATGGAGGGTCTATTATGAGGGCGGTGAGGTAGTTGGATAGAGATAAGAAGCAACACACATCTGAGAAACCAGAATCTTTCTCAGATGATAACAGAGCAAGTTGATTGTGTTGCCTGTGTAACTGCATGAAAAATCGGGTTGGTTTCGGGGATCAAGTTTAGGCATTTTGAGTAGCTTTGAAGTGAAGAAAGGTAAGAACAAGGTTGGTTTGTGGGTGAATTTAGGTTTTGAATTTCTGAAGATGAAGGAGAAAGTGAAAGAGGGGGTACCGTTGTACGAATATATATATATGTATAGCAAGGATTTGAGACAAAGTTAATGCAAACGGATAAATTGTGAAATCTGGATGTCGGTCCCACCTCTGAAAAAGTGCTCAAAAAGGTAGTTTTCTTGGAAGTTTAAAATCTTCCAAAGGTAATTTGTCTACGGAAGGTTTCAAAAAATTGGTTTCGAAAGATATTCCTTAGTCTTTCAAGAATTTTGCTTCGGAAGAAAAATACTTAGAGTATTTTTAGTTTTTAGATAAATTTTGCTTCAAAAGATATCAATTATTAGAAAATTTTATTCGGTGAGAGAATATGGCTTCCAAGACTTAATTACTTTCGGAAGAAAATAGTCCTTCAATACATATAAGTACTTGGTGACAAATATAAGCTTCGGAAGATATATCAGGATTTCTTCCGAAGGTTAAGTTCTTAGAAGTAGTTATTTGTTTTAAAGACATGATTTTCTTCCGAAGACAACTTGATGTCTTCCGAAGGAAAATATATCTAAAATTCTAAAAATTCTAAGGGATATCATTTTGAAAAGCTCCTTCCAAAATAGGCAACTTAAGACATATATATTATTAGTAAAAATAATCATGAGTTTAGTTTAAGAAAATCTACTCAAAGTTAATCATCTCAATAGCTGATAAAAGATATTTGAATCTCTGCTCATCAAAAGTTTTTGTGAACAGACCAGCATATTATTCATTTGTGTTAACTTTGACTAGTTATATCAAACCTTTTTCAAAATTATCTCTAATCAAATGATACATGATGCTGATGTGCTTTGTCTTTGAGTGCTATACATGATTCTCTGTAATAGAGATAACACTGTTGTTGTTTATGTGGATGGGAGTCACTTTGAAGTTGAATCCATAGTCCAGCATCTGATTCTGAATCCAAAGCACTTGAGCACAGCAACTTGCAGTAGCAATGTATTCATCTTCAGCAGTTGATGCATATACACAGGATTGTTTCTTGCATTGCCATGAGACTATCCTTCCACCAAGAAATTGACATCCCCCAGATGTAGACTCTGCAGTCATATTGCAGCCACCATAGTCACTATCTGTATAGGCATACAGATTGAAGTCAAAATTCTTTGGATAGCAAAGTCCTAGTTTAGGTGCACCTTTGAGATATCTAAGAATTCTCTTGACAACAACCATGTGTGACATATTCGGGTTAGCTTGATATCTTGCACAAATACATGTGGCAAACATGATAATAGGCCTGCTGGCTATGAGGTACATAAGAGACCCAATCATAGCCTTGTATAGATGTTCATCAACACACTCCCCCTCAAGATCTAGTGCTAGAGAGTGATTTCTGGCTATGGGTTTCTTATCAATCTTACACTTAGTCATATGAAATCTGGTAAGTATGTCTTGCACATACTTTGACTAGTTTATGAAGATGTCATTGTCAACCTACTTCACTTGAATTCCTAGCAAGAAATTGAGTTCCCCCAAGGCACTCATTTCAAATTTATTCTTCATCAGCTTCTCAAAGCCTTTCTAGAGCTTTGGATTAGTTGACCCAAAAATAATGTCATCTATATACACTTAAACCAGCATCAAGTCATTTCCTGTTCCTTTAATGAAGGGTGTTCCATCAAAAGTACCCCTCTTGTATCCATGCTAATAGAGATACTGTGATAGTGTCTCATACCACTTCCTTGGGCATGATGCAGCCCATAAAGAGTCTTGTCAAGATTGCAAATATAATCAAGATGATCTGGGTTTGCAAAGCTAGGTGGTTGTTTGACATACACCTCTTCGTCAATCACACCATATAAGAAGGCACACATGACATCAAGTTAGTAGACCTTGAAGTACTTGGATGTAGCAAAAGCTAGGAATATCCTAACAGATTCAAGTGTTACTACAAGAGCAAAAACATCTATGTAGTCAATCCCTTCTTCTGTGTATACCCTTGAACAACTAGTCTTGCCTTGTTTCTAATGACAAGTACTCTATTATCTTTCTTGTTCCTAAATACCCACTTCGTACCTATAGTGGTCTTCCCTTGAGGAAGAGGACATAGATTCCAAACCTTTTGTCTCTTGAATTAAAGCAGCTCCTCCTGCATTGCTTCAACCCAACTTCCATCCTTCAAAGCTTCATCAATCTTCTTAGGCTCAATCTAGGACAAGAAACAAGGATGAAGACAAACATTTTTGTCATGGGTTTTTCTTCTTGTTCTCACCCCTATCTTAACATCTCCAATGATGTTTGTGGTGGGTTTGATCACTATTACCACCTCCATCTCCTCCTATATTGGAAATTCCTTCATTTGAGTTTTGTGCCTTAGTGTTGGAATTTATAGGCACCTCAGATGTATCAGCTGAAGAATTTATCATGGTTGTGCTGATAGGATTTCCAATTGCAGGGCTAGTTACCACTGGAGCTGAAGTAATTTGAACATTTGGTCTTCCCAGTTCAAATATTGGATTAGAATATCCTATTAATAAAGTACCTGTAGATCCTTAAACATTTTCATAAGATTTGTTAAAATAGTTGGTAACTAAATCAAGATTAAACAGAAAATCAGGACCATAACCTTTCATACTGGGTGTGTGCTCATTGAAGGTCACATTTGCTGACTCCTCAACTACTCTAGTTCTGAGATTGTATATTATAAGCCTTAGCTTGGGACGTGTATCCAATAAAATGTCCGTCATCTAATTTTTCTTAGCAAATTTGGCTATTTGATCATTGGTATTCAAGATGGTGCAAGGACATCCAAATGATCTAAGGAAACTAATGAAATGTCTCCTTTTCTGCCACAGTTCATAAGGAGTTTTACTATAATTCTTGACTACTAAAAATCTGTTTTGCACATAGCAGGCAGTGTTGACTGCCTCTGCCCAGAAGGTAATAGGTAGTTTAGAGTCAGATAACATAGTTCTTGCAGCTTCAATAAGTGTCCTGTTTCTCCTCTCAGCAACACCGTTTTGCTGAGGAGTCCTAGGAGCACTATATTGTCTTGTAATACCCTTTTCATCATAAAATGCATCAAGGATTTGGTTCTTGAATTTAGTTTCTTGATCACATCTTATGATCTTGACCTTGTGATCATATTTATTTTCAATTTTTAGAATGAAGTTCTGTAAGATTTCAGGAGTCTCATCCTTAGTTATAAGAAAGAAGACCTAAGTATATCTGGTGAAGTCATCTGTGATCAATAAACAATAAAAGTCCTTCCTAGACTCATTACACTAGTAGGGCCAAAGAGATGCATATTTAATAAGTGTAGGGGAGTAAATGATAGAGTTCATTTTCTTTGGCTTGTAAGACACCTTGTGTTGCTTCCCTTTCAGGCATGCAATACAATGGTCATCACTTATAAACTCTTTGTTTGGCATTCCAGTTATCAAATCATTCTTAATTAATTTATTCATGTTCTTAAAGTTTACATGGCACATTTCTTTATACAAGAGGAAAGACTCATCACTATTAGCTTTAGATAGAAAGCAAGAAACTTCTCCTAAAGTAAATGTTTTCTGCAAATCCATTTTGCACATGTTCCCCTTTCTGCGTGCTCTGAGTAGAATATGCTCTTGATGAACGACCACCCTGGGCTTGAGAATCTCTGGTCACAAAATTAGGATACACTCAGAAGATTGTACCTAAGCTCATTCACAAATTTTACCTTTATACTGAGCTTACCATTTATGACCATGCCCCTTCCAGTAATGTAACCACCTAAATCTCCTCCAAAAGAAACTGGCCCTCCATTAATTTTCTCAAAGTTTTGAAGCAAAGAGCCATTGCCTGTCATGTCCCTAGAACAGCCACTGTCAATGATCCATACATTCCCTTTGGTCTTTAGTTGTTCCTACATATAAAAAGATGGTTAGTTATATTTGGAAACCCAAGCATCATTGGTATTGGGCTTGTTAAAGTGAATAGAAGAAAATGCAACAGTAATTGATCTTATATGCAAGTTCTGAGGATCATTTGCTGTTGTTGATGAAGAACTTTCAGTCACATGGCCTTCCTTCATCTTTCATACCATCTTTGGAAGACTAGACTTGGCCTTCAACTCTTCAGAAGTTTTGATGACTTTGGGAGTTTTGGAGACTTGACCTTCAAAAGCTTTTGCATCCACTACAGCAGACTTCAATACTTCGAAAGCATTCCATTCTTCCGAGACCGAATTTTCTTCTGAAGGCAAGTTTTCACTTATCTTCTTCTTCACTTTGGAGCTTCCGAAAGGAAGAGATTTTCCTTCCAAAGCTATTTTCTTCTTCTTTTTGTTAGAAGTTTCTTCTTGGTCATGTGGATAGTACTTTTGGGATTGTAGATGCAATATTTGACAAAGTGAGAAGTACTACCACACATGATGCATTCAATTGGCATCCTTCTGAGAGTCTTCTTTTAAGTGGGAGGCTAAGCTTGATCACTTTCCACTTCCTTTTTCATTTTCTTAGATTATGTAGCAGGCTTCTTGAGATGAGGCTTGCTATTAGAACTAGATGGTTCGGCTGTGCAGCAGTGGTACATATTTTATCAGCCTTCTTTCTTGACTAGGATGATTTGGACATGAACTAGGACTCCTGATACTTAAGTCCATTGTTTAGTGTTCAATCTTTACCACTTCAAATCCAATAGAAATGAAAACTTGCTTTTGCTTGGAGTTGAAATTGGCCTTGATCTCTTGGGCTTTCTTTAACTTTATTTTGGCTACCCTGATAAAGTTCATCCTTGCAGACTTGGTCATCCATGGTTCTTTCTTCTCTCCAGGAGAATAGTGTCCCTTCTTAGGATAACCCTTGTCACTCACCTCAGGTTTATCCTTCATTATCTCCTCTTCATCTTCATCCTTCTCTTGGATAGGATCAATAGAAGGCAACTCATCTTGACAAGTTCCACACCTTGAAGATCTAACAGATAGGAGTGTATGTGGAGGAGCTATCTCACTTGATCCTAGACCCTGCCTATTTTGGTAACAAACTTTTGCATGCAAGGATGAGGATATTATGTTCTCAAAGGCTTCTTCTTCAAGAACATATTTTTCTGCTTTGGCTTTGTTATTCGCAAGCTCAGCCTGGCATTCAGTTAACTTGGTTATGAGATCGTTGATTTGAGTCGTGTAGTTTGTATGCTCATGCTTAAGAGTACACCTTTTTTTCTCTAAATCTTCAATTTTAAGTTTATAATTATTTTCCGCTCTTTTAAATCAGCTTTTAAAATGTTTAAGGACTCAAGGTCAGATCTCACTTCAAAGTTGTAAGACCTATACATGTTAACTTTGGCAATGCATTCAGGAGCACAAAGATGTTCTAATACCTTGGGTTCTTCATGATCCGCCATCAGTGCTTGGTTTGGAAAATCATCTTCCACCTAAAGGCTCCAGTCAAAACCTCCTTCTTCAATAGCAATAACAGCATGTTGTTTAGGTTGGCTTGGCTTCTCAGTTCATGGAGCTGCATTAGTGTAGTTTGGTCTGGATTGTGCTTGGCCACCAATTGTCCTTGGTGCCTTGCACTCTCTAGCAAAGTGTCCCATTTGGTGATAGTTGTAACACTTTACCTTCCTTTATCCATTCCGAACTTTCCACTGGCCACATTGCTGGGTAACTTTCTTCCTGTCCTCTTGTATAACTTCTTGGCTCTATGAGTGAGAAGAGCCATCTGTTGGACTATCTCCATGTACTCTAGATCATCTGGATGGATGTAGTCCAAGTCTTCAAGAGTGAATAGAAATTTTCCATAACTTTCATTAGTAGACACAAAGGCTTGAGCAAAACTTATCTTTTGGAATGGGCTTCATTAGATGTTGCTCTCCCTTGGTGTCTCAGGGAAGGTAATGAAAGGACCCTTTTGTGAGTTTTCAAGGAAGCATATGAGATGATGTTGTGGTTCTCTTCTATCCTATTCAACCACATGAAGAGCAGAACTCTGCTGATTGTTAGAAAAGCTGCTTGATGGATTTTGCAAGTTCATCTCCATCTGGTAGCCACTAAGGATACCATACAACTCTGTGAGAGTAAGAGTAGAGAGGTTCTTAGTTCTTTTGATGGCCACAGAGTAGTGAGTCCATTGTCTTGGAAGGGAGAATATGAACTTCCTCACTATGTCTCTATTCTCAAGCTTGACTCCAACATCCATTAGAGTATCCACAATCTCAACATACCTGAAGTATTGTTGAGTCATGGTTTCATCTGTCTTGTTGGTGAAGTTCTCAAACTGCTGCTTCATAATGTCTTTCTTGTTTTCGTTGTCTTTTCTGACCCTTATACATGTGCTTTAGTGCATCCCAGAGCTGCTTAGCAATCTTGCACTTCTTGAAGCCTTTGTATATGGAGTTTGAAAGAGTAGTTTGAAGAGTAGTCATGGCTTTCTGATCTACATCTATTTTCTTCTAGTCTTCTTTAGAGTGTCAGCCATTTCCTTTGGTATCATCCCACCTCCAACAGTGGCTAAAGAGGTGCTTGGGATGTGAGGTCCTTCAATAATAGATCTTCATATCCAGCTATCTTGAGACTTGATTAACCCTTCCATATGTTGGCACCAAGTATCAGAGTCATCTAAAGTGATCAGTGGAGACTTTTTCATAGTACCAATTTCTATATATGCCTTAGAGATAACTTACATTTGAGTTGATAAGTATTTTTTTTAAACTGAATCAAGAGCCTGAAATGCTCTGATACCAATTGCGGGACCGTTGAAGGGTGGTCAATGTAACAGTTTCACAAGGTGGAGAGATTTAGAACACTTAGCAGATCAAATAGGGAAATGGTTAGGATAAAATAATGAACACAAGTAACAAGAACAATAAACAAGAACAGTCACATATGGTTTTCAAGAATGATGTATATTTCTATCAAGTTCTTACAAGTGTTACAAAGCTTAAACCTAAATACAAGCACTTGATATACTTTATACTACATCTTACAACCAGCCATACTTTTAAGGCCAGCTGGAAACACTAATCTGGACAACAAGATCAATGTAGAGTCAAAAGGCATATTGCCTTTTGACTAGTGACTATAACATACCATAGCTCATATCCTAATATATTACAAAAAGGATAAAAGTACATAGTTGGAAAGTTACAGACAAAAGACCTTAGTCTACAGTTGACAAAAGCATGGACTTTTCACCAACTCATATAAGTTGGTGAGTCTTCAAAAGTGGCAGCGAAAAGTTGTTCAGCTTTTGTCAAAAGGTTATTTAGAAAAAACATGTCTTCTCTATCTTTGGAAGAAATCAGTCTTTGGCTTCGGAAGACTTTGTCTTTGAAGCTTTGAAAGACTTCATCTTTGGCTTCGGAAGATATGGTCTTTTCACTTCGAAAGATTTGATGCTTAGCATAATTCACTGAGTTATATCAAATCTTTCGAAGTAACTTCCTTGTACTTCACATGTGCATGCTGAGAGCTCTTTGGTTGTTCTTTGGTTGCATTAGCCTTTAAAGTGTATTCCTTACAAAGATAGAGTCTGTCAAATAAAAGTCATCTTTTGAAGTCAACAAATTGTCTACTGAGTTAAACTCCTCAATTAAAACAAGGCTTTAATGAAAGCATAGTTACAACAAAAAGACTTACAACAGAAGTTATTATGCAGGAACCACACACTCTTTTGAAGTGAGACCCCAACAGTATATTCTAAAGTCCACTTCTAAAGCAGTATAAATCCACAACAAGTGGTTCCCAAAAAAGAAGATAAATCTAACCATCCATGTTGATCACAAGAAAAACAAAAGGATGGTTGGAACCAAGGAAAATCAACTGATGAAATCTTTAGAAAAGAAAGTAAGAGCTGAAGATTTCATTGATGATGAGCTGATTAAAAGAGGCAAGAAAGTGTAGATTAAAAAGGAGCTACAAGAGCTCAGAAGGAAGATCAAGTTAGCTAAAAAGAAGATGAAGATCACATGCTTAATATGTGGGGAAGACAGTCACCTAGAAAAATATTGTTAATACAATCCCTTAGCACACTACATCAAACATCCCAAGAAGCCAAGACCCTCAAAGAAGTCTATAGCTTCCAATCAACAATCAAAACAAAAAGATGGCATTCACAAAACTACTCGGAAGTCAAGTCCCTCAAGTGTTGATTCCAAGACAACATTAGCTCTTCTAGAGGATTCACCAAACAAATCAACAACTACAAATTGGAGAAGAAGAAGACTTTTGGAGAACCTTCATCATCACCAAAAGATTCAAGTGGTCATCATAAGAAGGATGATGTCAAAGCATCAAGAAAGGTCAAGAGAAAAGTCTAGAAACCAAAGACATCTTTGAATCCCTAGATGACCCAAAACTAAATACCACCCTTTAGCACTTACCATTGAAAAACAACTATTGAAAACTAGAAGTACCAAGACTAAACAAGCTTGGGTCCACATTCATCACTGACCAATTTTTTTATGTGTAGGATCATCCGAAGACCAAAACAAACTTATGGATTGTGGATAATGGATGCTCCCGACACATGACAAGTAATAGATCATGCTTGTTAAATCTAGAACCATGTGATGGTGGATCTATTGCTTTGGGAAGTAACACAAATAAAGGATACATTATCGGAAGGGGGACAGTCAGCAATGGTAAGGTAAACTTTGATAAGGTGTATTATATGAATGAGTTGAATTATAATTTGCTGAGTGTGTCTTAATTGTGTGATAGAAAACACAACACTCTCTTCAAAGAGCATGAATATATTGTCCTATCTCCTTGGTTTGAGATTCTAAATGATAAAATACTTTTAATAGCTCCTAGGAAGGATAATATGTACATGCTTAATATGTAGAATGCATCACCTTCAAGAAATGTATCATGTTTCATTTCCAAAAATTCAATAAATGAATCCTCCTATTGGGATAAAAGATTAGCAAAATGTAAACCTCAAAAAATATGAACAAACTAGTTCGGAATGGGTTAGTCACAGGACTTCCGAACAAGGAGTTTGCATGTGCTGACCACCGTGTTCCTTTTCAAAAAGGAAAGAAACATAGATCTTCTCATAAGTCCAACGAATTGAATTTTGTCATAACTCCTTTACATCTATTACACGTGGACTTGTTTGGCCTAATAGGTGTAAAGAGTTTGGGAAGAAAATCATATTGCTTAGTAATAATAGATGATTTTACAAGATTCACTTAGGTTTTCTTTTTATAAACTAAAAAGGAAACTACTGAAATACTAAAATCATTTATTATCAAAATTAAAAACAAAATTGATCAAAAGTTAAAATAGTTATATGTGATCATGCTACTGAATTCAAAACCCACACCCATGATTCTTTTTGTAGATCCAAATGTATTGCAAGGAAAAATAGTGCTCCTAGAAGTTCTCAGCAAAACAGAATTGCTGAAAAGGAGAAATAAGACAATTATTAAGGCTGCAAGGTCAATGTTATCTTACTCCAAACTTCCTATAACATTTTGGGCTGAAGTGGTCAGCATTACGTGCTATGTTCCGAACAGGGTGTTGATAGTCAAGACACATGGAAAAGCCTCTTATGAATTATGGCTTAATAGAAGACCATTCATTAGGTTCCTAAAAGCTTTTGGATGTCCATGCACCCTTCTATTACTAAGGATCCTTTGTTCAAATTTGCTAAGAAATCAGTAGATGGTTCTTTATAGGATACTCATCACAAGCTAAGGCTTATAAAGTATACAACAAAGTTTAACATACTAATAAGAAATCGAAAATGTCATATTTAATGAAAATTTCTTAAATAGTGTTGGAAATACCCCAAGTTGGATGTTTGATTTGAAGGGATTCATATATGCATTTAACCATTTTATTAAGAATGTTTTAGGAGACTCACCCAACAGATCAAGAAACATAGAAGTCCAAAGTACTGAAGACTACAGGGTTGATCTACCATAGGGTCTCCATCACAATAGGTTAGATACATTTTTGTCTGTCTCAGAAGAAGTAGATGCTACTACCATAAATAATTTGGGTCATCCATTACTTTCTCATGATAACTCATTAGATGAGGAGTCTTGCAAGACCGGGTAAGGGTGCCAAACACAATCAGTTTCACAATGAGGAGAGGCTTGGAACACTTAACAGTTCAAATAGGGAACCGGGTTTGATTATGAGGATACTATGAACACAAGTAAGTAATGAGATAGAACAAGAAACAATAACTTAGAAATATGGTTTTCAAGGAGTGTTGTATATTGCTCTCAAGTTCTATTACAAGTGTTACAAAGCATATCTAAATTACAAGAACTTGAGACTCTTTATACTACATCCTACAACCATCAATACTTAGAAGGACAGTTGAAATTGACTAATCTAGACAACAAGACAATCTAAAGTCAAAAGGCAGATTGCCTTTTGACTAGTGACTATGACATGCCATAGCTCACATCCTTTTCTATTACAAAAAGGTTTACAGGTACAAAAATAGGAAGTTACAGACAAAGACTTTAATCTATAGTTTACAAAAGCATGGACTTTTCACCAACTCATATAAGTTAGTGAGTCTTCAGAGTTGCAGCAAAAAGTGTGTCATCTTTATGTAAAGTAGATCAGAGAAAGCATTTCTTTCTCTGTCTTCGAAAGAAATCAGTCTTCACAGCAAAATGGCTTCGGAAGACTTTGTCTCTGAAGCTTCGGAAGACTTCATCTTTGGCTTCGGAAGATTTGGACTTTGGCTTCAGAAGATTTTAGACTTAGAGTATTTTCTGATGTAGTGTGTAAAACTTCGAAAGCACTTCTACCTTTGTACGTCCAGTGCATGCACGCAGGAAGAACTTTGGTTGTTTTGGCTTCTTTGGTTGCATCAGCCTTATAATCTTCTGATATTACCTTACAAACTCCCCCTTGGCTGATGCTACCAAAATAGAGAAGTACTTCAATTGTTGATAGTCCTTATTAGGATCAAAACCAAGCCTCTCTCATCATCTGGTCAGGATCCTTCAGACTTTCATAGTATCTTCTCATGTCATAAAGATTATGTAGAGGAAGTTCAAGCATGTCTTGCCAGAAGTAGACATCTTGACCTCCTTGATCTCTGATGACATACATTTTTCCGGATTGGCAGCAAAACTCTAGGACAAGATGGGTCTTCCAATGGCAAGAGGCTCTACTTGAATAGGAGTTGGTTGAGCAGCCTCTTCATGCACTCCTTCAGGATGCTCTGACTCATCCTGTGTGGAGGTGGATTCCTTGGTTTTCTTCTTCTTTGAAACACTTTTTCTGGCCATCCTTTTCCTCCTCTTTGAAGTTTTCAACTGAGATGACTGGTCTTCAGCATAGATTGTTCAGTTGTGTCCCTCTCAGTTGGGATCTATTCTCTCACAGGTTCAGATGGAGAGAGAGGAGAACCTTGTTACGGATCAGAAGATGAAGTTGGCTGAGATGCAGCACTATGACTAAGTTGTGTTGTCTCAGGGGGTTCAACCTTCACCTCAACGTCAGGTTGAGTTGGACTTGGTGGAGAATTCAAAATCGACAAACTCTCCCCTTTTAATCTTCTGCTAGATCACTCTTATATGCTCATCCATGGTGGATAGAGACATAGGACCAAGCCTCCTTCCGAAGAATCCGTACAGCTTCAAGAAGCTCATCATCCTTTGTCTATCTTCAGACTTTTTTTGGCTTTTGAGGATGATAGCCCTTGACGTTGCAGCTTCTTCCCTTAACTTTCTCGTAGCAGCTTTTCTTTCTTTTGTGGCTTGTTCCTCCAACTGCTTGAGATATTCAAACTCTATGTACTCAAAGGATAAAGGAAGAAGTGCAGCTGCCTGATAGAGTCCTGTGGCACTCAGGTAGTTGATCATATTCATTCTTTTAGCTTCCCTATCTACCTGAGGTTGTGCATGTGCCACAGTCTCTATCTCAGGACTTTCTTGAACTGGGGAGAGGACAGGAGCATGTTTGTAGAGCCTTTTTAGTCTCCTTTCTTCCTTAATCTTGAGGAGCTATGCTGCATCCTCTGCCTCTCTCCCCTTAGCTTTGTCTTCCTCTCTCTCTTCTCCTCCTCTAACTCCTCAGAGGTCATTTTCCACTTCCCTTTGTCACGCACAGGCCTTGGTGACTCAGGGTGGAGAGAGCTTTGACCTTCATTGCTTTGTTTAGCAGTCAACCTCTGGCCAGAGAGAGGTTGTGGAGCACCATCACCAGCTGGGGCTTCACTGAGGGTACTGGGTGCAGAAGGAGATCATATCTCAAGGTTCACAGGCTCAACCTTTAGGCCTTCAGTCAAGGTTTTCCCTTTGAAGCTAATCTTGGGGTCCACCTCAACATCCAGTTGACCAAAGATCTCACCTGCTATCCTCTATCTATATAATATTGATCTCATCTTGAACTCTTATAGCGCCCTTTCTTGTATCCAGTTTGCTAGTCTTCCAGCTTGTCTGTTTTGGCTTGTGTTGATAAGTGGAAGATCAACCAGATTTATGCACTCATAGAAACTCAGGTTTGAAAAGTTGAAAGTTTCTTGTTGACCCTGAGTTCTAAAGATGATGAGAGCTCTTCTTTCTGTGTCATACCTCCATCCTATGATTGGGTTCTCAGAGTGGGGAGATGGGGTAGACATGGCTCTAGGTATACCCTCCTCAAATAGACTTTGAATGAGAGAGTCTACATCCATGTAGACTTAAGGAGGTTGCTGAGTATGGACTATTGTAAGAGTGGGTGATGAATCCTCTATGTCCATACTCAGAGAGGAACTCCCAGGTTCTATGACTGTTTGGACTCTCTCCCCCTTTTTAGTAGCATCACCTTCTTGCATAAATGAGCTGGGGGTTAAGTCTGTCACATTCACAGGTTCTTATGGACCTGGTTGAGTTCGTCTTGGTGGACTCTCAGCTAGCTGGCCCTTGAGATCGGTGATCTCAAGTTGCTGGTCATTGACCCTCTTTTATAAGATAGTCACCTGAGATTCCAGGTGACTAATCTTAGAGACTAAATAGGTGCAAGTTTTAATCAATGTGTGCACTTTTAGTTTCAAACTCCCCTTATCTTCATCAGAGGAATCACGGGGGGATGAGAGGATTGGACCAAGATCCTCCTCCTCACCACCAGCATATTGTTCTTGGCTGCTGGATTTCCCCTGCCTTATGACAGCTTCAAGAGAAGTGTCAAAAGGCATGGTTGCCATGATTGAGGTCTTTAAGATGTAATCACTTGCTGAAGTGAGAGCCTCTTCCATATGGATCTCCTGAACAGATTCAGGGAGATCCACCTCAGTGATAGGTGAATGAAGTGGGATAAACCTGGGTGAGACAAAAGTACTTATCTCTCCTTGAGTAGGTGTGGAGAAGAGAGACTCATGGTACTCACTGAATGCCATGTCTTCATCAGCATAGAAGTCAAGGCTAGGAATTGGTTGGTTTAGATCCAGCGGCTGGGGCTGGTAACTTTCCCCGGAAGGTTGTTCACTAGAGTGTGGAGACTCTGAGTGAAGGCTTAAGGCTGCTTGGGGTGTGAGCTCATCACGCTGAGTATGAGGAATCTTAGCACTAATCATATGTAAGATGGGAGTGATTTGTTCCTCAGGGGAAGTGGGAGCTCGAGTGTCCACTTCCTCCTATAAGGTTAGTGATATGTGGGCCTGCACAAGCTGAATAGCATGTGCAGGGGTTCGCTTGGTTTTTCTCTGGTAGGTGATGGTTATTGTGGGTTGTATGTGTGGTTGAGAGATAGAAGGTGTGGGTTCAACACTAGCTGGTGCTGCTAGGTTGCCACCTTAAGCAATGAGCTCAAACATTTTTAGGGCAAGGGCTGTTTCTATCCCACAGAAGCCAACAGTTGGCTTCTTTATTATTTTGAAGATGCCGGGATTCATTTGTCCCAATTTAAGAATATTACCTGTTCCCCTCAACTGTGTGCCCAGTTCATAGTTGAGAATGTGCTGGACATATCTAAGGAACATGTAATACTCTAGGGAGTCCAAGTTAGCAAGCAAATTGGTATATACAAGTTGAGAATACCCGAACTTGACCCCCTGAACCATTCCATGGACAATGAAGGAGAGGTCTTCTGGAATCTGATCCCATCCTCTATGCTTGTTTCATAAGCTGTGTATGACAACATGAAGGAGGTACTTCCATTGGGATGGGACCTTCCCCTTCCTGAAGGTTTTGACTGAGAAGTCACACTCATAGCCTATCTGCGCAAAAGAGTGGTTGACTGCAGCTTTGCGGAAGGACAAGTAACCTTCTACATCATCCAGCTGAAGATGTGTGTTTATGATGGCCAGAGTGATGGAGATTGTCCTCCCCTGCACTATGGCAGATAGTGCCTTCACCCAATCCATGGCGACCTCTTCATAGGTCCGCCAGAACTCCAACAAATGATCTTCATAGAGAGGAGGATCAATGGTGAGGGAGGTGAAGTAGTTGGTCAAAGAAGGGTAATTACAAACCTCTGAAAACCCTGGATCTTTCTCAGAGTCTAACAGAGCAACTTGATTATGTTGCCTATGAAGATGCATGGAAAAATAGGGTTGATTTCTGCGGTCAACGTTGGCCATTTGAAGTAGCTTTGTGATGAAGGAAGATAATAACGAAGGCGGTTTATGGGTGAAATTAGGTTAGAGAATAATGTAGATGAAGAGGAGAGTTAGAAGAGGGGGAACCGTTTGAGAATTATATATGAAATAGATTTGAAACAAAGTTATTGCAAAAGGATAAACTTTGAAATCCGGATGTCGGTCCCACCTCTGAAAAAGTGCCCAAAAAGGTAGTTATTTTGGAAGTTGAAAATCTTCCGAAGGTAATTAAGCTTCGGGAGTTTTTTTTTAAGAAAAATCTTCCGAAGGCAATTTGGCTTCGGAAGATATTCTTAAGAATTGTGAAAATTTAGCTTCGGAAGAAAAATACTTAGAGAATTTTGCTTCCGACACATATTTGATTTCGGAAGATATTAAGACTTGGGAGTTTTATTATAAAGAGAATAAATCTTTCGAGACTTAATTGCTTTCGGAAGATATTTGTCCATAAAAAATTGCAAGTATTTAGAAGCATATTTAAGCTTCAGAAGATATTCTCAGAATTTCTTTCGAAGGTAAATTTCTTATAAGTAGTAATTTGATTTGAAGACATAAATTTCTTCCGAAGGCAACATGAAATCTTCCGAAGGAAAATATGTTTTTGAAAAATTTTCAAAAATCTAAGGAATATCATTAAAAAATTTTCTTCCAAAATAAACTGGATTATGAAGTTGATAAAAAAGACAACTTAGGACACACAGGTTTTAGAAATAAAGTTGATATAAATTTGTAAGAAAATCTACTCAAAGCTAATCATCCTAATAGCTGATACAAGATATTTAAATCTCTGTTCATCAAAAGCTTTAGTGAACAGATCAGCATATTGTTCATTTGTGTTAACTTTGACTAGTTTGATTAATCCCTTCTTAAAATTATCTCTAATCAAATGATACCTGATGTTGATGTGTTTGGTCCTTGAGTGATGCATAGGATTCTCTGTAATGGAGATAGCACTGTTGTTGTCTATGTGGATGGGAGAATCTTTGAAGTTGAATCCATAGTCTAGCATCTGATTCTGAATCCAAATCACTTGAGCACAGCAACTTGCAGTAGCAATGTATTTAGCCTCAACAGACACATGATTGTTTCTTGCATTGCCATGAGACAATCCTTCCACCAAGGAATTGACATCCCCTAGATGTAGACTTTGCAGTCATGTTGCAACCACCATAGTCACTATCTGTATAAGCATACAGATTGAAGTTAGAACTCTTTGGATACCATAGGCCAAGCTTGGGAGCACCTTTGAGATATCTAAGAATCCTCTTAACAGTAACCAGATGTGACATCTTGGGGTTGGCTTGATATCTTGCACAAATGCAAGTGGCAAACATGATATCAGGCCTGCTAGCTGTTAGGTACATAAGAGACCCAATCATAGCCCTGTAAAGATGTTCATCCACACATTCCCCCTCAAGATCAGGTCCTAGGGAGTGGTTTCTAGCTATGGGTGTCTTAGCAACCTTACATTCAGTCATGTTGAATCTTGTAAGTATGTCTTGTACATACTTTGACTGACTTATGAAGATGCCATTGTCAACTTGCTTCACTTGAATTCCCAAAAAGAAATTTAGTTCCCCCATGGCACTCATTTCAAATATGTTCTTCATCAGCCTCTCAAAGTCTTTGCAGAGCTTTAGATTAGTTAACCCAAAGATAATGTCATCCACATATACTTGAACCGGCATTGAGTCATTCCCTGTCCCTTTGATGAAGAGAGTTCCATCTATAGTACCCCTCTTGTAACCATGTTGATAGAGATACTGAGATAGAGTTTCATACCACTTTCTTGGAGCTTGGTGCAGCCCATAAAGAACTTTATCAAGCTTACAGACATAATCAGGATGATCTGGGTCTGCAAAGCCAGGTGGTTGTTTGACATACACCTCTTTATCAATCACCCCATACAGAAAAGCACACTGGACATCAAGTTGGTAGACCTTGAAATCCTTGGATGCAGCAAAAAGCCAGGAATATTCTTACAGCTTCAAGTCTTGCCACGGGAGCAAAAATATCTGTGTAATCAATTCCTTCTTCTTGTGTGTACCCTTGAATAACTAGTCTTGCATTGTTCTTGATGACAAGTCCTCTATCATCCTTCTTGTTCCTAAAAACCCACTTAGTTCCTATGACAATCTTCCCATGAGGAAGAGGACATAGGTTCCAAACCTTTTGCCTTTTGAATTAAAGCAACTCCTCTTGCATTGCTTCAACCCAGCTTCTATCTTTTAAAGTCTCATCAACTTTCTTTGGCTCTACTTGGGACAAGAAGCAAGAGTATAGACAAACATTTTTGTCATGGGTTTGTCCTCTTGTTCTCACCCCTGTATCAATATTTCCAATGATGTTTGTGGTGGGGTGTGACTTGTGGATCCTGAGTTGAGGGATCATAGCAAGTTGATTTGATAGATCTAGATTAGAAAAATTCAGATCTGGCAATGGAGTGTCACCCACCACATCAGCACACTTATCAAGTGAGACTTGATCTAATGAGTGTGTAACATCATTTATGTTGTCTTCTATGGAGTGGTTATCAGCATCAAGAAATTCTTTATCACTATCACCACCTCCATTTCCTCCTACATTTGAAGCTCCTTCACCTGAGTTTTGAGCCTCGGAGCTAGAATTTGAAGGCATCTCAGATGTATCAGCTGAATTTGTCATGTTTATGCTGATTGGATCTTCATTTTTAGGGTTAGTCACCAAAGGAGCTGAAGTCGTAATCTTGTTTGATCTTCTCAGCTCAAATCTTGGGTCAGGATCTCCTGTTTATATGTTATCTATAGATCCTGAAACATTCTCACAAGACTTGTTAAAACAGTTGGTAACTAAGTCAAGATTAAATAGCCAATCTGGACCAGAACCTTTCATACTAGGGGTGTGCTCATTGAAGGTCACATTGGCTGACTCCTCAACTACTCTAGTACTGAGATTGTATACTCTATAAGCCTTAGCTTGGAAAGAGTATCTTATAAAGTGTCCATCATCTGATTTCTCATCAAATTTGGCTACTTGATCTTTGGTATTCAAGATGATGCAAGGACTTCTAAATGACCTGAGGAAACCAATAAATGGTCTCCTTTTATGCCACAGCTCATAGGGAGTCTTACCATGAGTCTTAACCACTAAAACTTTGTCCTACACATAGCAGGCTGTGTTAACTGCCTCTGCCCAGAAGGTGATGGGCAGTTTAGAGTTAGACAACATGGTTCTTGTAGCTTCAATAGGTGTCCTGTTTCTCCTCTCAGCAATAGCATTTTGCTGAGGAGTCCTGGGAGCACTATACTGTCTTGTAATACCCTTTTCATCACAAAATGTATCAAAGATTTGGTTCTTAAATTCTGTTCTTTGATCATATCTTATGGTCTTGACCTTGTGATCAGATTGATTCTTAATTTTCAGAATGAAGTTCTTTAAGATCTCAGGAGTCTCATACTTAGTTCTAAGGAAAAAGACCTAGGTGAATCTTATGAAATTATCTGTGATCATTAAACAATATGAGGTTCTTCCTAAACTCATTACACTTGTGGGGCCAAAGAGATCCATACGTAATAAGTGTAGGGGAGTAGTGATAGAGTTCATTTCCTTTGGCTTGTGAGACACTTTGTGTTGCTTCCCTTTCAGCCATGCAACACAATGATCATCACTTGTAAACTCTTTCTTTGGCATTCCAGTTACAATATCATTCTTAATTAATTTTTTCATGTTTTTAAAGTTTACATGGCACATTCTTTTATGCCATAGGAAAGACTTATCACTATTTGCTTTAGATAGAAAGCAAGAAATCACTCCTGAGGGAGATGTTTACTTCAAGTCCATCTTGTACATGTTCCCTTTCCTGGGGGCTCTAAGCAGAATATGCTCTTAAAGAATAACCACCTCAGGCTTGAGAACAATGCACTCATGCTCAGTAAAGAGTATGTTGTGTCTCTGATCACAAAATTAGGATACACTCAGTAGATTGTATCCAAGCTCCTTAACAAAATTTACCTTCTCAATGGTGAGCTTACCATTTGTGACCATACCCCTTCCAGTGATATAACCACCCGCATCTCCCCAAAAGCAACTGGTCCTCCATCAATTTTCTCAAAATTGTGATGCAAAGAACCATTGCCAGTCATGTGCCTGGAACAGCCACTATCAATGATCCACACATTTTCCTTGGTCTTTAGCTGTTCTTGTACAAAAATAAGTGGTTAGTTACTGTAACACCCAAAATTTCATCAGAATAAAAAGGAAAGTAAAGTAATTTGAAGAAAATAAAAAGAAGGCAAAGTTGACGGGGCTTTGTGTAAATAGTAACAAAAAGTCAAAAGTGGGTGTATAAAGAGCATGGTTGCCCATGCTCTTTCTGTTGCTGCTTTCCGAAGAAAGAAAGAAAGCTAGTTTTTGTGTTTCCTCTCGGTCGAATTGTGAAGAAGAAGAAGATTATTCAAGGTTAGTAGGTTTTTGTGATTAATTGGTTTGGTTTCTTTGAGGTTTCATCCTTAGAAACTGATTTCTATGTGTTTTTGGTGTTTGGGTGTTTGTTTTGGCTTGTTCTAGGTGTTTGAACTCTTGTGCACACAAGTTGGGAGGAGATTCACTTGTTTGCTGCAATAGGTGAGTTCTAGGACCCCGATTTTATGTTTTAAAACTTCTTTGGGGCTGAAAATGCATTTAAAACGTTTTACAATCGTTATGTATGATAACTGTGTATGTACGTGTATAAACTTCTATGTTCTATGAGGTTGTAAGCTGGTTCTAAGAGTTTAGCATAATAGATCGATGTTAAGAATGTATGGGAATGAGGATTTAGAAATGGTTATAGCATAAGTCTCATTTACAGGTCTGATGGTTCATCCGCATTTACACTATGATAATTGCCTAAGTATTTTGTTCACCCGCATTCACTTTTGTTCACCCGCATTTGCCTTAATTCAGCCTAAGTATCCATCAGCATTTCTTTTACGACAGAATAATTACCAAGTGTTCACCCGCATTCACTTTTGTTCATCCGAATTTGCAAGTTGTTCATCCGCATTTGCAAGTTGTTCGTCCGCATTTGCAAGTTGTTCATCCGCATTTGCAAGTTTTTCACCCGCATTGGTTTTTGTTCATCCGCATTTGCAAGTTTTTCACCCGTATTGGTTTTTGTTCATCCGCATTTGCAAGTTGTTAATCCGCATTTGCAAGTTGTTCACTCGCATTGGTTTTGTTCATCTGCATTAGTTTAAGACAAGAAATTTTTTGGAATTTTGGAAGATCAAGATTAGGGTTTGACCATGATTGACTTGATGCTTGTATCTGATTATCTTATGCATGTTGTGGGCTGTCCTTATGTGCCTATTATGATATTAGCATGTGACCTTATGTGGATTGCCTATGATCATAAAGTATTATTATTAATCAAGTGGAAGATTAATATTAACGAAAAGTGAAACTTAAGGAATGAAAAGACTTGCAAGTAAAAATTTACGGGAGGTGCACGACCATGTTGTCGTTAGCTCAACTGTGTACGGTTTAGCTAACCCAAAGGATGTACACAGGGTCAATCTTCAAGATTGAGGGGACCACTGTTGCTGGCCCGGTACTGGTGCCAGCATATGTGCACTAAGGATGGAGTCTATTTATAGACTTCAAGGCCCAGTACCAGGTTTATGCACATTATATGGGGGGTATAGCACTTAGGTCCATATCGACAGTGAAAGATAATGATAATAAGTAAGAAATAGAATGGTAATGATGTAATGAATATGATTTGTATGTATGGTGTGTGATCACATCCAAAAGAAAGATAAGATATTTTCTTTAAGAAGTATTTTGTATACAAATCTATCAAGATATTTTTATGATTTTAAAACTAGAAATCACTCAGCAAAGCTGACTTTTATGCGTTTTCAGTTGGCAGGTAATATTTGCTGAGGATGGCACTCGGGGAGGCTACTCGTCGGGGCAAGGCTGACATCCATTCATGAATATAACATTGTTGTTTTGTAATGCAAACTAATGATCTTTTGTAACTATACCAAACATGTATTACTTAGCAATAGCGTTTACAAATAAATGAATGGCTTTTAAACGTTTAAATTCCGCTACAATGTTCGATAAATTATGAAATGTTTTTATTTAATTATGCTGTGATTGACCAACTGTGAGGTCTCCGGGAACGGGGCCTTACAGTTACACTTGGAAACCCAAGCCTCATTGGTCTTGGGCTTTTCAAAGTGATCTGAAGACAATGTAATAGTAACAGATCCTATATTCAAGCTTTGAGGATCATTAGCTGCTGTTGATGAAGAAATCTCAATCACCAGGTCTTTCTTCATCTTTCACACCATCTTTGGAAGATTGGACTTGACCTTCAACACCTCAGAAGTTTCAATAACTTCTGAAGTTTTAAATATTGACCTTCGGAAGATCTTGCTTTCACTGCAGCAAGCTTTAGTGCTTCGGAAGCATTCCTTTCTTCTGAGACCAAAATTTCTTCCGAAGGCAAGTTCTCACTTGTCTTCTTCTTCACTTTGGAGCTTCCGAAGGAAACAAATATTCCTTTTGAAGCTTGCTTTTCCTTCTTCTTCCCAGAAGCTTTTTTTTACCATGTAGATAGTACTTTTTGGATTGTAGATGCAATCCTTAGCCAGATGAGAAGTACTACCACACATGATGCAGTCCATTTGCTTCCTTTTGGGAGTCTTCTGTTGAGAGCAAGACTGAGTTTGATCACTTTACTTCTCCATCTTCATCTTCACAGATGATGCAACAAGCTTCTTAGGGAGAGGCTTGCTTTTGGAGCTGGATGGTTCAGGCTGTGTAGCAGTGGTACATAGCTGGTCAGTCTTCTTCTTCTTGCTGGAATGGTTTGGAACTAAACTAGAACTCCTGGTACTAGAGTTCATAGTTGAGTCTTCAGCCTTTACCACTTCAAACCCTGCAAAAATGAACACTTGTTTCTGCTTGGAGTCAAAAGTGGTTATGATCTTTTGAGCCTTCTTTGATCTTCTCTTAGCTTTTCTGATCAAGTTCTTTCTCTTTGACTGGGTCATTCCAGACTCTTTCCTCTCCTCAGGAGAATAGTGACCCTTCTTAGGATGACCTTCTTCACTCTTCTCAGAGTCATCCTTCACTATCTCTTCTTCATCCTCTTAAACAATGGGGTCTATGAGGGGAAGCTCATCTTCACAAGTTCCACACCTTGGAGATCTTATAGATAATAGAGTGTGTGGAGGAGCTATCTTAGTAGATCCCAGTCCCAGCTTATTTTGATAACAAACTTTTGCATGTAGGGATGATGATATTATGTTCTTGAAGGTCTCTTCTTCAAGAACACATTTTTCTGCCCTGGCTTTGCTGATTACAAGCTTAGCCTGGCATTCAGTTAACTTTGAGATGAGATCTTTGATTTGAGTCCTATAGTTAGTGTGCTCATGCTTAAGAGTTGAAATGGTTTTCTCTAGATATTCTATCGGAAGTTTATAATCATTTTCAGCTCTTTTACAATCAGATTTTAAGATATTTAAGGACTCATGATCAGATCTCATCTCTATGTTATAGGACCTGTATCTATTAACTTTAGCAATACATTCAAGTGTATAGAGATGTTATAATACCTTGGCTTCATCATGATCTGCCATCAATGCTTGGTTTGGAGATGCATCATCCACCTGAAAGCTCCAGTCAAAGCCTCCTTCTTCAAAAGCAATTGCGGCTTGTTGTCTTGGCTTCTCATTCTGGTGAGCTCCTTCAGTGTATTTTAGCTTGGTTTGTGCTTGCCTACCATTTGACCATGGTGCCTTGCACTCTCTAGCAAAGTGCCCTATTTGGTTATAGTTGTAACACTTCACTTTGCTTTTATCAAGCCCAAACTTTCCACTGGCTGCATTGCTAGGAAACTTCCCTCCAGTCCTCTTGTAGAATTTATTGGCCCTGTGAGTGAGAAGAACCATCTGCTGGACTATTTCCATATACTCCAGATCATTTGGATGGATACAGTCAAGATCTTCAAGGGTGAAGAGAAAGTTGCCAGAACTTTCATCAGAAGACATAAAAGCTTCTGAAGAACTTGTCTCCTGGAATGGGCTTCCAGGGATGTAGCCTTCCCTTGGTGTCTCCGAAAAGGTGATGAAATGACCCTTTTGTGATTTGTCCGGGTAGCAAATGAGATGGTGTTATGGTTCTCTGCAATTCCTTTGAACCACATGAAGGGCTGAACTCTATTGGTTGTTGGAGTTACCAGATGGATTTTGCATGTTCATCTCCATCTGGTAGCCACTGAGGATACCATACAACTCTGTGAGAGTAAGGGTCTTGAGGTTCTTTATCCTCTTGATGACCATACAATAGTGTGTCCATTGTCAGGGAAGAGAGGACATGAACTTCCTCATAACAACCCTGTTCTCAAGAGTTACTCCAACATCTGCCAGAGTATTCACAATCTCAATATAACTAAAGTATTGTTGAGTCATGGTTTCACCTGTCTTGAAGGTGAAGTTCTCAAACTGCTGCTTCAAGAGGTCTTTCTTGTTTTCTTTTGCATCATCAGACCCCTCATACCTCAGCTTCAGTGCATCCCAAAGTTGCTTGGCAGTCTTGCACTTTTTGAAGCCTCTGTAAATAGAGTTTGGAAGAGAACTTTGGAGGGCGGTCATGGCTTTCTGATCAATATCAATTCTCTTCCATTCTTCATAGGAATAGTTAGCCACTTCCTTTGGTATCATACCACCACCAGCAGCAGCTGAAGAGGTAAATGGTACATGAGGTCTATCGACAACGGACCCCCACATTCTGGAGTCTTGATACTTGATAAATCCTTCAATTCTTTGACACCAAGTATCAAATTCTTCAGGAGTGATCAGTGGGGATTTCGTGCTGGTAGACCCCGGGCCGCAAAGAACAAGACGAGGACCACAGAGACGGCTACTGCTGGTCCTAATCTGCAACACCCAGAGGGGGTGGATGAGAGTGCTAACTTGAGAGCCTCGGTGAAGGAGGCAGTGGTGGAGGAGGTTCACCAAGTCATGCAGACAATCCTACAGTCTGTCATGACTGAAGTGATCCGAGCTGTGAGGGAGGATGAACGAAAGGAGAAGGAGGAGGAGAGGAGAACGACTGCTGGCAGGAGAGGTGATGTGAGGGATCACGATGAGTAGGAGGAGCTAAATGCTGGAGGGGGAGCCTCAAGTGATGATGAAGAGGTGGTGGTGCGGGAAACCGCGAGGGGATGCAGCTACGGGGTATTCCAACGGTGTAAACCCCATACTTTTGACGGCAACCGTAACGCTGCTACTGCCCACCACTGGATAAGGGAGATGGAGGTAGTATTGAAGATCAGTGAGTGTCGGGATGACCAAAAAGTGATGTTCGCCACTCACTCGTTGTCGACTCGGCACTATGTTGGTGGGACAATCTTGTCCAAGCCGAGGGTGACAGGGCCATCGAGAGAATGAGATGGGGTGAGCTGAAGAAGTTGGTGATTGAGGAATTTTGTCCTCACCGAGAACTCAACAAGATCGAAAGGGAGTTCTTACAGCTGGAGGCGGGAACTATGACCCACCAGCAATACACCGCCAAGTTTAACGAAATGGCGAGGTTGGTGCCGGATCAGGTTACGCCGGTATCTAGGAAGATCAATCGGTACGTTCAGGGACTACCGGCTGACATCCACAGACATTTGATCGCTGCCCAACCAAGCACTTTTAGGTCGGCAGTGGATTTGGCGGGAATGTTGTATGATGAACGGGAAGTAGCGGCGGTTGAGGTGAAGAAGACAGGTGGTAATAACAGGAGTTCGAACGGGAAGAGATTCGGGCATGGTGGTTTCAACCCGAACAGTAAGAGGCCGAGGATAGATGATCACTGAGTGGTTACTACAAGCTCGGGGTTGAGACGGTGTGATAAGTGTGGGAAGGAACATAGCGGGGAATGCCGCTTGGGAATGAATGTCTGCTACAAATGTGGCAAGCCCGGTCACATTTCAAAGATGTGTGGAGCCCCATTGTGCTTTAACTGAGGTGAAATTGGTCATATGAACAAGGATTGCAAGAAGCCAAGGGCTGAAAGTTCTGGGTTGAAGAAGAGGCCAGAAGAAGGAGGGCAGAGGGCAAGTGCAAGAGCCTTCACGATGACCCGAGAGGAAGCCCGGGTAGACCCTGACGTCGTGTCAGGTGTGTTCCTAGTAAACCAAACTTGTGCCTCTGTACTATTTGATTCTAGTGCTAGTAGGAGTTTCATATCTGCTGCCTTCTGTGCTAAATTTCCTGTTAGTAGTAGGAGCATCGATGAACCTTTTGATGTAGAAACTGCTATTGGTAAGTCTACCAGAATTTCTGATATGATTGAGGATTGTGGCATAGAGTTAGAAGGCCATAGGTTCTCCGCTAAACTATTTGTGATGCCCCTAGGTGGATTTGATGTAGTTCTAGGGATGGATTGGTTGGCAGCCTATGAGGCAAACATCGTGTGTCAGAAGAAGATGATTTGGTTAGTTGCACCCGATGGGAGTTCAGTGATAGTTTATGGTGATCGTGTCACTACGGTTCCGAAAGTGATTTCGATGGCAGTGGAAGAGAAGTGTATCAGGCGCGGATGCTGTGCCTACTTGGGATATGTGAAAGATATGGACGTGTCGATACCACAATTATCAGAACTGCCAGTGGTACGTGATTTCCCGGATGTGTTTCCCGACGATCTACCAGGTGTGCCACCGGACCGTGAGATAGAATTTCAGATCGACCTGATACCCGGTGCGCAACCCGTTGCCAAGGCACCGTATCGGTTAGCTCCAACCGAGATGAAAGAACTGATGGATCAGCTATAGGAACTGATGGATAAGGGGTTTATTAGACCAAGTATCTCTCCTTGGGGTGCTCCGGTATTATTCGTAAAGAAGAAAGACGGTAGTATGAGAATGTGTATAGACTACCGGGAGTTGAACAAATTGACAGTGAAGAATAGATACCCCCTACCAAGAATTGATGACCTGTTTGATCAGCTTCAAGGTGCCAGTTGGTTTTCCAGAATAGATCTTCGATCTGGCTACCGCCAAGGAACAAGATATCCAGAAGACAGTTCCGCACGCGTTATGGACATTACGAGTTTCTCGTTATGTCATTCGGTTTAACTAACGCGCCAGCTGCCTTTATGGATATGATGAACCGAGTGTGTCAGCCGATGTTAGATAAATCAGTGATTGTGTTTATTGATGATATTTTGATTTATTCGAAGAGCAAAGAAGAACATGCCAGCCACATACGTGAAATGTTGGAGACACTTAGAAAGGAGAAGTTGTATGCTAAATTTGATGGAAATGATCTGCCCAAAATACATATTGAATTGATGTGGCTAGTATGTCATGATCCAAGTCGGGTCATACCTAATAACGAGCTAGACAAACACCAAAGATATTTGTTTTATGATATGATCATATAAATAAATATTAACACTTAGAATATTTGGAAATTGGGTTTCCAAACACTTTACACTTGTGTTGTATATAAATTATATAGATAATTTATTTCAAAGAGAGAGGAATATTAATTCATCGGCATTCGTTTAACACAGCCGCATTTGATGTGGTTGAACAAATGCGGATGATGTTTACTCATCCGCATTTACAAATGCGGGTGAACAAACCCTGTCCGCATTTGTTTTGGAACAAATGCGGATGAGCATTTCTGGAAATGCTGATGGAAACATACATCGCATTAGCTAATGCAGATGACCATTTGCAAATGCGGACGAATTACTTCACCCGCATTTACAAATGCGGGAGAACAACTTCATCCGCATTAACTAATGCGGATGTTGTTCTGAGAAATGCGGATGGGTTAAGGGGCTGGCCCGACCCACTTTTCTCTCTCCTGAACTTTATGTTTCCAAGGACATGCAATATAAGATGGCTTGCAGATCTCTCTAAACTGATGACTTGAGAACACGAAAAGTGTAAGAACCCTTTTTTTCTGTCAATCGGTCTAGAGAAATATAAAAGGGAGTTGTATAAGTGAAAATCCTAGCAACCGGTGTTCTTGTTGGTGGCTCGTGGGTAGACCAGCTTGAGGCTTCTTGCTTTAGGAGCTGCCATCCTTCGTTCACCTCCTACCGACCTCATTGTTGAAGGTAGTTCTTCGTACCTTCTATGGTTTTTTGTAAGCATGATTTCATATATCGATCCATATGGGTTTTGACTGATTTTATATAAAAATGTTTTATATATAAATTAGCTCACTGTAACAAGTTTAAAATCATATATATATTCCGCTGCGTTCTTCTATTTTATAAGGATAAAATAGATCTGTTTAACTTGTGAAAACCCGACAATGGTATCAGAGCTGGTTATATGGATACATGCTTCATTTGGACTGAAAATTCGGTTTCTTGGTGATGATTCACTAAAAGCCATGAGGCTTCAGCCCTAGTATCCCCTATTTTTCAAGATCTATTTAGACATGCATATAGGAATCTTGGAAAATTTATATCATTTGGATGATTTTGTTTTGGAAACAAAACCATGGTTCTCGGCTGTTTATGCTTCAGACGAGAATCTATGGTTCAAGGGGATGCTTTTGGATTTTGCTTACATATGTGGATATGTATTTTATTTGTTCATAACCAAAGCCGAGACCTATGGATGAATGTGTTGTGATTTGTTTTAATTATTCAAATGGTTTGTAATAATTAAACATGTTTATTCTTCCTATTGGGTATGTAATTTATTTATTTTTCATTTGATATGTAAATAAATAGGCTAGTTGCACTTCACTTTTACTAGAAAAATTGTATTTAGAATATGTTTTGTAAAAGAAGATGCAAGAAGACTATCTTTCTCGGTTTTAACCGAAAGGAGAATATGAAGGCCCAAAGGAGTTTGGTGCTGAAGTCAAAGCCTAAATGGAGACCCAAGTGGATTGGAAGAGTCACAACACAAAGTGGACACTTGAAGCATTTGGATGCGGGATCAAGTGGGAGTTCACCGGCACAAATGTTGTGTCATTTTCACCCTTAGAAACGACTTTATTAACTCACTTGTTTCGGTCAACAAGTGATGTTAAGCTTAGATGGCTACGGTTATGGACTCATGTGATGCTTGTGTGGTTGTTTTATTATTGTTTTGTGATATATGGATATGCATGTTTAAACAATTTAAAATAAAAAACAAGCATAAAAAAGGTTCTTATAAAACATTAACATGGGTAATAAAAGGGTTTATTAAAAGTTAATGTGTTCACAATAAAATTGGTTTTATTGAAAGAACCTTGAAAATTGTTTCACACTTGTACCACACATTTGAATGCATGCAAATGTTAGGTGCAAAATAGTTTTCAAAACTAGAATTAATGAAAACTAAAATCCTTTTGAAACAAGTTTAACACCATCCTTTTGCACAACACTCGAATCACTTGGAAACTATTTGTGGGATAAAGGTCACCTAACCACTCTTAGGGAACTTGTGTGTTTGAGGTGGGGTTAACATATTTGTGGGATAAAGGTCACCTAACCACTTGTATGTGTAAACTCACACGTGTGTGTAAGTAGGACAACTTGAGTTGGAAACCATGTGAATAGGGTCACCGAAGCATGGTGTACAATGGTCTTGATGGAATTAAACATGCCAACTAAACATAAAGATGTTTAACCGATCCCATAAAACTAGAAGTTGCAAAGGGTTGCAATTGTCAAGTGTTGACTACCTTGTTAGTTTACATGATGGGATAAAGGTCACCTAACCATTATTTAAATATAACGTTGGATTCTAGATTTTAATTATTAATTGTCTATGAGACGTGAAAGGGGTATTAATAATTAAAGTTTTATTTTCGGAAATACTAAAAAAATGAACTTTGTTTGTAGAAATGGCCGCCAACAACAACACTCCCACCCCGACCGTCCATAACCTATCACTAAGAACTATATTAGAAAGGGATCGTCTTAACCATAATAATTTTATGGATTGGTTTCGTAACTTGAGAATCGTTCTCAAGCAAGAAAAGAAATCTTACGTACTAACGATCCCATTCCCGACGAACCCGACGTTAATGATGTTGAGGCCTATAACGATTGGGTTAAGCACACTGAGGATTCTGTGCAGGTTTCTTTCCTCATGTTGGGAACTATGATTCCCGAGTTCCAAAAGGATTTAGAGCATCATGGGGCATACGACATGATTACCCAGTTGAAGGAAATGTTCCTTCAACAAGCAAGGGTAGCACGCTTCGAAACGGTTCGAGCGCTTCATGCATGTCGCATGGAAGAAACTCAATCGGTTTCATCTTATGTACTTAAGATGAAGAGCCACATTGATCGCCTTGAAAGGCTAAATTGTCCCGTCTCCAAAGAGTTGGCCACGGATTTGATCCTTAATGGCCTAACTAAAAGGTTTGAGACGTTCATCATGAATTATAACATGAACGGGTGGGACAAGAGCATTGGTGAGCTTCACACAATGCTAAAACGGCCGAGGCGGGGATGGGTAAAAGGGTTTTACCCGTCCTCACGATCAATGAGGGAGGCAACAAGAAAAGGCAACACCCGATCCCAAGGCAAATGTTGCTAAAGGAAAGGGATACATCAAAGGAAAGGGTAAAGGAAAGGCAAGACTGAACCTCCAAAACCAAAGCTTAAGAAGCCTAAGGTAACGGAGAACGATCCATGCTTTGAGTGTGTGAGATAGGACATTGGAAGAGGAATTGTCCAACCTATCTCAAAGAGTTGAGAAACAAGAGGATGCTGGGCAGACCTCAGGTACAACTTTCATGATTCATATTGAATTGAATGTTATTTCTTCAAACACATGGGTATTGGATACCGGATGTGGAACTCATATTTGCAATTTGTTGCAGGGGTTCAAAAGAAATAAGCATTTCAAGAAGGGAGACACAAGTCTCTACATGGGAAACGAGAAAAAGTTGATGTTGAAGCCCAAGGAGACTATGTTTTGAAGCTTCCAAATGGTTTGGAAGTTGTCTTGAAAAACATCTTGTATGCTCCTAGTTTGACTAGGAACATAATTTCTGTTTCCCTTTTAAAACAATATGGTTATGTATTAAAGTTTGTAAACAATGGTATTTGTTTTTATGGATGATGTATTTTATTTTGAGGCTATGCCTTATAATGGTATCTATGAATTGGTTCATGATAACTCATCTTTTAATAACTCGTTATACCAAACAAGCACCAAGAAACTTAAAATGGGTTTAAGTGATTTATATCTTTGGCATTGTCGTCTTGGGCATATAAACAAGAATCGGATTCAAACACTTCAAAAGAATGGTCTTTTGGAAACAAATGAAAATGGTTCATTAATAAGTGTGAATCTTGTTTACAAGGAAAGATGACCAAGTTGCCTTTAGTGGTACTAACAAAAGGGCAAAGGATTTATTAGGAATCATACATTCGGATGTATGTGGTCCTTTAAGACAATGACAAGGAATGGTGAGAGATACTTCATTACCTTTATCGATGATTATAGTCGTTATGGTTATGTGTACTTGTTGACACACAAACATGAAGCTTTTGAAATTTCAAAATCTTTAAGAATGAAGTAGAAAATCAACTCAATAAAACAATCAAAGTTCTTCATTCAGATAGAGGAGGTGAATACCTGAGTGATGCTTTTCAAGATCATCTTATGAGTTGTGGGATTGTCTCACAACTTACTCCACCCGGAACACCGCAACATAATGGTGTGTCTGAAAGGAGAAACCGAACCTTATTGGATATGGTTCGATCTATGATGGCTAGAAGCTCACTACCTCTATCATTTTGGGGTTTCGCATTGCTCTCCGCGGCTCGTATTTTGAATATGGCCCCAACCAAGAAAGTGGATACGACACCTTTTAAATATGGCATAGAAGAGTTCCATCACTATCATATTTAAAGGTATGGGGTTGTGAAGCTTATGTGAAGCAGAACACCCAAAACAAGTTAGAAAGTCGATCCATTAAGTGTATTTTGTTGGATATCCCAAAGACTGTATGGGATATTACTTCTTTAATCCAACCGAGCAAAAGGTATTTATTTCTAGAAAGGCTGAGTTCTTAGAAACTAAGTTTCTTATGGAAGAAACGACGTATAGAACAGTGGAAATTGATGAGGATCAAGAACCACAAGCCAATACACGTTTGGTTGAAATTAGCGATCAACAAGAGGTTGTTGATAATGATCAAATGGTTGATCAATACACACAAAACGTTCGCAGATCTGGTAGAATTAGCATTCCACCTGAAAGATATGGATTTTTCATGAATGGATGCTATGTGGTTGACTCGGATGAACCAACTACATACCATGATGCAATGTCCAATTGGATTGTGACAAATGGCTAGAAGCCATGAACGTTGAGATGCAATCCATGTATGACAACCAAGTATGGGAATTGGTTGAACCACCACTTAACTCCAAACTGGTTGGATGTAAGTGGGTTTTCAAGAAGAAAACCGATATGCATGGAAACTTAGATACTTATAAAGCAAGACTTGTAACAAAGGGTTTCACTCAAACTCAAGGGGTTGATTATGATGAAACATTCTCGCCTGTGGCAATGCTAAAGTCAATTAGGATATTATTTGCCATAGCTGCATATTATGACTATGTGATTTGGCAAATGGATGTCAAAACCGCTTTGCTTAATGGACATCTCAAAGAGACTATCTATATGGTTCAGCCTGATGGTTTTGTCTATCCAAAACATCCTAATAAAGTATGCAAGTTAAAGAAATCAATCTACGGATTGAAACAAGCATCGAGAAGTTGGAATCAACGTTTTGATGAAGAGATCAAGAAATTTGGATTCATCAAGAACGCTGATGAAGCTTGTGTGTATAAAAAGGCTAGTGGGAGCATTATCACATTCTTAGTATTATATGTTGATGACATACTACTATTTGGAAATGATGTTCCAACCATGGAAGGTGTTAAAGCCTGGCTTGGAAGTTGCTTTTCCATAAAAGATCTTGGTGAAGCCGCCTATTTTGGGAATAAAGATCTATAGGGATAGATCAAGACGGTTGATAGGTTTAAACCAAAGTGCATACATTGATAAAATCTTGAAAAGGTTCAAGATGGAAAACTCTAAGAAAGGTATGGTACCTATTCAAAGAGGGACAATATTGAGTACATCTCAATGTCCGAACTCAAAGGATGAGCAAGAAAGAATGAAGGAAATCCCATATGCATCTGCTATAGGATCCATCATGTATGCAATGATATGCACTAGACCGGACGTGTCATGCGCATTAAGCATGACAAGTAGATATCAACAGAATCCAGGTAATAGCCATTGGATGGCTGTTAAAAGTATATTGAAATACCTTAGGAGGACTAAGGATATGTTTCTAATATATGGATCTGGTGAGGAGGAGCTCGTTGTAAAAGGTTACACGGATGCGAGCTTCCAGACTGATCGAGATGATTCTCGATCACAATCGGGGTATGTCTTCATTATGAATGGAGGGGCAGTGTCCTGGAAGAGCTCGAAGCAGGACGTGGTAGCATTGTCCACTACAGAATCCGAATACATCGCCGCTTCATTGGCAGCTCAAGAGGCTGCATGGTTAAAGAAATTTATTGCCGATCTAGGGGTAGTCTTTACCATTCAAGACCCCCTAGAGATCTTTTGTGATAACGAGGGTGCGATTGCTCAAATCAAGGAACCCCGTGCACATCAAAAGACAAGGCACATTGAGCGGAGATTCAACTACATAAGGGATGAAGTTGAAAAGGGAAAGATATGTATTCGCAAAGTTCACACAGATCAAAATATTGCGGATCCACTCACGAAGCTCCTTGAAAGGGCAAAGCATGAGAGTCATACTTGTGCCTTAGGACTTCGATATTCTAGTGGTTGGATTTGATCTGTTTTGTATTTTAACTTTGGAACGAATGTAATACTAACTCTTTGTATAAATTATGACATTTTGAGTTATGTTCATTTTAGCATGTTTACATCCATGAATATGTTTATTATTCTAAATGTCCGTAGTCGGTTATATTTGTGGGAACAAACATGAATGTAAGACTATTATGAACATGGATTGGTAGATATTCATAAGGTATGAATATAGAGCAAAAGGTTGTTACCAAGGTTCATAGATATTTGTGGGATACAAATATTGGACTGACCCGCTCTCAAATGTTACTGCATGGAATTCTATAATTGATCATAAGTAAATTTGAGTAAAGGCGAATATCATAGTGTCCTCTGACCTGACATACATATTGGGTTTTGATATTCACCTAATATTATACCTTGATCTAGTTCTTCACTATTCTGAAATAATGGACAATACACAAGGCTATGTTCAGGTGTGATACAAGGTGATTGTGATAAACGTATGTAGTCAAGATGGGATTTGTTCCTCTTATTCGTTGAGAGTATGATGTCTAAGGCCTGATAAAGTTAAATCAACAGGGAATGATCATTCTGTGTCCCTGGATTGAACATGACATCTGAAACAAAAGGAAATATGATTGGATTCACCTAAATCAGTTCAAATAAGGGACTTGAAAGGAATGATGTTATTGAATGGCACTTAGTCATGCATATTAGGGGTAGTAAACCATTGTTAGGCGGTATTTGCTACTTGCATCAATCCTCTATGTATCTTGTGCAAGTGGGAGATTGATGGAAATGATCTGCCCAAATTACATATTGAATTGATGTGGCTAGTATGTCACTCAATAACGAGCTAGACAAACACCAAAGATATTTGTTTTATGATATGATCATATAAATAAATATTAACACTTAGAATATTTGGAAATTGGGTTTCCAAACAATTTACACTTGTGTTGTATATAAATTATATGGATAATTTATTTCAAAGAGAGAGAAATATTAATTCATCCGCATTCGTTTAACACAGCCGCATTTGATGTGGTTGAACAAATGCGGATGATGTTTACTCATCCACATTTACAAATGCGGGTGAACAAACCCTGTCTGCATTTGTTTTGGAACAAATGCGGATGAGCATTTCTGGAAATACTGATGGAAATATACATCCGCATTAGCTAATGCGGATGACCATTTGCAAATGCGGACGAATTACTTCACCCGCATTTACAAATGCGGGAGAACAACTTCATCCGCATTAACTAATACGGATGTTGCTCTGAGAAATGCGGATGGGTTAAGGGGCTGGGCCCCACCCACTTTTCTCTCTCCTGAACTTTATGTTTCCAAGGACATGCAATATAAGATGGCTTGCAGATCTCTCTAAACTGACGACTTGAGAACACGAAATGTGTAAGAACCCTTTTTTTCTCTCGATCGGTCTAGAGAAATTTAAAAGGGAGTTGTATTAGTGAAAATCCTAGCAACCGGTGTTCTTGTTGGTGGCTCGTGGGTAGACCAGCTTGAGGCTTCTTGCTTTAGGAGTTGTCATCCTCGTTCACCTCCTACCGACCTCATTGTTGAAGGTAGTTCTTCGTACCTTCTATGGTTGTTTGTAAGCATGATTTCATATATCGATCCATATGGGTTTTGACTGATTTTATATAAAAATGTTTTATATATAAATTAGCTCACTGTAACAAGTTTAAAATCATATATATATTCCGATACGTTCTTCTATTTTATAAGGATAAAATAGATCTGTTTAACTTGTGAAAACCCAACAAAATTCTCTAAGTGTGCTTTTTGGTTGCGAGAAGTTCAGTTTCTGGGTCATATGGTGAATACCGAAGGAATTATGGTGGACCCAGCAAAGGTTGAGGCGGTAATGCAATGGACGTCTCCAAAGACGCCATCCGAGATTCGCAGTTTCTTGTGTTTGGCGGGTTATTACCGAAGGTTCATTCAAGAATTTTTCAAGATAGCCTCACCTTTGACTAAGTTGACACGCAAGAATGTGAAGTTGTGTGGGACGAGAACAGGAGGATGCTTTTGAGGAGTTAAAGGCAAGATTAACTCGTGCTCCTGTTTTAACATTGCCCGAAGGAAGTGAAGACTTAATGGTGTATTCAGATGCATCTTATTCGGGACTGGGTTGCGTGCTAATGCAACGTGGACGAGTGATAGCTTACGCGTCCCGACAGTTAAAGACCCACGAAGTTAATTACCCCACTCATGACTTGGAGTTGGCTGCAGTGGTTTTTGCGTTGAAGATTTGGAGGCACTACTTATACGGGATAAAGTGCACAATCTTCACTGACCATAAAAGCTTAAAGTACTTCTTTGAGCAGAAGGATCTCAACATGAGGCAAAGGAGGTGGTTAGAGCTGATCAAAGACTATGACTGCGAGATCCATTACCACTCGGGCAAGGCAAACGTAGTGGCCGATGCCCTTATCCAGAAGGAGAGACCCAAACCTATTCGAGTAAAGGCGTATCAGTTGGTGATGACCTCAGAGGTGATAACGCAAGTTAAAGAGTTTCAAAATGAGGCGTTAAAAGAAGATCGCCTCAACTCCGAACGAATGAGAGGTCTAGTTGCAGAATTGGGGGAGAATACCCACAGTGTTAAAACCTGCTTTGGGCGAATGTGGATTCCTCGATATGGGAATCTACGTGGGAGAATTATGGACGAAGCTCATAAAACTACATACTCCATTCATCCCGGTGCTACCAAGATGTACCAAGACATGAAGAAAGACTACTGGTGGCCGGGTATGAAACGTGACGTGGCAGAGTATGTAAGTAAGTGCCTTACTTGCTTGCAAGTGAAGGCAGAACATCAGAAACCATAAGAGAAGATTCAACCATTGGATATACCTGAGTGGAAGTGGGAGCACATCACTATGGATTTTATCACGAAGCTACCTCGTACTGCAAGGGGGTACGATGCTATTTGGGTGATAGTTGATCGGTTGACAAAGAGTGCTCACTTCCTACCGATCCGCGAGACGTATTCATCTGAGAGATTAGCGGATCTGTTCATCAAAGAGATTGTAGCTCGTCATGGTGTGCCAGTGTCTATTGTGTCAGATTGTGACACCAAGAGATTCCATGATGCCATAGGGACGAGACTACACATCAGCACGGCTTACCATCCTTAGACAGATGGTCAGTCTGAGCGAACGATTCAGACGCTCGAGGATATGCTCCGGGCATGTGTGATCGACTTTGTAGGAAGTTGGGATGATCACCTACCGTTAGCAGAGTTCTCATACAACAACAGTTATCATGCCAGCATTGGTATGCCACCATACGAGATGCTGTACGGTAGGAGGTGTAGAACGCCCGTGTGTTGGGGTGGCATTGGGCATAAAGAATTGGGAAGCATCGAGGTGATTAAGGCTATGATTGAGAATCTGGAAAAGATTAAAGCCTTTATGAAGGCGGCGAAGGATAGACAGAAGTCGTATGCCGATAAGAGGCGTAGACCCATCGAGTTCAACATGGGTGATAAAGTTATGTTAAAGGTCTCGCCTTGGAAAGGGATCATCCGGTTCTGGAAGAGGGGAAAGTTGAGTCCAAGATACATAGGGCCTTTTCGAATTATTGCACGAGTAGGAGAGGTGGCCTATTGACTAGAATTGCCTGATGAGTTGAATGGGATTCACCCGACATTCCATGTATCTCATCTAAGAAAATGCTTAGCTGACGAAGATATGATTGTACCATTAATGATATTGAAGTGGATGAACGGCTCAATTATGTGGAGCAACCAGTGGCAATCATCGACCGAAAGGAGAAGAGATTGAGAAATAAAGTGGTTCCACTTGTGCTGGTACAGTGGAAACACCGAAAAGGATCCGAGTCTACGTGGGAGACTGAAGAAGAGATGAGACAGCATTAACCACAGTTATTCAAAGAGTGACAGGTTTCGGGGACGAAACCTCTTTAAGGGGGGTAGACTTGTAACACCCGAAATTTCGTCAGAATAAAAAGGAAAGAAAAGTAATTTGAAGAAAATAAAAAGAAGGAAAAGTTGAGGGGTGCTTTGTGTAAATATTAACAAAAAGTCAAAAGTGGGTGTATAAATAGCATGGTCGCCCATGCTCTTTCTGCTGTTGCTTTCCGAAGAAATAAAGAAAGCTGGTTTTTGTGTTTCCTCTCGGTCGAATTGTGAAGAAGAAGAAGATTATTCAAGGTTAGTAGGTTTTTGTGATTAATTGGTTCGGTTTCTTTGAGGTTTCAACCTTAGAAACTGATTTCTATGTGTTTTTGGTGTTTGGGTGTTTGTTTTGATAGTTCTAGGTGTTTGAACTCTTGTGCAAGCAAGTTGGGAGGAGATTTACTTGTTTGCTGCAATAGGTGAGTTCTAGGACCCCGATTTTATTTTTTAAAACTTCTTTGGGTCTAAAAATGCATTTAAAACATTTTACAACCGTTATGTATGATAACTATGTATGTACGTGTATGAACTTCTATGTTCTATGAGGTTGTAAGCTGGTTCTAAGAGTTTACCATGATAGATCGATGTTAAGAATGTATGGGAATGAGGTTTTAGAACTGGTTATAGCATAAATCTCATTTACAGGTCTGATGGTTCATCCGCATTTACACTGTGATAATTGCCTAAGTGTTTTGTTCACCCGCATACACTTTTGATCACCAGCATTTGCCTTAATTCAGCCTAAGTATCCATTAGCATTTCTTTTAAGACAGAATAATTACCAAGTGTTCACCCGCATTCATTTTTGTTCATCCGCATTTGCAAGTTGTTCATCCGCATTTGCAAGTTGTTCGTCCGCATTTGCAAGTTGTTCATCCGCATTTGCAAGTTGTTCACCCGCATTGGTTTTTGTTCATCCGCATTTGCATGTTGTTCATCCACATTTGCAAGTTGTTCATCCGCATTTGCAAGTTGTTCACCCTCATTGGTTTTGTTCATCTGCATTAGTTTAAGACAAGAAATTTTTTGGAATTTTGGAAGATCGAGATTAGGGTTTGACCATGGTTGACTTGATGCTTGTATCTGATTATCTTATGCATGTTGTGGGCTGTCCTTATGTGCCTATTATGATATTAGCATGTGACCTTATGTGGATTGCCTATGATCATAAAGTATTATTATTAATCAAGTGGAAGATTAATATTAACGAAAAGTGGAACTTAAGGAATGAAAAGAGTTGCAATTAAAAATTTACAGGAGGTGCACGACCATGTTGTCGTTAGCACAACTGTGTACGGTTTAGCTAACCCAAAGGATGTACACAGGGTCAATCTTTAAGATTGAGGGGACCACTGTTGCTGCCCCGATACTGGTGCCAGCATATGTGCACCACGGATGGAGTCTATTTATAGACTTCAAGGCCCAGTACCAGGTTTATGCGCATTATATGGGGGGTATAGCACTTTGGTCCATATCGACAGTTAAAGATAATGATAATAAGTAAGAAAGAGAATGGTAATGATGTAATGGATATGATTTGTATGTATGGGTGTGATCACATCCGAAAGAAAGATAAGATATTTTCTTTAAGAAGTATTTTGTATACAAATCTATCAAGATATTTTTATGATTTTAAAACTAGAACTCACTCAGCAAAGCTGACTTTTATGTGTTTTCAGTTGGCTCAGGTAATATTGCTGAGGAAGGCACTCGGGGAGGCTACTCGTCGGGGCAAGGCTGACATCCATTCATGAATATAACATTGTTGTTTTGTAATGAAAACTAATGATCTTTTGTAACTATACCAAACATGTATTACTTAGCAACAGCGTTTACAAATAAATGAATGGCTTTTAAATGTTTAAGTTCCGCTGCAATGTTGGATAAATTATGAAATGTTTTTATTTAATTATATTGTGATTGACCAACTGTGAGGTCTCCGGGAACGGGTCCTTACAGTTACACTTGGAAACCCAAGCCTCATTGGTCTTGGGCTTTTCAAAGTGATTTGAAGACAATATAACAGTAACAGATCCTATATTCAAGCTTTGAGGATCATTAGCTGCTGTTGATGAAGAAATCTCAATCACCAGGTCTTTCTTCATCTTTCACACCATCTTTGGAAGATTGGACTTGACCTTCAACACCTCAGAAGTTTCAATAACTTCTGAAGTTTTAAATATTAACCTTCGGAAGATCTTGCTTTCACTGCAGCAAGCTTTAGTGCTTTGGAAGCATTCCTTTCTTCTGAGACCAAAATTTCTTCTGAAGGAAAGTTCTCACTTGTCTTCTTCTTCACTTTGGAGCTTTCGAAGGAAACAAATATTCCTTTTGAAGCTTGAATTTCCTTCTTCTTCCCAGAAGCCTTTTTTTTTGACCATTTGGATAGTACTTTTGGGATTGTAGATGCAATCCTTAGCCAGATGAGAAGTACTACCACACATGATGCAGTCCATTTGCTTCCTTCTGGGAGTCTTCTGTTGAGAGCAAGACTGAGTTTGATCACTTTCCTTCTCCATCTTCTTCTTCACAGATGATGCAACAAGCTTCTTAGGGAGAGGCTTGCTTTTGGAGCTGATGGTTCAGGCTGTGTAGCAGTGGTACGTAGCTGGTCAGTCTTCTTCTTCTTCCTGGAATGGTTTGGAACTTAACTAGAACTCCTGGTACTAGAGTTCATAGTTGAGTCTTCAGCCTTTACCATTTCAAACCTTGCAGAAATGAACACTTGTTTCTGCTTGGAGTCAAAAGTGGTCGTGATCTCTTGAGCCTTCTTTGATCTTCTCTTAGATCTTCTGATCAAGTTCTTTCTCTTTGACTTGGTCATTCCAGACTCTTTCCTCTCCTCAGGAGAATAGTGCCCTTCTTAGGATGACCTTATTCACTCTTCTCAGAGTCATCCTTCACTATCTCTTCTTCATCCTCTTCAATAATGGGGTCTATGAGGGGAAGCTCATCTTCAAAGTTCCACACCTTGGAGATCTTACAGATAATAGAGTGTGTGGAGGAGCTATCTTAGTAGATCCCAGTCCCTACTTATTTTGATAATAAACTTTTGCATGTAGGGATGATGATATTATGTTCTTGAAGGTCTCTTCTTCAAGAACACATTTTTCTGCCCTGGCTTTGCTGATCACAAGCTTAGCCTGGCATTCAGTTAACTTTGAGATGAGATCTTTGATTTGAGTCCTGTAGTTAGTGTGCTCATGCTTACGAGTTGAAATGGTTTTCTCTAGATATTCTATCTGAAGTTTATAACCATTTTCAGCTCTTTTAAAATCAGTTTTAAGATATTTAAGGACTCAAGATCAGATCTCATCTCTATGTTATAGGACCTGTATCTATTAACTTTAGCAATACATTCAGGTGTATAGAGAGGTTCTAATACCTTGGCTTCATCATGATCTGCCATCAATGCTTGGTTCGGAGATGCATCATCCACCTGAAAGCTCCAGTCAAAGCCTCCTTCTTCAAAAGCAATTACGGCTTGTTGTCTTGGCTTCTCATTCTGGTGAGCTCCTTTAGTGTAGTTTAGCTTGGTTTGTGCTTGCCTACCATTTGACCATGGTGCCTTGCACTCTCTAGCAAAGTGCCCCGTTTGGTTATAGTTGTAACACTTCACTTTGCTTTTATCAGGCCCAAACTTTCCACTGGTTGCATTGCTAGGAAACTTCCCTCCAGTCCTCTTGTAGAATTTATTGGCCCTGTGAGTGAGAAGAGCCATCTGCTGGACTATTTCCATATACTCCAGATCATCTGGATGGATACAGTCCAGATCTTCAAGGATGAAGAGAAAGTTTCCTGAACTTTCATCAGAAGACATAAAAGCTTGTGAAGAACTTATCTCCTGGAATGGGCTTCCAGGGATGTAGCCTTCCCTTGGTGTCTCTGGAAAGGTGATGAAAGGACCCTTTTGTGATTTGTCAGGGTAGCTGATGAGATGGTGTTGTGGTTCTCTGCAATTCCTTTAAACCACATGAAGGGCTGAACTCTATTGGTTGTTAGAGTTACCAAATGGATTTTGCATGTTCATCTCCATCTGGTAGCCACTGAGGATACCATACAACTCTGTGAGAGTAAGGGTCTTGAGGTTCTTTGTCCTCTTGGTGACCATACAATAGTGTGTCCATTGTCTGGGAAGATAGGACATGAACTTCCTCACAACATCCCTGTTCTCAAGAGTTACTCCAACATCTGCCAGAGTATCCACAATCTCAACATACCTAAAGTATTGTTGAGTCATGGTTTCACCTTTCTTGAAGGTGAAGTTCTCAAACTGCTGCTTCAAGAGGTCTTTCTTGTTTTCTTTTGCATCATCAGACCCCTCATACATCAGCTTCAGTGCATCCCAGAGTTGCTTGGCAGTCTTGCACTTTTTGAAGCCTCTGTAAATAGAGTTTGGAAGAGCAGTTTGGAGGGTGGTCATGGCTTTCTGATCAATATCAACTCTCTTCCATTCTTCATAGGAATAGTAAGGCACTTCCTTTGGTATCATACCACCACCACCACCAGCAGCTAAAGAGGTAAATGGTACATGAGGTCCATCGACAACAGACCCCCACATTCTGGAGTCTTGAGACTTGATAAATCCTTCCATTCTTTGACACCAAGTATCAAAGTCTTCAGGAGTGATCAGTGGGGATTTTGTCATTTTACCGATTTCCATGTCAGCCTTTGTGATAGCTGTCATTTGAGATGTTAAGTGACCTGTGAAACTAAGAGGATTAAATATGGTAAGATCTTACAATCAAGAGCTTGAAATTCTATGATACCAATTGCAGGACCGATTAAGGGTGGCAAACACAATCAGTGTCACAATGAGGAGAGACTTGGAACACTTACAGTTCTAAGGAATCGGGTTTGATTATGAGGATACTATGAACACAAGTAAGTAATGAGACAGAACAAGCAACAATAACATAGAAATATGGTTTCCATGGAGTGTTGTATATTGATCTCAAGTTCTATTACAAGTGTTACAAAGCATATCCAAATTACAAGAACCTGAGACTCTTTATACTACATCCTACAACGGTCAATACTTAGAAGGATACTTGGAATTGACTAATCTAGACAACAAGATCAATCTAAAGTCAAAAGGCAGATTGCCTTTTGACTAATGACTATGACATGCCATAGCTCACATCCTTTTCTATTACAAATGGTTTACAGGTAGAAAAGTAGGAAGTTACAGACAAAGACTTTAATCTACAGTTTACAAAAGCATGGACTTTTTACCAACTCATACAAGTTGGTGAGTCTTCAGAGTTGCAGCGGAAAGTGTGTCAGCTTTATGTAAAGTAGATCAGAGAAAGCATGTCTTTCTCTGTCTTTGGAAGAAATTAGTCTTCACAGCAAAATGGCTTTGGAAGACTTTGTCTCTGAAGCTTCGGAAGACTTCATCTTTAGCTTCGGAAGATTTGGACTTTGGCTTTGGATGATTTTACACTTAGAGTATTTTCTGATGTAGTGTGTAAAACTTCCGAAGCACTTCTACCTTTGTACGTCCAGTGCATGTATGCAGGAAGACCTTTGGTTGTTTTGGCTTCTTTGGTTGCATCAGCCTTATAATCTTCTGATATTACCTTACAAGTCTTATGATCAAGTGTGACAAATGCTAAAGGAGTTAATTCGGTAGTTGAACCAATCAATCAGTCTTCCAAACTTCCTGAAGCTAACTTCTCCAACTTGGATCTATCTTAACAACTCTAATTGATCCCAAGACTAAGTATTCATAAAAAGCATCTAGTTGAGAATGTCGTTGACAATGTTGATGTTGGTGTCAAGATAAGAAGTATGGTGATTAAAGTAATCATTTTATTTGTTTTCATGCTTCCTTTCTCAACTAGAACCAAGGAAAGTTGATGAGGCCTTAAGAGATAACAGCTGGGTAGAAGCTATGCAAGAGGAGCTTTTTCAATTTGCTAGACAAAAGGTTTGGTAACTATGTGCACTTCCTAAGGGGAAGACTACAATAGAAACCAAATAGGTTTTCAAAAATAAGAAGAATAACAGAGGAATTGATATCAAGAACAATGCCAGACTTGTTGTACAAGGGTAGACACAAGAAAAAGGTATTGATTATGATGAAGTCTTTGCTCCTATGGCCAGGCATGAAGCAATCACAATTTTTCTAGCATTTGCTACCTCCAAAGACTTAAAGGTGTTTTAGATGGGTGTTAAGAGTGCATTCCTCTATAGTCAGATTGATGTAGAAGTTTAGGTCTGCCAACCTCCTGGCTTTGAAGATCACAAGTATTCAGATCATGTATGCAAACTTGATAAAGCTCTTTATGGTCTTCATCAAGCTCCAAGGAAACGGTATGAGACTCTCTCTACCTTTCTCTTGAAGAATAGATACACCAGATGATCTATATATAAAACTCTCTTCATCAAAAAAGTTGTTTTGGATATTATTTTGGTAAATGTATTTGTGGATGATATCATAATTTGGTCTATAAATGAGAGCTTGTGCAAAGCATTTGAAGGTCTCATGAAGTTGAAGTTTAAAATGAGTTTCATGGGAGAACTTACTTTCTTTCTAGTACTGCAAGTGAAACAAACCTCTGATGGTATTTTCATAAATCAATGTAAGTATGTTCAAGACATCTTAGTGAGATTCCAAGCTACTAATGCTAAGGCTGCAAAAACCCCTATGTCTAAGACATGTTCAATGACTCCTGATCTAAGGAGGAAGCAGTTGACTAGTAGCTTTACAGAGCCATCATTGGATCTCTCATGCATCTCATAGCCAGCTAACTAGATATCATGTCTACCACATGCTTGTGTTCAAGATTTCAAGCTGCTCCAAAAGTGTTGTATCTAATGGCTACCAAGAGAATTTTGAAGTACATTAAATGGGAACCTAAGTTGGGATTATGGTACCCTAAGAGTGCTGACTTCAATCTCAATGGATATATAGATAGTGATTATGGAGGATGCAACAAAAACAAAAAATTCACTTCAGCCACACCTAAACAAAACTCATAGAAGAAAGTTTATCTTCCTTTTTCTGAGCAAACCCAAACCAAATCTATTAGACCTCAATTAGAGTCCTAATACTCTATTGAGTACGGACTTTATTGAGTAACCAAAAAGGGATACCCATATTGCTGAGACAACTTCTGAGAAAAAAGTCTCATTAGGAACTTGTTCACATCCTTGGCCATTAAAGAGAGGTCCTTAAACTTCTGTACACATGTCTATTTCCTAGGATGAAAATGTTCATACTTCACTTCAGTATGACTCACTGTCTCCCCCTCCCCATACACTATAGACAATGGAGACTGATATGTTTGTAGAGGCATCTAAACCACATGCTTTATCACAAGAGATTGATCCTAGGGAGGAAAGGATCAATGTGGAATTGTCTATCTCTACTGCTGATCCATCAATTGATCAGCAGGACAAAGACAACATACTTAAGACCTCAACCATGACAACTCACCTTGAGAATGTCTCTTTAGAGGCATTCCTTAAGGAGAGGAATCTACGGTGCCAAGAAGGCTTGGTCTAAGACCTTATCTCCCATGGATTCTACACCTTTGGATAAGGGAAGTCTGGACCAAATTCATGAATTGACGGCCCATAACCTTGAGCTTGCTCAAAAACTAAATGCCTTACAAACTGAAAATGCAAGGCTACAAGGTTATGCTGAACGAGCCATAATTCTTGAGTTTGAGAACTGTTTGGTGAAGGCTTTAGTATAAAGAGTCACTAAAGTTGAAGCTCAACTCATGACTCTCCAACATCAAGCTACAAGAGTTACTTTCTTAGAGCAACAAATTACAACTCTTTAGTAATCTGTAGCCAAGGCATTGGATCTTAAACACAAGGTTGAATCACTTTAAGAAACCATTAAACTTCAATAATCAATCATCTAAAGTCTTTAACTCTCAACACCACAAGAACATTTGGATGTGCCTTCTTCTACCCACTTAGTGTCATCTGGAATCTCAAATAATGGTACCAAAAAGTGGAAAGATGTGCCTAAAGAAGCTAAGGATATTCCCTAAAGATTGGCTAACCAAGCTGTACAAGTTGCATAACCAATTTCTTTCTATTCTAAATGGACTCAAGATTATGAGCCTCTATTTGAATCAAAGGCCAAGCTAAATGAGCTTCTAGATAGGTATGGCTATGGCAGCTTAGAAGAGAAGAAGATAGAAGCTAGGAGGGTGACAAGGAGTATGAACCAAATTGTTTAACATGGGAATAGAACAATGGCGGTAATGAAAAAGTCCAACACTTTTTTCTTTCTCTCTCTCTCTCTTAAAAGAAAAATATTTAATGAAAAATCATCAAAGAGAGAGTTTGTGCTAGGACTTAAAGCCTCTCCCAAGGCATCTACCTAAGAAGAAGCACTACTACTTAAAGTGATATTGGAAGTTGTAGAAGTGCTGAACAAATCAGCTGCTGATGCAACTGCCAAAAGTACTAGACAAGAGGCATTTTCAACAGATGAATTCTGACAAAAAATGGTGATTTACACAAGAGGCACCTAGACCATGGAAGACAACATGGAAAGGTATTGGTTGACTCTTGAAGTTGAACTAGCCCAAATTCATAAGCAACATAAGGACATACCTGAGTCTGAACTTAGAAAATTAGTTGATGTGATATTTGGTCAACCAGATGTTAAAACATATGACCTAGAAGTCACTAAGGATGCTGAGAGAGCTCAGACAAATGTCGATGATCCCAAGTCAGTTGGTGAGTCATCAGGTGTACCCATTAGACCTTTAGTAGCCAGACCTACTGCAACCTCTACCTCTGACAAGAGTAAGAGACCTATGTCTGCTGAAGAAGAAGTTAAAATTGAGTCTTAGAAAGACAAGATTAGATTTATGATGATAAAGAAGGTGGAGCTATTCTCACACAAGGTTAAAGATGAACTTATACAACTTCATGCTGGCAGAACTCAAGAATCTTCCATAAGGAAGAATATCATTACATAATCAAAAATGTAAATGAATATAGAGTTGCACGAAGAAGAAGTTTCAATCTTGGTGGAGAACATAGTGGATCAGCACCAATAGCTCCACCCAAACCAATGGCCAAGGTTGTCAAAAAATTACCATCTAAATTATCTAGGCCAACTACTAAAAGCTCTCAAAGGGCAACCACTCAGCAAAATCCAATATCCACTACTACTAAATCCAAACCAATGACCTCCACACAAAAGATCAAGAAGAAACATCAAGAGAAATATCTCCTAGCAGTTCAACTTGAGTTGAAAGGATTTAGTTTCATGAGGTCATTAAATAAAGTATTAGTTAGATGATATCAAAACTAATAGCTACAACTCATGCTGGGATGGAGAAATCAGCTGAGTTGGCTAGAAGAAAGAGATCTAAATCAGAGAGGAAGCAAATAGAAAAGGTTTAACAAGAGTTCAGGTATCAGCAACAAATGAAGATGTTTCTCAAATACTATGGTTTCTCTAGTAAACAAATAGGACCAATGAGTATGTCAACTCTTGATCTAAATATTAGTGGAATCAAACAAAAGGTGGCAGTTGGAAAGCTCCCAAAGTTTGAAGAATCAAAGGAGCAATAGGAAAGACAGTAGATAAGAACAAAGAAAACTACTCAGTGGTCTTCCCATCTACCGACTAAGCCTCCACTATCCCCTTACTCAAAATCATCAACCTCTTATGACAATTAGTTAATCTCCTTAATCTTTTCAAAGAAGAAGATAGAGCCTAAAAGAGTTTTAAAGGCAAGGGTTGTTCACCTAGAGTTGGAGGAGGAGATAAACAAAGGAACCAAGGTTTTGGCTGTTTGGTACATCTCTCAGATGAAAAAATTTGTTGTCAAGAATAGAAATAGAGAGATTATTTACTAAGACCATGAAAATGAAGTACTTGATATGCCCCTTGACATTCTAGAGAAAATTGTTGAGTACTTCAGCATCTTTGGATGTAAGAATGAGAAGTCAAAAGTGTTGCTTCAAAAAGTACCCTCTTTAGTCAAAGCTGATACTGGTGATGAGATCCTAGAAACTCTATTATCAGCTTATGATCCAATAGTGGAGTGGGAATTCGATCAAAAGAAAAATACTTTCTTCATAACTAGATCATCAGCTGAAAGAGTAGCTTTCTCTAGAAACCAACTCGTATGCTTCAACAGGTTTAAGATAAATGACTTAATAAGTCTAAGACTAAGAAATCTCAGTAATGACTCTAAGGCAATGGAAGTGGAAAATATGCTGATGAGGATTTATAAATCTCATTTAGAAAGATCAAGGCAGGCTTTAGAACAAAAAAGGAAGAAGCAAGAGTCTGAAGCTCTTGAGACAACCTCATTTACCAAACCTGCCACTAGCACTCAACCATATTCACCTCCTACCACTTCTCAACCTACTCAAACTATTAAGCATGGTTCTCCAACATTACAACAAGCTCCTAAAATAGCTAAATTTCCTACCTAGAGTAAGTTTGATGATTTAGTAGATAAAGTAATTATTACCAGTGTTGCAGAAAGAATAAGACTTGGCTTAAACAATCTAATGAAAGAAAAAGAACTTTCATAATTTGAGTAAGAGGAAGACTCAGAATGTGATGATACAACCATTATCAAATAGGGGTATGATTTGAAAGCATAGAGATTCTCTATTAAAAGAAAGAATAAGTCTAAGTCTTTCTTTCAGACTAAGCTGGATGTTTTGAATCTTAACCTTGATAACTTAAAGAAGATGTTTACTCTAATCTTAGAGTATGAAGGAATGATAGAAAAGTACAAATCCATGGCTGTCATTCTAAGGATAAAGTTTGAAAAAAGGGTTGAACAAGGAGGAGACAAAGAAGAAGTTTTGCATGTGACTCCTTTGAGCATTCATGACCCAGTTACAGATTGTAGCTAAAATTCCTCAACCAACACTTTTTATCTAACTTATGTTGGCACTAACAAAGTTGAAGTCAAGGAATATGAACTCTTTAGACTATCTAGGCACAACATGAAAGACATAGTAAATCTACCTCATTAAAAACCCTTAAGAGATAGAAGAGGATACATGTGTAAACTATTGTAGATTAGGATGCCAGGGGATGGAGATAGAGTTTTGGCAGAATCATCCTAGAGGGAATTTGTTGATCTATTAAGAGGATGAAGCTATGAAAACTCAAGATTAAACACTTGGCCCTCAACTGCTGGATGATGCCAATTACTGATCCACTTCCGATCAACATATACTAAATTACTACCAATCAGCATATGCTGAACCACAGCCAATTAGTACTTAAAAGATGAGATGCCGATTTATTGCTACTAATTAGCATTGAACTCAATGATCTGTTGATCAACTGTTACACAAGACAAGACTGTCAGTACCGATGGCTGCTGTGTTCTGCTTTTTGGAGACAACATAGTGTTGAAGCTGCCTAACTATGATGTGTCGATGGTTTGTCTTGTTATTTAGATTTCACAAAATGAAACCCTCATACTTGTATAGTAAAGGTAAGCTTTGTTAAGACACTTGCATGTTTGTTGAATATTACTCTTTGTACTTAGTTTTGATTAATCAAGTGAATAATTTGAAAGAACAACTTGTGTACTTATATTTACTCGAAGTATTTGTGTTTGTTACTAAGTTATTAACTTAGATTCCAAATTTGATAACTTCTGATCAAATAGAAATGTCTTGTTAATCAATAAACCTGATCCAACAATATTTATACCGTAGTTATTGATATAAGTGAACTCAACTAAAGGTAGGTGAGTGTCCCAACTACCTCGAAGTCCATAACACAAGCTCGTACCATATCTTCCAAAGTCCTAATACTACGTTCACTCTAACCATCAGTATAAGGGTGATAAGACATACTTATGTCTAGACATGTTCTCACTGCCTTCTGAAAGCTCTAATTGAATGTCACAATCTAAGATAATTGACTCAGGCACTCCATGTCCAGCCACTACTTCACTAATATAAATCCTAGTAGTCCTTCCATCTTGTAGTCTTCATGAATAGCCAGAAAATGGATAGATTTGGTCATTTGATCCACAATGGCCTAAATCAAATCTTGCCCAATAGGCCACATGGCCTCTGTTGCTCCGGCAGAACTTTTGAACAAGGCAAACACTTGCTCACGTAGAACGTAATGTCACGCTTCATACCAGGCCATCAATACAAGTCCTTGAGGTCATGGTACATCTTATCAGCTCCAAGATGACTAAGTACTTAGACTTGTGATCCCCATCCTTTATCAACGTCCACACCTTCCCCAAAAGTGGAAACCAAATTCATCCAACAAGTTAAAACACTCCACCATCCTCTTTCTCCAATTGCCTATGTAGGCTTCACAAAGCATCATCTTACACATTAAGTTCTTTAATAGCCTTAACTCGAGTAATAATGATATGGTTTTTGAAACACGAATTAATCATCATTCCTAATGCTCTAATGTGCATGGGTTTGGCCCTTTCCTTAACTTAATGCGTAAGCGACTATATTTTCTTTTCCGGCGTTATACATGATTTCACAACCATAATTGCAAAAAAGTTCAATCCAACGCCTCTATCTCATGATCGAATAGTTTTTGTCAAGGATACGATGAAAAAACTTTTAGTAGGTATAAATAACACACTAAGTACCATGCAGGTAATAATAATATCTCTAGGTCATAAGAGCAAATACCACCACACCTAGCTCGAGGCCATGGGTGGTATAGTATTTCTCGTGATTTGTAACGCCCCGAATTTTTCAATGAAGGTGAAGTTCTCGCGCGAAGGGTTGAGTTCTCGCTCGAGTCATAAAGTTCTCGCGTAGAGGGCAGTAACGGCTGTGAGGAGAGAGAGAGAGACACTATAAATAGGCCCAGACACCCAATCTTCTCTACTTCATACGAAAAGTCCTGCTGTTGTGCTTAAGAGGAGAGAAGTCAGTGCTAGGTGGTGTCTAAGGTATGTATTCATCGATATTCGATGTATTTATGCATGTATGAACCGTATGTAATGATATTGCGCATGATTATGTAGCTTCTGCTTGAAACACTCTCGGTTTAAGTGTTGTTCGTGTGCAAAGATATCATAAGGTGAGTTCTAGACCCCTTTTTTACGTGTTTTCTATGTTTTGGGGATAATATGCATACCTAAATGAATGTTTTGATATAGTATGATGATATAAACTGTTACAGCACGTTTTGGGCATTAAAGTGGTTAAAGAAGCGATAACTTGTGGATAAAGTTTCGTGCAGCATAAAAGTTATCGCGTGGGGAGCGAGTTCTCGCGTGAATAGTAGGTTTTCACGGTAAGAGGTTGCTTTCCAAAAGTACTCGCGCGACTGAAGATGTTCTCGCACGAAGGATGAAGTTCTCGAATGAAGGGTGAAGTTCTCGTGCGAATGTGGTTGTTCTCGCATGAAAACCTTGGACTGTTACGTGTTATGTTACCCCCATATAACGTGCGTTAATGACGGTTTAATGATGAACTTAATGCTAATGAATTAAAGTACGTATATATATGCATATATATTATATATCATTACAATTAAAGGCTAAAGAATGATGATTAAGTCACATGTGAAATGTTAAAGAACTTGAATTATAATTCAAGAACAGTTACCCTGTTACCAGATAAAGCACAGCTATGAAAACGTTAAAGCGCGCTAAAGAAGTCTTTCAAGCACCGCTAAGGAGAATTGTTTTCGTTGCATTCTCACATAGGAGCTACACATTGGTGTGCTCAACCGCTAAAAGAGGTATGCTTGGTACATTCTCACATAGGAGCTACACATCGGTGTGCTCAACTGCTAAAGGAGTTATGCTTGGTGCATTCTCAAATAGAAGCTACACATCGGTGTGCTCAACTGCTAAAGGAGGATGGTATTTGTTACATTCTCACATAGGGGCTATACTTTGGGTATGCCTGCCTGCTAAAGGAGAATGGCATTCGTTGCGTTCTCACCTGATAAAGGAGCTAAGCTTTGTGCTAAGTTCAAAGATTAAGTAAACGAATAAAGCTAAAGTAAAGATAAAGTATGGGTAACATGACGATAAAGTAAATGATAAAGTAAAAACTAAAGTATAGTTATCGAACGAGTTCGATAAAGATGATGAATAAATTTAAAGTTTATGCGATATTAAAGTACGATAAAGTGTATGTTCATGATAAAGTTTTGTTAAAGTAAACCTAGAGCTCACTCAGCGTCGCTGACTTTTGTATGCATATTAGATTGACAGGTAAGCTATACATTTTGGGGTGAGCTTGGCATGGATGGGAGAGCTACCTGGCACATGGTCGAGACTGGCATCCTGGCATAGATTTTGGATTGATAATTATGGTTATCTCTTTGATATAAATGTTTAAACAAATGGAAATTTTGTATGTTCCCTTGCGTATATTAATGAAATTTTGATATTCGAGAACTTGTTTTTCTGATGACCAAATCCAACTGTGAGGTTTCCTGGAACAGGGCCTTACAAGTTGGTATCAGAGCCATAGTTTGAGAGATTTAGACACTCTGATGTCTAGACTCGAACTGAGAATGCGATCAATTAAGGGATGCCAGTGCCAGTAACTCCATGCCAGGAGGGTTATGACTAATAAAGGTTCCTTGAGGTTATAGCGCTCATAGTGAGATTGCGAGCTGATGTGACTTAGGATAGGAAATGTTTAGGACATGAAAAGTAAAGTGAGTAGTTAATTACAACTGGCTACTATCATTAGAAACTTACATTACTTAACATGATATGAACTATTACCTAGAATGATAATGTTAGCCTTTCGTATCTTATAGCAAGCTATGGCTGGAAGAAAAGCTACTCGAGGAGGAGCTCGTGGTGGTAGGGGTAGACCACCAGTCACCAGAAACCAAAGGCAGACGACTGAGGAGGTGCATGTGGAATCTGTTCACACTAGAGAGGAAAACTCTCAACATTCTGAAGAGAGGATTACCTTAGAGCCTATTGTTAGGGAGGCTATCGCCGAAGAGGTCCACAAGATTTTCAGGACATCATGCCTTCGATCATGACTGAGGCCATGAAGGAGGTAACCAAGGAGTGGATGTTGGAGGAAAAGAACATAGCTAGCAAGAAAGATAGTGAAGGTATCGGGGAAGGCTCGAGGAAGGATGAGGGGGACGAATCTGATAGGAATTTAGCCAAAGGGTGTTCGTACCGCATCTTCTAGGGATGCGACCCTCCATCCCTGGATGGAAAGGGTGGTGCTATTGCCACTCTCCAGTGGGTGTCTAAAATGGAGGCGGTGATTGAGATTAGTGAGTGCAAGGCTGACCAAGCTGTGAAGTTCGCAGCTCATTCATTTGTGGATGAAGCTATTCATTGGTGGAACACCATCAAGAAGACTAAAGACCTTCGTGAGTTCAGGAATTTGAAGTGGAATGACCTGAAGGAGATGGTAATCAGGAAGTTCTACCCTCAAAATGAGATCGACAGGGTGGAGAGGGAATTCTTGGGATTTAAAGCTGGAAGTATGACCCACAGGCAGTACACATCCCACTTCAATGAGATGTCCAGGTTGGTGCCTCTCCTAGTAAGTACTGAAGAGAGGAGGATGAAGTGTTATATGCAGGGTTTGCCTTCGAAGGTCAGGGCATATGTAAAGGCAAGCGGGCCAAAGACCTTCGAGTCTTTGGTGGAGCTGAGTGGAACAATGTATGATGATGTGGTGGCTGATGAGCCTATTGAGGAGGCGAAGAAGAATTGGTTGGGGAATGTGAAAGGAGAGAGAAATGAGAGGTTTGCTACTCAGGCCAAAAAGATGAAGGTGGAGTCGTCCGGTGATTGCCAGAAATGCGGAAGAAAGCATGCTGGTGAATGCAGGCTCGGTTCAAGCCTGTGTTTCAGATGTGGGAAGACGGGGCATTTCTCCAAGGATTACGCTAATCTAGTAAAGTGCTACAACTGTGGCAAGTTGGGGCACTACAGCCGAGAGTGTAAAGAGGCGAAAGTGGTTGACTCGGCTAGAGGAAAGGAGACTGAGAAAGAAAAGAAGGCTGGTGACAAGCCAAGGGCCAAGGCTAGGGCTTTCACAATGACAAGAGGGGAAACCAGAGCAAAACCTAAAGTCGTATCTGGTATGTTTTTGGTTAACAACGTACTTGCTTCTGTTCTTTTTGATTCTAGTGCAAGTAAGAGTTTCATAGCGGCTACCTTCTGTGATGTCATGAATGTTAAGGCCAAGAAAATAAATCATGTGTTTGAAGTAGAAACTACAATTGGAAAGACTACCAAGATAACTGAGGCCTTAGAGGATTGTAGCATAGAATTGGAAGGTCATAGATTCCCCGCTAGGTTGTTTGTTATGACCCTATGAGGATTTGATATTGTGTTGGGTATGGACTGGTTAGCCGCCTACAAGGCTAATATAGTTTCCTAGAGGAAGATGATTAAAATGAAAGCGCCTGATGGTAGCATAGTCATAATTTATGGAGATAAAGTCTGTGAAGTTCCAAAGATGATATCCATGAGAAAGGCAGAAATGTTTATGAGATGAGGGTGTGGAGCATTCTTAGCATACATTAAAGATGCTAAATCTGAAACTCTAAAGTTGACAGATGTACCAGTGGTGTGTGCCTTCCTGGATGTGTTCCCTGAGGACATGACAGAGGTACCACCAGATCGGGAGATAGAGTTTCAGATAGACCTCGTCCCAGGAGCTCAGCCCGTTGTTAAAGTGCCGTACCGTCTGGCTCCGTCAGAGCTGAATGAATTGCTAGCCTAACTGTAGGACCTTCTTGATAAAGGATTTATCAGACCGAGCATTTCTCCTTGGGGTGCTCCAGTGCTTTTCGTGAAGAAGAATGATGGTAGCATACGAATGTTTATAGACTACAAGGAGCTGAATAAGCTCACGGTGAAGAATAGATACCCTTTACCTCGGATAGACGATCTATTCAACCAGTTGCAAGGTGCAAGTTGGTTCTCGAGGATCGACCTTTGGTTGGGTTATCACCAGCTAAAGGTTAAGGAGCAGGATATCCCAACGACTGCGTTTCGGACGCGATATCGACATTATGAATTTCTCATGATGTCGTTTGGTCTAACCAATGCTCCTGCAGCATTCATGGACTTGATGAATAGGGTTTGTCAACCGATGCTCGACAAATCAGTGATAGTGTTCATAGATGATATCCTGATCTACTCAAAGAATGAGGGAGACCATGCCTGTCACATCCATAAGGTGCTGGAAACTCTAAGGAGGGAGAAATTGTATGAGAAATTCTCCAAATGTGCGTTTTGGTTACGCAAGTTGTAGTTTCTGGGTTATGTGATTAACCCAGAAGGAATCATGGTTGATCCTTCTAAAGTGGAGGCGGTGATAGAGTGGAATTCGCCTAAAAAACCATCTGAAATCTGAAGCTTCCTCGGATTGGCGGGGTATTACAGGAGGTTCATTCAAGATTTTTCCAAGATTGCCTCACCGCTGACCAAGTTGACAAGGAAGGATGTGAAGGTTGAATGGGGCAACGGTCAAGAGAATTCATTCATGGAGTTAAAGAGAAGATTGACACAAGCTCCAGTGTTAACGCTACCAGAAGGGAATGAAGACTTAGTTGTCTATTTCGACGCTTCTTATCAAGGGTTACGGTGCATACTAATGCAGCGAGGCAAAGTCATAGCATACGCATCTCGACAATTAAAGATTCATGAAGTGAACTACCCTATCCATGATCTGGAGCTGGCTGCTGTGGTATTCGCATTAAAAATATGGAGACACTACTTATATAGTGTCAAATGTATGATTTTTACGGACCACAAAAGCTTAAAGTATTTCTTCGAGCAGGAAATCTTAATATGAGACAGAGACGATGGTTGGAGCTCATAAAAGACTACGATAGTGAGATTCATTATCTCCCGGGTAAAGCTAACTTGGTAGCTGATGCCTTAAGCCGGAAGGAAAACTGGGAACCAATTCGGGTGAGATCTTACTAGTTGATTGTGACTCCTGATGTGATAAAACAAATCTGTGAAGCTCAAAAAGAAGTTCTGGAACCCGAATACATCACTGAGGAGAGGATGAAAGGGCAGGCCTCAAATCTGGATGAAAACAACAAAGGTGTCAAAACTAGATTCGGGCGTATATGGATCCCTAGTCATGGAGGTCTACTAGAGAAAGTGTTAGACGAAGCCCACAAGACCCGCTACTCCATTCATCCGGGAACTAACAAAATGTACCAAGACCTAAAGAAGAATTTTTGGTTGCCGGGAATGAAAGCCGACATAGCAAGGTATGTAGAAAGATGCTTGACCTGTTTCCAGGTTAAGGCTGAGCATCAAAAGCCATACGGGAAAATCCAACCCTTGGAAATTCTCAAATGGAAGTGGGAGCATATTACCATGGATTTCATAACAAAGCTACCTCATACAGCTAAAGGTTATGATGCCATATTGGTCATAGTAGACAGACTGACGAAAAGTGCTCACTTTCTACCCATCCGAGAGACGTATAACTCGGAACGGCTAGCTAAATTATTCATAAATGAGATAGTTACCCGTCATGGTGTGCCGTTTTGATTATCTCTGACAGAGATACGCGGTTTACACCAAATTTTGGAAGAAGTTCAACGATGCGATGGGAACTAGACTGCACATCAGTACAGCATACCATCCACAGATAGATGGCCAATCCGAAAGGACTATCCAGACCTTAAAGGACATGCTTCAGGCATGTATCATAGACTTTGGTGGGAGCTGGGATAGTCACCTACCTTTTTCGGAGTTCTCATACAATAAAAGCTACAATGCCAGTATTGGTATGCCCCCGTATGAGATGCTCTATGGCCGGAAGTGTAGAACCCCTGTTTGTTGGGGGGAAATTAGACAGAAGGAGTTGGGTAGTATCAAGGTTATCGAGATGACCAATGAGAAGTTAGGCAGAATTAAAGCCTACATGAAGACTGCTAAAGATAGGAAGAAATCCTATGCCGACAAACTTCAAAAACCGATCGAGTTTAACGTCGGTGATAGAGTGATGCTAAAGGTGTCACCTTGGAGACGAATCATTCGATTCAGGAAGAGAGGAAAGTTAAGCCCTCGATTTATTGGGCCTTTCAAGATAGTAGCCCATGTAGGGGAAGTGGCATATAGGCTGGAACTACCAGATGAGTTGAGTGGAATTCATCCTACCTTCCATGTATCATATCTTCGTTAGTCTCTAGCAGACGAAGACGCTCACGTTCCACTGGAAGATATGGAGATTGATGACAGACTGAACTACGTGGAATAGTCCGTAGCAATAATAGACAAGAAGGAGAAGTGATTGAGGAATAAAGTAGTTCCACTCGTCCGAGTATAGTGGAAGCATAGAAAGGGGTCGGAGTCCACTTGGGAATCCAAAGATGAGATGAGACAGCATTACCCTCAGTTGTTTGGTGAATAGCGAGTTTCAGGGACGAAACCCAAATAAGGGGGATGGACTTGTAACGCTTTGAATTTTTGAATGAAGGTGAAGTTCTCGCGCGAAGGGTTGAGTTCTCGCGGGGAGAAAAGTTCTCGCGCTACTGAAGGTTCTCGGCGTGAGAATGACTGCGAGGAGAGAGAGAGGGAGACACTATAAATAGAACCAGACACCTAATCTTCTCCACTTCATGCGAAAAGTCCTGCTGTTGTGCTTGAGAGAGAAGTCGGTGCTAGGTGGTGTCTAAGGTATGTATTTGTCGATATTCTATGTATTTATGCATGTATGAACCATATGTAATGATATTGCGCAAGATTATGTAGCTTCTTCTCGAAACACTCTCGGTTTAAGTGTTGTTCATGTGCAAAGATATCATAAGGTGAGTTCTAGACCCCTCTTTTACGTGTTTTCTGTCTTTTGGGGCTAATACGCATACCTAAATGAATGTTTTGATATAGTATGATGATATAAACTGTTATAGCACATTTTGGGCATTAAAGTGGTTAAAGAAGCGATAACTTGAGGATAAAGTTTCATGCAGCAGAAAAGTTATCGCGCGGGGAGCGAGCTCTCGCGCGAATAGTAGGTTTTCATGGCAAGCGGTTACTTTTCAAAAGTACTCGTGCGACTGACGATTTTCTTGCACGAAGGATGAGTTTTCGCGTGAAGGGTGAAGTTCTCGCGTGAATGTGGATGTTCTTGGGTGAAAACCTTGGACTGTTACGTGTTATATTACCCCCGCATAACGTGCGTCAATGACGGTTTAGTGATGAACTTAATGCTAATGAATTGAAGTATGTATATATATCTATATATATTATATATCATTACAGTTAAAGGCTAGAGAATGATGATTAAGTCACATGTGACACGTTAAAGAACTTGAATTATAATTCAAGAACAGTTATACTGTTACCCGATAAAGCACAGCTGTGAAAACGTTAAAGCACGCTAAAGAAGTCTTGCAAGCACTACCAAAGGAGAATTTTATTTGTTGCATTCTCACATAGGAGTTACATATTGGTGTGCTCAACTGCTAAAGGAATTATGCTTGGTGCATTATCACATAGGAGCTACACATCGGTGTGCTCAATTGCTAAAGAAGTTATGCTTGGTGCATTCTCACATAGGAGCTCCACATCAGTGTGCTCAACTGCTAAAGGAGGATGGTATTCGATACATTCTCACATAGGGGCTATACTTTGGGTATGCCCGCCTGCTAAACGAGAATGGCATTCGTTGCGTTCTCACCTGATAAAGGAGCTAAGCTTTGTGCTAAGTTTAAAGATAAAGTAAATGAATAAAGCTAAAGTAAAGATTAAGTATGGGTAACATGACGATAAAGTAAATGATAAAGTAAAAGCTAAAGTATTGTTATCGAACGAGTTCGATAAAGATGATGAATAAAGTTAAAGTTTACGTGATGTTAAAGTATGATAAAGTGTATGTTCATGATAAAGTTTCGTTAAAGTAAACCTAGAGCTCACTCAGCATTGCTGACTTTTGTATGGATATTAGATTGGCAGGGGGTGAGCTTGGCATGGATGGGAGAGCTACCTGGCATATGGTTGAGACTGGCATCCTGGCATAGATTTTGGATTGATAATTATGGTTATCTCTTTGATGTGAATGTTTAAACAAATGGAAATTTTGTATGTTCCGATGCGTATATTAATGAAATTTTGATGTTCGAGAACTTGTGTTTCTAATTACCAAATCCAACTGTAAGGTTTCCTGGAACAGAGCCTTGCATGATTCTTTGGTTGTCACAACTTATAAGAAATAAATTTATCCTTTTGCATCAACACATATCCCAAACCTTGATTTACTGCATCACAATACACTACAAAACTATCTCACTAACTAGGAAGCAATTGGTGTATTACATAACTTGTCCTTTAATGTCAGAAATGCTTCCTCTTGCTTAGAACCCCAATGGAACTTCTTATCCTTTTGCTTCAGCTGTGTAAGAGGTTGAGAAACCCTTGAGAAGTTTGGGTAAAATTCCTGTAATATCCTGCCAATCATAAGAACTGTCGGGCTTTGGAAGGCATCTTAGGTGCCTTCCAGTTCTTGACTGCCTCAATCTTGCTATGATCCACATGAATCCCATCATCGTTCACCACATGTCTAAGAAATCACACTTCTCATAGCTACAACTCACACTTAGAGAATTTTGCATAGAGTTTCTCCTTTCCCAACAAGCCTTGATTTTATTATTAATTTCTATCATGATCCTCATTCGTCCTTGAATAGATTAGAATATCACCTATTAAAACTATAACGACTTTTTCTAGCCATGGCTTGCACACGTTGTTTGTCAAGTCCATGTACACTGCAGGCATAACTAGAAACTTGTAATGCCCATAACAAGTTCTAAATGTCATCTTCGATATGTCATCCTCATGTACTCGAAGTTGATGATATCAAAATTGGAGATCAATCTTTGAAAAGTTCATCAATGAGTGCAACTGATTGAATAAGTCCTCAATCCCTGGAAAAGGATAATAATTATTGATTGTTAGCTTATTCATTTTTAGATAGTCTATGCACATTCTCAAGGATCTATCCTTCTTCTTGATAAAAAGCAAAAACGTGCCCCATGATGAGTGACTAGGTGGTATGAAACCCTTGTTCAATAACCCCTGAAGTTGATCACATGATATTTGCATTTCCGAAGGTGCCAAGCGATAAGGAGTAAGTCAATCTGGGAGTTTACTTATCATGGAGGAGGCAATCTACTCAAATCCTCTAGAAACACCTTCTGAATGTTTCGCACAACAAGTACGTCCTTTTTACTATCTTCCACAACCTTCAAGCTGATGATATGCTTCTTATCCTTTTCTAGTCTCTCACCATGAGCGTTGAGCATGTCAGTGCTTGGTAAGAGGCGTGGTGAAGGGTTCCTGTTGGGGTTTTCGGCTCTCTTGGTCTCCACCTACTTGATGTAAAAAATCTTCTCACTAGAGATGAACTCAGCCTTATTTCTTGACAACCAGTCTATACTTATGACCATGTCGAATCATCCAAGCCCATATGATATAATATTTCTTCTAATGGCATGATCCTCTAATAGTAATGTATAGTCCTGAATTATCTCACTCAAGTTTAAACTACCATTAGCCTATTTCATATTCATATAACTAGGGGTGAAGTCCAACAAACTCACAAATTCAGAAGAAACAAATCTATTATCAGCTCCCGTATCAAATAAGACCCTAACATATTTACCGTTCAAAGTTAACAAACCCGTAACCATGCTCGGGGTGATGTCGAGCAATGTTAGCACCAAATAAAAATCTCTTCCATGAGTAGGATTACAGTTATTACCTAGCCATGGATTTCTAGCAATCGCCAGAACCTGATTCTGATTATTGTTCACTTGGTTCAGATTACCTATTTAACCTTGTGTCTTGATCAACATCAGATACCCATTGAAATAATCATCCCACCATCCACACTCGTAATATCCACATTGAAAAACTGCTAGTTTAACTGCATTAATCGATACAACATAGTTCACCATAACCTTGCAAATCTTTGCTAGATGCCCCCATTGCTTGTAGCTGAACCACATAGGGTACTCAGCCGTCATTGGGTGATGTAGATTGCACTTAGTACACTTTTGATAAGTGCTAACATAATCCTTTTTTTGGGTTATAAGCCATTTATCATTTCATGATCTAGGCCTTCTTGTCCACTTTACCACCAACTTGTTTTCTTGACTCACCAAATTCTTTCCGTTTCTCACTAGCTTTCCACAAAACTCCAGTATGTACCATCTGATCAGCCAAGGTACCTACCTTTAGTTATGCACTTTTGATAGTTAGAGGTGCAGTTATAGTCACCATTCCACAAAGATGTGGAACCAACCCTAGATGTATCTCTTAATCCCTTTTGACATAGGTGTCACAAGGTGAGTTCCCAGCTTCGCAAGCTTCTAGTACTCATGACATGATCCCACCATCGCATGATTCCAGTACTCATACTCTAACTTTGGATCTCTTTCAAAGGCAGTAACTAAAGCTTTGAACTCATTCCAAGTCATGGCCATCGTAGCCACCCTACCTGAGGCTTGAACTTAGGTATTTCACTAGGTCAATACCTTATCCATTAGGGAGCAAGCTACATACTTCACTTTCTGATTTTTAGCACAAATGCTATTATCTATAACCAACTACATTTTCTCAATCCAACAGGTCAACACTATTGTTTCACCTTTTTCATCATACTCCTTTGGCTTGCATGTCATGGGCTCTATGTACAACCAATCCTGCCTCTAATACCATTTCCCACCACATTATCATCCCCATCATTTCCAACTCTAATTCTTCATGATCATCACATAACCTAGTTTAGGCACATCCTTCGTATATCGGTGATGCTTATATATAAGGTTTCCCATGACGCTCCCACCACATCCATGATATACCAAGAACAATGCTTGAATTGGTTACAGGACATCTGATTACTCCTTCATAGTATAATGCTCAGAACATCCAAAGATCAAATCATTATCATGTCTTAAGTTCGATCCAATTGATAAACTAAAATAGATGCAAGGAGTCTCGTCGCTCCGTTGGAACACTCCAAACACCAAGTACATTTCAAACAAATAGTCAATTTGCATGATTATTAGTGTGTACGAAAAGTATATATATTTTGATAAAAGATTTTTCACACAAATTTAAATTTTTTTTACTTATACTAAACTATACATACAAAAGGCAAGTGTACCAGTCATGAGGTAATATAGTGTTGGTAAGAACCAAGTATCAATTCGTGGACACACTAAGTTTACTCAACAACCCTTATAATTGACTATCAGTTTTGGTTTAGGAAATGACAAGTTAAATAAAACAACAATAAATAAAGATAGATAAAGATTGAGAATTTTGGTGATTCTTTCATTGAACTAATGCTATCATCCTAATTTAGATTACACTTATGTAACTATGATGAACTGGTGGTGTGGATAAAGTTATTGATTAATATAATTATATTAATGTTTATAAACATGAGCCAATGCAGATTTCTCGTCTACCAACTCCCTAGTGACAACGACACAAGCATCGAGTAACTTACAATCCTAATCCTCCAAGCCACTGGTAACGTAGGTAATACTTGTGCACCCTTTCTACATATGATTTTTGAAAACATAACTTAATGTTAAAAAGAGAGTTGATCAAGTTCCTTTCTAACTTACGATTAAATTTAGAAAACCATAACAACTACTATAGATTTCTCAGACTAATAAAAAAACCAGCAAATAATTAGAAAGTTAAGGTGATATGATTTCTAATAATCATTTCTAGTTCATTAGCCATGGAGTTAATACGAAGACAGGTTTCACGAATAAAATTTAGTTCATATGTTTTGCAACCTTGTATAATATTCGCAATTACAAATCATAAGTTTATAACTCATCATTCAAATATAGATGCTACCCATCAAAAGGTTACCCAAGATTATCATAACATTAACAAAATATAAATCACACAATTAGTTCATCACGAGTTACACAAAGGTTAACTAAATTAGGATAATAAATGAAGTTTGGATGATAATGAGCTTGAACATTAAAAAAAAGATAGAAAATAGTAATGAAATGATTGGTAAATTTGAACAATCAAACCGGTGATCCACTATTGATGATGCTAAATAATCCCGAGCTTCTTTTAAGCATTAAATGAACCTCCAAAACCTTCTAAGGACTTCCAAAGGTTGGGTTCCCAAGAGGGAACACCAGCGCTTCACCTCCCAAAGGCTTCTCTTAAAGTTGCAAATGACCTATTATTTATAGGTTTTCTAAAGTGTTTAAACACGGCCCCGTGCTAGTACAATGCTTACCAAAGTTGGTTGGCTTATACGCTTAAAAGTTGTTGGGGCACGCCCCCATGCCTCATGAGGCACGGCCCCATGATTGGGTTGGTCAAGCCCCCGTGACTCATGGGGCATGGCCCCATGATGACTTTTGGGGGACAATTCTTTTTGTCTTATTAGATGTCCAATCATAAGGGTGTGTTAATTCAAGAGCTTGTTTTTATCAAGTTTCTCTTTTTTTTAAGCTCTTTTTGATCATCTTGGTATTTCTCAAGCCTTAAAACACAACTTAAACCATTTAGATATTAATCCATCACTTTCACTAATAGTTTTGGAAATGTTTGATGGGCAATTGATATGTTTTATATGTATAATTTGAAGCACATCAATCATCCCCACACTTGAACTTGCTTGTCCTCAAGCAAAATCATTTAAATAGCAACACTACCAGTAACCAAATAAATCAAGATGTAAATATGTATTAATAGAAGTATACAAGCAAACTTGGTTTACCTAAATATAAACAATTAAACACATTTGGAATGATATCCTTTCAAGTAATAGAATGGTTCCTAAAGACATTTAATATGTAAAAATTCATACTTCTCACAAGGTGCATTGACACTTGGCTATATATATGAAATCAAACGTAAGATGAAGTGTGACTAATATGCTCAATTGCCTAGTATGAATACGTGTGAAATCATATGCTTGGTAAGGGATCAAATCTCCATCTATTTTAGGAATTTGCTTACATAAATTATTAGGTCTTTAATGGGTTGTAAATTGGCTCGGGTTTGAGGTATGGATTATTTGATTGACATAAACTAAAAGGAAATCAATAAAAGGGTTTCCTGTACAATACTCAAGCTAGAAGGGATACGCTAACTCGAGGACTCATTTATGGTCAGATTATCAAGATCGTATTGCATTTTCAAAAACTGCACCTCCTCTATTGGATTTAGATGTTGAATTCTTGGATTCAATTTGGTTTTTGATGCATTTTCCTTTGTGAAACCAACTACCCATAAGTTCGACATCTTTAATATCATTTTTCCTTTCTCTTGATCACATATTTAAAATACCATAAAATGGTGGAATTGGTTTTCTTCTTTTTTTTTCTCTTTTTTTTCCTTTCTCTCTTTTTTTTGAAGTAAGCCAAAACATGTCCTTAACTAAAACGGATTTTGTTGAAGGCTTTTTGGTTTTATGGCTTAGCAGTTTAGGTGATGAAAAAATGAAAAGGTTTAAGCTCAATGGGGCTAACTAGGGATAATGTTTGGTTTAGGATATTTGAAAATGGTAGAGGTTTGAATGTCAGTTTTCCTATTTGGCTAAATCCTTTTTACGCAAGAAATACTTATAAGGTTTTGAAATGCGTACCCAAAACAAATTCTAATTCACACACAACATAAAGCACCCTCAATATATCCATAATGAAAGTAAAAATGCATAAATTCAAAGCTTGTTTAAGGCTCAAAAATAAGCTCACATAACGGATGGAATTTGGTATAAGTGTTTCATTTTACACGTTTGAATACTTTCAACCAACTCGTTTTGCTTTTCAAGATATCATAAAAATTATTTTTAAGTTTATTTGGGTTTGTTTTATTTGCTTATTTATTTCTTGAAAACGTATATTTATATTTTGTTTAATCAAAAATTGTTTAAAGTTTTTGGTGTTGTTGCCACAAACATTAAAATTACAGTGAATTTTTGGAGAAGATTTAATTTTAACTTGGACCAATTTATAAGCAAAGTGTCAAGCATGTATATCCTTCTCCACACATAAACTTCACATTGTCCTTAATATGATTCCCAATAAATATTAAGTAGAGAAAGGCAAACGAAAACTCTCATAAGATGTTGAGTTAAATGTGTGTGATCGTTCCTTACAGCCTCCTTGAATGAGCTCAAAGAAAACATTGGGATTAATCTAAAGCATCACCAATTTATTTTAAACATCAAATTAAAGTCCTAAGCACATAGCACCATGTGAAAGAATTTATTTTTATTTAAATTGATGAACTAAAAATATACGAAAGATAAACAAGATAGTCAAAAAATTGGATAGTCTTTCAAACTACCATGTGTCCCCAATAACGGCAACAAAAACTTGGTGTGTGCAAATAGGATATATTTTTCGATAAAGGATCTTTTGCCCAAATTTAGTTTTAAATGATTTTTACTTATACTAAACTACACACACAAAAAGGCAAGTGTACCTATTATGAGGTAATATAATGTTGGTAAAAACCGAGTATCAATCCGTGAACATACTAAGTCTACTCAACAACCATTATAATTGACTATCAGTTTTGGTTTAGGAAATGATAAGTTAACTAAAATAACAATAAATAAAGATAGATAAATATTGAGAATTTTAGTGATTCTTTCAGTGAAGTAAGGCTATCATCTTAATTTAGATTACACTTATGTAACTATGATGAATTGGTGGTATGGTTAAAGATATCGATTAATATAATTATGCTAATATTTATAAACGTGAGCCAACTTGTCTGCCAACTCTGTAGTAACAAGGATACCACATTGAGTAACTTACAATGCTAATCCTCCAAGTCACTAGTAATGTAGGTAATACTTGAGCATCCTTTCAACATATGATTTCTAAAAACATAACTTACCATTAAAAAGACAATTGATCAAGCTCCTTTCTAACATACCATTAATTGTAGAAAACTATAACAGTTACTGTAGATTTCTCAAACCAATAAAAGGGAACATGCAAATTTTCAGAAAGTTAAGATGATATGATTTCTAGTAACCATTTCTAGTTTATTACCCATGGATTTAATATGAAGACCGGTTTCATAAATAAAAGTTAGTTCATACATTTTTTAAACTTGTATGACATTAATAATTACAAAACATAAGTTTATAACTCCCTGTTCAAATTTAGATGCTACCCATCAAAAAGTTACACAAGATTACCATAACAATAACATAATATAAACCACATGATTAGTTCATCACAAGTTACATAACGTTTAATTAAATTAGGATAATAAATGAAGTTTGCCTCATAATGAGCTTGAACATAACAACAAAGATAGAATATAGTTATAAAATGAATAGTAAACTAGAACAATCAAACCGGTGATCCACTATGGATTATGTTAAATGATCTCGAGCTTCTTCTATGTGTTGAATGGACCTCCAAAACCTTCTAAGAACTTCCAAAGGCTGGGTTCCCAAGAGGGAACACCTGCACTTCACCTCCCAAAAGCTTCTGTCAAAGTTGCAAATGAACTCCTACTTATATGCTTTCTAGAGTGTTTAAACACGGCCCCATGTCTAAAATGCATGGCCCCGGGCTAGCACAATTCTTACGCAAGTTGGTTGGCTCATACGCTCAGAAGTTGTTGGGGCACGCCCCTGTGATTAGGGTGGTCACGCCACCATGACTCATGGGGTACGGCTCCGTGACTACTTTTGGGGGACAATACTTTTTATCTTGTCGGATTTCCAATCATGGGGTTGTGTTAATTTAAGCATGGGGGCATGTTTCAGGCTGGTCATGGGGGCGTGCTTAATGTGGCAAGACCCCATGCTTGAATTCCATAGCTTGTTTTCTCAAGTTTCTCTATGTTTAAGCTCCTTTTATTTATCTTGTTCTTTCTCAAGCCTAAAAACACAATTTAAATCATTTAAATATCAATTCATCACTTTCAGTAAGAGTTTTGGAAATATTTGATGTGCAATTGATATGTTTTGTATGTATAATTTGGAGCACATGAATTATTGAAATGCGAGAGGGAGCAATTTCTCATGGAGATTGGGACTAAAATGACATAATATGATTCCCATGAAGGCTCCAGACTAATTAGTACTTACATAAAGAGATTTGTACTAATTATGACAGTTATCTAAAAATAAGATTTTCCAAATCTCGCATGCACTGCAAATTGCAATTATGCATGCACCTACTATGGTAAATTGGTTTGCATGGTTATCCCTAGATCCTCCTACTCGAGTTGTTATGTCTTATCAAGTATAGAGTGCTATCCATGATTGAGCATTAAGGATATGGACACTAACCAACGGTTAATAAATCAAAGTTGTATAGAGGAATCTATTGAGAAATCATTCACATAAGTAAGGAACAACAAAAGGAATCCATTTAGTATAGCCTGCTATCCATATGGTAGACATCTAACCTGAGTACGACATGTCTCTTATATACTGGTGGCGTGTCAGCCAATGTGTCCGTCTCCCAACATTCAACCCATCAAGTTATAGATAAGGGCACATACACCACACGTGACATCAAAGAACACGAGAAGTAAAAGTTAGCTTAACAACCAAAAGTCCTCAGAAGAATTCATGTAGCAACATTTATCAATCCAGACCAAATAAAACTCAAGTACATAATAAAGAGATTATCCTTACCTAATGTTTTCTTAAGATACTCACACATATACAATGTCCATAATTTTCACAAGCAAGTATATCAAAAATAGCACGTAAGATAGGCTACTAAGCATAACTGATAATGCATATAAAACGTTCACATCTATAACACATTTATAGTCTAGGTCGAGTAATCCACCTAATTTTCTATAACCAACATCTCTGATACCAATCGGTCACACCCCCATTGGTAGCGAAAACACGAGGATGCGATCGACGGGCTTGTCATAACACATTGACGGCTTCTTAGGATACCTTTAAATTCCAATAGCTCCTAAGGATCAAGAGAAACAACATTCACATGTCCATATGGTACCTTTGCTTATCAGCGTATGCTGTTTGGATAATATAATGCTCCTTCTACATTTTATAGACGTGTGGTAACAATCATTCAAGACATGATCGAACATTCCATGGTAGTTTTCATGGATGATTTTTCAATCTTTGGAAATTCCTTCGAGCAATGTCTGGAAAACATAGGAAAGATGTTGGCTAGGTGCGAAGAACCCAACCTTGACCTATATTTAGGTCATTTCATAGTGATGGAAGGAATAGTGTTAGGACGCAACATCTCTTGAGTAGGACTCGAGGTTGATCAAGCAAAATTCGATACAATCTCCAAACTTCCGCCTCCTACATCTGTAAAAACAATTTAAGGCTTCCTTGGTCATGCAGTTTTCTATCGATGATTCATCAAACATTTCTACAAACTTGCTCGACTAATAACATAACTTCTCTAGGAAGAAACTCAAATTGTATTCTCTAAGGAATGCATGAATGTGTTTAATTTGCTGAAAAAGAAACTGGTAACATTGCTGATCATAGTATCCCATGGCTGGAAATTACCATTTTAGCTAACGTACGATGTAAGCGATTTTGGGATTGAAGTTGCGATAGGCCAAAGAAAGGAAAACATTTCCACCTAATTTACTATGGGAGTAAAACCCTAGATGACTCGTAAGAAAACCACACAACAATTTAGAAGAAACTTCTTGCGGTAGTTTTCGCCTTCGACTAATTTCACTCATATCTCATCCTTTCGAAAACAATTACGTACACCAATGTTGCAGCCATTTGATATTTGTTCACCAAACAAGATGCAAAACCGAGATTAATACACTTTCTACACCATAAATTAAGCATTCAAATTCGTAATAAGAAGGAGTAGGGAATGTCGCAAGCATTCATCTTTCAAGTCATGAATGTTCAATACCTTTGAAATACGAGGAAATCAAAAAATGACAACTTTTCCTTATGAATTCCATATTCACTTTCAATACACAATCGAAGAAGATCACTGGTTTGCCGATTTTGCGAATTAGTACTATACATGGCAAAACGGACGGGTCGGGTTGGGCGAGGTACCAGGTTAAAACGGGTGTGGGTCAGAGTGAGTTCGGGTCAGGATGGACTGATTTAATAAAAGGTCATTTTGGATCAGGTTAGGATGGGTTCGGGTCAGGATAGGTTCGGGTTAGGATGGGTCAATTTAAAAATAAGAAATTCTCCTTCTTGCTATAGTTGTTTCAATTCCAAAATAGATTTTCATATATAAAAGTCATTCTAGTTCCAGACTTTGATCTTGAAGCTGCCATTCATCTTCCAACATATTAATACCCAAATCCAATAAACCGACATTCATCTTCCAACACTTGGTCATACCTGGTCAATAGCATTTCAGTTTTAGATCAAGAATACAGCTTGCTCTCTCTAAACCGACGTTCATCTTCCTTTTTGTTTTAGTTCTTTTATGCAGATCATCATATAATCTAATCACCATCTTAAGAAATCTTGTTCCAATAAGAACATGCAGCAAATCATCAACATGCTTATAATTCTTGAATTGGTGTACCCAAATGAAAACACCACCAAGCCGTCATCAAGTTAAAATTTCCCAAATGACAAAATAGTATCTTTAAATAAAATAAGTTGTAAACAATACAACTACTTTCCTCTATCATGACATAAATCCTTGTAAATCAAATTGCCATAGTTTCTGCAAGATGCTTGTAAACTCAATACATCGAGACCTTCAACTTTGCAGGCTCTGATGTGAGCCAGTTTCCCTATGATCTGCGTGCAGCCTGACCATAACCAATGCTATATCTAGACTTGTTTCTACCCTTCAACCCAGGTTCTAAAATCCTAGTAGTCGCACCAATTAACCGCGATGCATTCCTCTTCGGGTGATGCCTAGTATTCTTAACAGGCGAAGCGAATTTCGGGTGATGATGCTAGAAACTTTCTAGATTGAGATAACACATTCTTCAACTGCAAATGCTTCTGCCCCAAACCTGCTCAGAGATCTTCTATCCACCGTTCCAGTCTTTTGAAGCTTTTGAGGCCTGAATTCATGGCTTCTGGTATTGTTTTCGATCATATGATTGTCATCTGCAACTTTCTCTCTTCTCCCACCTCTGAATTCGCCTGAATCATCATTTTGAGCTTATCGCGGTGGCGATCAGATGGCATAGACTCTAACCCCATAAGTCTAGCAACGATAGTAAGATTTTGAAATCCATTAACACCATTTTTATTCATATTTAGGAAGCCCCTTCTGTTTTCATCAGCAATCTAAACACATGAAACACAAGATCGTGATATGATTAAGCCGTCATCAGTTTGATTCAACCAATTTCCTCAGAAATATTTGTTATCTGAATCAGAATCAAGTAATAATTCAGTGAAAAAACGTATATCATTAACTTGTAAATCTGTAAATCAAACCTGGATTTAAAGGGTCAATGAGCTACGAAGTTGGAGGCGGCCATTGATTTGGAGACCTTCAAGCTTCCACTTGTTGTTTATGGAGAGACAGAATTGAAGAAGCGTTACTCGGAATTTGTGAATTTCAGCGTTTGATCTAGTCGTCTGTCTCTATATTATTACTGACTCATACCGACCCTGACTCATCTGAATCAGAATCAAGAATTACTTAACAAGCGGGATTCTCCTCAAGGGTATGTCGTATTAGCAAAAGAGAAAAATCATGGTTGATACTAAACATTACAATTAGGAAGACTCATACTTTTTTAGGTTGGTACTGTAAGCCCGTTCCCGGGACGCTAACAACTGGTCAATCATTACACATAAAACATATATTTAAGTGTACTAAAACAACGCAGCGGAATACTTAACAAACCATTTCATATATTAATGACCACTTTTGCAAGACAATACAATCATTGTTAACCATTACAAAAAAAATCTCATTGTTTGCATTACATCACGAAAATGTCATTTGACATAAAATGGATGCCATCCGAAAAACTTGCTAAGTAGCTACCCCGTGCCATCCTCAGCAACCATCACCTGCCAACTGGAAAATACATAAAAAGTCGGCGTTGCTGAGTGAGTTCTAGTTTTATAAATAAAATACTTTACTTTCGTTAAAACATAACCTTCGTAATCGTATACGATCACACATCATACGTACACATTGATAATATTATTATTATCTTCATCATTGTTCAATTCGTACATTTCGTACATTCATCATTATCTTTCACTTCAATATGGATCCTGTCTCATGCAATACCCGACTCATGTCCGAAGACCGACAGTACCAGGGTACGCGACAAGGATCCCCTTCGAGTCACAAAGACTCCCTTCGAGCCACAAGGACTCCCTTCGAGCCACAAGGACTCCCTTCGAGTCACAAAGACACCCTTCGAGCCACAAGGACTCCCTTCGAGTCACAAAGACTCCCTTCGAGCCACAAGGACTCCTTTCGAGTCACAAAGACTCCCTTCGAGTCACAAAGACTCCCTTCGAGCAACAAAGACTCCCTTCGACCAACAAAGACTCCCTTCGAGTTACAAAGACTCCCTTCGAGTCACAAAGACTCCCTTCGAGTCACAAAGACTCCCTTCGAGCCACAAAGACTCCCTTCGAGTCACAAAGACTCCCTTCGAGCCACAAGGACTCCCTTCGAGTCACAAGGACTCCCTTCGAGCCACAAGACTCCCTTCGAGCCACAAGGACTCCCTTCGAGCCACAAGGACTCCCTTCGAGCCACAAAGACTCCCTTCGAGCCACAAAGACTCCCTTCGAGCCACAAAGACTCCCTTCGGGTCAATCTCATGGATTAAACCCCTTACGAGTCTGTTGTGACACACAGTCACTCACCTCAGTCTTGCTTGCAAGACTATTATTACGTTCCACTTTTCATTATTGTTATCTTTCACTTCGTACATAATACTTAACATATAGTCATACCACGTAAAGTCATACATCATAAATAACGTATTATAAAACATAATACGTAATAGGAACATAAAGTCAACATAACACATTCATACATTGAATCACACAAACATCACATACCCCATCACACATTATCATAAACATCATGCATCAACCATTCACATACGTTCAACATAAAAACAAAACTGACCCTCCGCCGGACAGCGGGGGTTCGGGGGCTGTAGCCGCTGACAGCGGGGTCCTAGGGGCAACAACCCCTAGTGGGGTCCAAGGGGCAACGCCCTTGGCTGGGGCCGGGCTGACCTGTTAAAACCTTTTAAATTCTTGGACATTTAAAACATATATATTCAGTATGCATTTCCAGCCCCAAACAAGTTTAAAACCTTTAAAATAGGGGATCTAGAACTCACATGGACTCAGTGAGTAGCTTCTCAATCAATTTTCTAAGCAAGGTCGCACAACACAGCCTGCAGATAAATTAACACTCAAAGGGGTTAATTTCTGCCTAATTTCGCTGCTAATTTCGCTACATGATCAGCAGTTTCGCTGCTAGGTTCCAGCAGTTTCGCTGCCACCTTCGCTGGCAGTTTCGCTGCCACCTTCGTTGGCAGTTTCGCTGGCAGTTTCGCTGGCATCTTCGCTGCCAGTTTCGCTGCCAGTTTCGTTGGAAATTCAAGTCTGCGAGACTACCTACGAAACTATAGTTTCGCAGGAAGATTCATATTTTCCCTGGACGACTACATAATTTCGCTGGATGAACACCTAGTTTCGCAGAACGGGCTGAAATTACGAACCAACCCATTTTCGACCCAAAACTTCAATCTTTTACACCCAAAACCTTGGTTTATCACCCAAGAAGCTATATCTAAAAAGCTATATCTAAGCTTTTACATGTTTTCTTACATAAAAACATGAGTTTTTGGGTGATTCTTTGCCACTTTCAAAAGCCCCAAACCCTAGAATCCGGGTTTGCCCTTAACGAACCGATTAAACGATGTTTCTTACCTGGATTCTTGGTCTTTTCTTGTTGTTTGGATGCCCACAAACACCGATCTTCAATCTCTTGATCAACCGAGCCTTGAATCACCACTTTCTCTCTCTACACTCTCTCTCTAGAAGTTGGGTGTTGAGTTGCAAATGAGAGTTGCTCAAGCTGACCCGTTTATATATACCAGGCGTTCCCGGGACCTTAAACTCGCCAAACACATAACCCGCGAGGTCTACTGGTCCATACTCCATTTCCCGCTTATTTTCTTTAAATAATCCCGGCTAAGCCCATTATTATTAACTGGCTCGTTTTGACATTATTCTGGGCGTTACAGGTACAAACCAACACATTCGACGATGCGTACATGGGAACAAAGCACAACAAATTCCAAGGGACTGTGATAAAGGACCCACAAAGGGGCACCATGGAGCAAGTTAGATAGCCAAAAATGTATTTTGCTCGGGATTCTATTAGCCTACCATCTTTAAGGATGCTCACAACATGATATGCACCACTTATACATGTTAAAAAGCAACCAATATCTCAACACGAGATAAAAAGCCTCAGCGACCCATTAAAGTATGTAAACATTTGACATAGGGGGAATTTATTTTATGGGGCTGTTCATAGTATCTTATGATAATCAATAAATCTTGGTAGCATTTAATTATGTCTCAAAATGGACCGAAGTGGAAGTCTTACCTAACAATGATACGAGAAACATTGTCAAATTCCTGGAGAAGATATTCTCTCGATTTGGTGCTCCAAAAGCTCTTATTAGTGATCGCGAAAAGTATTTCCATATCTCTTATCTCGAAAGACTAATGGCTCATTATGGCGTTCATATTCATTTTGCATGGTGTACCATCTGCAATCGAATGGACAAGCTTAGGTCACTAACAGATGCATCAAACGAGTCCTCGAGAAAAAACTATGGGTCATAACTTCAAAGATTGCTTTACCAAACTAGATTGCGCGTTATGGTCTTTTCGAACAACTTATAAGACTCCTATTAGCACTATACCATACAAAATAGTCTACTGGAAGTTGTGTCTCGTATTAGGCACTCAAAGCAACAAACCTTGATCCAAATGCAGCATGCCATAATAGGTGTATGCAAATTTACAAACTGGAAGAAGTCCAAGAACAAGCATATGAGGAATCAAGAGTTTACAAAGAGAAGACAGAGACACTCCATGATTCCCGCCTAAAAGGCCACAAATAATTCCATGTGGGGGAATGTGTATTATTATATAATTCTTGTCTACGTTGGTTTCCTGGAAAGTTAAAATCCTAATGGGGTGGGCTCTAGACAATTAAAGAAATCTATCTACATGGTTCTATCGAGATTGAAAACAATAAGGGGCTAAGCTTCAAATTCAATGGTCATAGGTTAAAGCCCTATACTAACGGACCTGTAACCAAAACATGACACTAGTTTTTATACTTAATGTTATTTTCAGACAATTTAATTTTTATTTTGTCATCTGTGCTTAGGAGTTTAAATTTTTGTTTTTTGAATGATGTGGTGATGTTTCTAATTATTCCTTATGTTTTACTTTGTGAAAGACACTTTAGGTAGCTATGAGCATTGACCACATGAGACCTTTTAAGCGAATTTTAGGGTAGCTTTCCTTTACGTCTTATCTACTTAATCTTTATCTTTTTATGACATTGGGTACAATGTGAAATCTTAAGTGTGGGGAATCGTACACGCACATTGTTAGTTTGCTATATATATCTTGTCCTACTATAATTTTTGCAAATTCACCTTAATTTTAATAAAAAGTTATGGCAAAAACACTAAAAGCTACAATGTTTTTTATTAAACAAAATACAAATATAAGTTTTCAAGAAATAAAATAATGCCCAATAACTTCTAAAAGGTTTTTACTGATATCCAGAAAGCAAAACAAATTAACATTTTTTATTAAACAAAATAAAAATATAAGTTTTTGAGAAATAAACTAATGCCCAATAACTTCTAAAAGGTTTTACTGATATCCCGAAAACAAAACAAATTGGTAAAAACATTTAAAAATGTAATATGTAACACTTGTACTGATTCCATCTGTTTTGTAAGCATATTTTTTAACCTTTAAAACAACTTTGCATTTACGTATTTTGATTTCACCATTTTGGATATTTTATGGTGTCTTATTTGGCATGTGAATTAGAACTTGTTTCGGGCCTGCATTTCAAGACCTTGAAATAATTTCTAAGCATAAAAATGATTTAGCCACAAGGAAAACCCATCATTTTAGCCTCAATCGTTTTTCATATTCCTTACCCAAATGTTACCACTAGTTAGCCTTGACGAGCCCAACTATTCCACTTTCATCACCCGTATCGCTAAATCACTTAGCAAAAACCCTTCAACAAAACCATTTTATGTTAAAGGCATGTTTTTGGTTTATATAAAAATAAAAATAAAAACAAAAATCCGGTCTTTTACTAGTTAGACCTTAAATGTCACACCCTTAGTTACTTTGAACGACCACTATATTAGTTTTTTAAACAAGCATTAGAGTTTAAAATTAAACATTTTGGAAGCGTATAATCAAGTTCCCAAAAACCATTTAATGGAAAAATTTAAATTCACAAAATAACCCAAAGTTTAAATTCAAGTAACAGTTTATGCTATTGAAAATGTTTGTATGCCATGCGACCATGTTATGATTCTAACGCACTTGTGGTTAGCAACAAGAGAAAGGCATACTAAAGTATTAACATGGCGTTGGTGAGTTCATGAGTTTGTAAATAACAATACATTGAGTTGTAATGACATAAGTAAAGTGTAATTAAATAGATAGCTAATCTATAACATAAGCATAAATCATAGTGTTTTCAGGATTGAAACTAACTCTATTCATTTGTTTGCCTTCCATTATGACTTACTAAGTCATGACAATGTGTTTGTTGTTTAGGACAACTTACTAAGTCATCATGACCATCATAACATAACAAACATCTTTAGATAGCAAATCTCAAAGTTCTTTGGAACTAAAGTTTTCTCTTTGGGTAAGTTATGAACTACACCTTTAAATCACAATTTTCTTGCATAATCCATGAAAAATATCAACAATTGTATCAATCTACACTAACTACAACATTCATTTACACTAGTATCATGATATAAGATCGTTTGAATAAACTAGCGTTTGTATAAATTCAAAATTCATGAAAAGATGAAACATTGATTATAACTCTTACCTAAAGCATGTGATTGATCACAATTGAGACTGCTTAACACGTTGTATAAATTTATTTGAGCAAAAATGATAAGGTATTGGTGGGTGTGGAGAGTCGATTGAACAAGAAAATGAGAGAGGGAGGGGTGACGGCTCAGGGGGAGGAGGGTTTAGGGTTTGTGTAGTCTTTTTTCAAACCTTATCATACAAGGAATTCCACTAATAGTTTGTATATACAAAGAAACCCTTTTATTTTAATTTTTAATCACTTAATTTATAAAACAAAGTCTCATAAATGCCATAATGAACATTTACAATTTTTTATAATCATGACCAATATTATAGAATTCTCATGACTATATAAATAACATATAAATAATAAAGGTAACACATAATATGTTGATTTGACATAATCATATAATGACCATATAATATTAATTAAATTAATACTATTTAAATTATTATTACTGTTTGTTAGGTCACAAACGTTCATGGACAACTTGTGTATTACTACGTGATGTCTATGCAGGACTCGACATATATAATGGAATTTTGTTAACGAAGTTAACCTGAAATACCGAATGTCACATTAAAGAGCAGGATGCATTCTTTTGATTTTAATTTGCTTTGTTTCCTTCACCATGCATGTCGGGACTTCCCCTGAAATTCATGAATTTTTTTTTCTCTCACGTTCTCTTGAAGACAAAAATGATGAAAAAAAGAACAAGTACAACCATTTTGTAGAATTTCAGAAAGCGCAATTAAGAAAAGGGCAAAAAGATATGAATGATTCCTAAATTGTGGGAATTGACCAACAAAGAAATGATGCAGTAAAACCCAACCAAATCCTAATATGAATATATAGAGCTAATCTAATTAGGCGCTATTAGGCTTCAAGCCTAATGAAATTTAAGAAAAATAGATAGCTACATATATCTTTGGGTTAAGGAGGAGGTGGAGTTTTGAAAATACAATACGATCTTGACAAACTTACCACAAATGAGTCCTCAAGTTAGTATATCCCTTCTAGCTTGGAGCATTGTATAACAAGCCATTTATTACCCTCCTTTATGTTTATGTCAATAAAATAAGCCAAGACCATAGTGTTTATCATTTAACCACTTTTTCCCAAACAATCCATACCCTAACTCGAGCCAAGTTACTATTCATCAAAGACCTAATGACTTATGCAAGTAAATGCATAAATAGGTGGAGATTTGATCCCTAACCAAGCCTATGATGTCACATGTATTCATACTAAATGAGTTCTTAGTGATGCTTCACTTCACGTATGATTCCATATATATATATATATATATATATATATATATATATATATATATATATATATATATATGTATATGTATATATATATATATATATATGTATATATATATATATCCGAGTGTATGTTCACCTTGTAAGGAGTGTGAAATTTTACATATTAAAAATCGTTAGAAACCAATCTGTTACTTGAAAGGATATCACTCCACATGCATTTAGTTGTTTATATTTGGGTAGATTAGGTTTTCTTGTATAATTCTTGAAAGACATATTTATCTTCTAATTTTGGTTATTCGTGGTGCTTCCATTTAGAGTGATTTTGCTTGAGGACAAGCAAAATTCAAGTGTGGGGAAGTTTGATGTGCTCCAAATTATACATATAAATCATACCTTTTGCACATCAAATATATTCGAAACTCTTACAAAAAGTGATAATTTGGTACTTAATTTGCATTTTCAGGTTTAAAAAGAGATTAAGACCAAAGGAGCAAAACCAAGAAGAAAACTCTTACCAAATTAATTCTCTTAATTTGCATTTTCAGGTTTAAAAATAGATCAAGACCAAAGGAGCAAAAATAAGAAGAAAACTAGGCTTCAGAAGGCACACCCCCATGCCTATCCTTAGCACACCACCATGCTAATTCAGCACACCCTCGTGCCCAACTTTTCAAAAGAGACAAAAGAATAGTTCCCTGACTAGGAGGCATGGTCCATGTCCTATGAAGCATGCATGCATGCCCCACACTGACACGAGATTGTGGTTAACTTTTGTAGCCTAAAACCAGCCTACCACCTTTTACGTACTCTATACTTGACACGAGTAGATCATTTGCAACTTTGAGGGAGCTTTTGCGGAGGTGCAGGTCCTAGCGTATGCTCTTAGAAATCCATCATTTAGAGGTCCTAAGAAGGTTTGGGAGGTCCAGTTAGAGGAGACTTAGGATTTATTATCGTCACCCCTATAGGGTTACCGGTTTGATTGTTCTAATTTACTAATGATCTTATTGTTATACATTAGTTGTGCTGTAGTGTTTTAGATCATTATGACCTAAATTTTAATTATCTTCCTAATATAGTGAAACTTTGTCTAACTTATGATGAATTAATGGTGTGGTATTGTTATGTTAATGTTATGCTAATCTTATGACAACCTCTTGAAGGTAGCATATATATTTGAATGGAAAATTATAAACTTATGGTTTGTAATGGTGAGTGTTAGACAATATTGAATAACATATGAACTAAATTTTATTTTCGAAACTAGTCTTCTTAATAAACTCATGGTTAATGAACTATAAATGGTTATTACAATTCATATAAGCTTAAGTTTATGATCATTTGCATGTTTATTTACCTTGCATGATAAATCTACAGTAATTGTATGATTTTCTCAAACTAATGCTAAGTTAAAAAAGAACCTGATAGACTCTCCTCTTAACATAAAATTATATTTTCAGAAATCAAATTGACCGGGTGCATAATTATTACCTACTTCAGTAGTGGCTTGGTGGTGATCTTATAAGACACTCAATGCAGTTTTCCTTGTCACCATGAAGTCAATTAATGATAACTCCATGCTGACTCATGTGTGAAAACATTAACATAATTTCATTAGTAAATATATTTCAAACCACACCACACAATTCATCGCAACTACCAAAAGTAGAACCTAAATTTGGATAGTAGCCATCTTTCATAGAAACATCACCAAAAGTGTCTATCATTTATTTGCCTTTTTATTTTATTATTTATGTATTGAAAAATTACAAATTGATCAATTAATATTCAACTTAACTATTTCTTTAAATCAAAACCAATCTCATAGACAAATATAATGATTATTAACTCTTGTGTGTTCATGGTTTTATATTAGGTTCTTACCATTACTATATCACCCCATGATAAGTACACTTGCCTTTTATCTATATACTTTAGTATAAATGAATAAAAAAATATATACCATTCACACAAACCGTTGATACCAGGCGCATCGGATCTATCTCCTTCAACATTGTATTCTTCTCATACATTCTGCTTGGGACTCACCTCTTCATTTAATTTCATAAGTTCGGTATTGTTTCCTATAAATTCATCATGTAATACACATAAATACCATCTTCATTTACATGGAATTCATTAATACTCATTTAAATATGGACATATTTGACTATAAAACCTTTGTGTTTTATGACACATCAAACATCCTCATAATAAAAACATTGGTTGTCCTTAGGCAACAATTCATTCCTCTCAAATCCAAAATTCAAAAAGATTATGCATGCAAAGGATCATACCAGGTCGATGCCATATTTTTCCCTAGACACAACCGACTCCCAAGCACAATCAATATATTTACAACATAAACAAGAAAAGATGATATCCATTTGTGAAAAACAACATCTTAACCTAGATCAACTTACCTCAAGACTCTAAGCCATAGTTTTTCCATAACACTCAGATTTAATCACCACTCTTAGCTTAATTAAGTGGACTACATGACTAGGTTAGAATAAATAAAGATCTAATATATTGATGGATTTCTATGATTTATTATAGTGGAAATAAAATAACCAATGATCAAATAAAGTTTTCCCATAAATCATAAGTTTGTAAGGGAATCCAACCTTCACAAATTAATATTTTTACCATGCACGAATCAAGTGGGTCTTAACCATGGCTGTAACATGGCTAGGGATAAAGATGGAAAAATAAAATGAGAAACAAGGTTATGATGCTTAGGAAAACTCGCTAGAATAGATTAAATACTAAAATAAACTATAACCTACACTAACATGAATAATGATCAAACTTGGATCCTTTTACAACTGTTACTGAACATTTAAAATTTTAGGGGGGGATATTTATCCTTGATTTTTTTTCTTTTATTGAATTATATATTTACAAAATTAAACAAACAAACAAAAAAGGTATAACTTCATCCACGCTAGCCGAATTTTCTAAAGCACACGGATTAACATAGATAGGCTCAAATGAAAAACAAAAGGTGCTTAGACTAGTCTAGACAAACAAAGTTAATAACATATAATGGCTCGACTTGGCTCACTAGTAGATTACATATAACTTAATGGAAACACAGATTCAAAACATGGCTAAGACATAAGCATAACATCAATAAGTGCGAAAGAGAAAAACTAAAACTCTCCGGACTGTCATAGAACCAAGACCTATCAACTTTTCCCTGCATTTGTCTCATGAAATTGGCATTAGACGATAAGTTCTAGTGGCACAACCATCATACTAACAGCATTGTATCGTAATAGACATAAGCATATATACAAACAACCAAGCCCAAACCTGATCCCGTACAAAAGTCAAATGATATCATCATGTTACCATTGAGAACCTGAACCTCATGCTCAATCATGTAGCTAGTAAAGGTGTGGCACTAACAAAACCCCTAATGGCCGAGTAACAAGTCCAATAACCCCATTCGATGGCTCTGCTTCTCTATAATAGTCCTCATGTGATCTCTCAGTCGTAACTGCTCGACATGTACCATCGGCAAGGTAACTGGTAGCTATGTGGCTGTCTCATCGGGTCTATGAATTCTCCTTTGTTGAATCTAGGATGTAGAAGGGGGTTATTCTAACATGGGTGCTATATGTTTTGTGTCCTGAACATACGGTAGAATAGGCACCAAAACCACCTCTCAAGGAGCTCAAATTCCCCCTAACCATCAATAATCTCAACAACCTTCATCTAGTCAAGTTCCTCTCATCTAATGTGTGTGAGATCCTCTAATCTAATGTGTCTGGACTATTATTGTCTTATCAGATCATCTAGTGGGAAGGCAGTGAAAACTCCTAGGTTCTCGGCTAATATGATAACATAGGATCCACTGTATATTCACCCGGCTTTCTTTCTATCAACAATGAGAGAGGTAAGGATGAGATAAGCCAAGTTGACCAAACGATTGAAAAACAATCCATAAAGACAAACAAGTCAAGCTCAGTGACCTTATCTATCCCCTGATTTTATCCCAAAAGGGTATCACCAATGACTCGATAAATATACCGGAAAATCAGATATTGGATACATGAGGAAGTAATACCTTGGCCTATAGCTCATCTTATTGGCCAAAACTCACCTAGCTGGTGTTACATCACTCCTAATGGGTTAAGCATCCGTGAACTGACTTGTAAACTCTGAGAAAATTATAGCCGTAGCTTCATCACATTTGTATAAGCCAATGGCTACAACAAATCTTTGAATCATGAAACCTGCTAAAACGAGCTAAGACAAAACTATACAACTACCGGCGTGTTTAGGCCCATACCCCTCCAATTAAACAAAAAGGTGGAGTAGAACTCCAAACTCGGCTCCTAAAATTGATCGCCTGGCACATCAAATAATCGCTACTATCTCTTAGTGAAAATCATCTCTGAGCATTGTGAAACAAATAAACCATGGTGTTAATTATAGTCGCTTCTCTTTCGTACTCATCCTAGTCCATAGGAAAGCTCAGTAACTAATGAGGATGTAGACTTCATGTCCGTTATGGTGTCGGTGCTGTTTTGTCCTTTCCTTGCTTGGCGTGCTTGTGCGTCTCGCACGTGGATGCCCCACATGCAGTCATATTTGCAAGATAACATAATACAAACCAACATTCCAATTTATAAGAAAACTAACAACTAAAAAAGCTATGTTTTTATTTTTTTAAAGCATTAATTATGTTGGACCCTAAAAGGATCATGCATACTAATTTAAGTGGTGATAGGAATGTTGCTCTGGTTGGAAATATTATCAATTGTTTTTTTATAGCATTAATTATGTTGGACCCTGATTGGAATGTTGCTCTGGTTGGAAATAATACAAACCAACGTTCCAATTTATAAGAAATTCGGATGAAGTAGAAGACTAACCATTTAATACAAAACAACATTCCAATTTATAAGAAATGCGGATGAAGTAGAAGACTAAGTATTTGGTCATCTGCATTAGTCATGTGCGGGTAACTTAGACAAATGAGAATGAGCATTTGTCTACGCGCATAGACTAATGTGGGTGAAAAAATACAAAAATACTTAGCAATATTTTGAAGAAATATGGCCATGTATTACACACTTGCATTAGTTAATGCGGATGTGTTAATACAAATGCGACTATTGAAGAAAAAATACTTATAGTTTTCTACTTTTGTACTTAGTTATTCTAGATCACGTGTCATGGTAGTTAAGTAGATGTACAGGTCATTGTATTAGAGCTATAAATAGGTAAAGTTCTAGCAGTTTCTGTAACCCTAAACCTTGCACACCTATCATTACCAATTAGAAAACCCTCACTGTGTTTTGAATCAATCATCAATATATAATCATTTTGAGTACTTTCTATTATGTTTGATATTTGATTGTTGTAATCCCTATACAATTGATCATTAAAATCATTCAATATTTTTTATCCTATCGATTCTAACCAAGTCAATGGGTATCAGACCCTTGGCTCTAGGATTCAATCAGAAACCCACTTTTTCTTATTAATGCACGATCGATCTATTAATTGGTTTGCATTTCATCATGTTCTACATAAATGATTTTTGATCAAACCTAAAATACATATTCACTCAATCAATTAAACATCAAATTCATCATGATTTGAAAGTTACACGGTTGATAAAAATTTATCAAAATCAAACAAAATTATTAAATTAAAGACTGTTTGTGAGCATTATGGCTGGAGATTAGAGAGGGTCTAATCGGGGGTCTACCTATCCAAATTGAGAGAAAACATCAATTAATTTCCTCAAAATTCTAAGAACAAAATTGAACATTGTTCATCAAATTTCGCATGAACATTGTTCATTGCATTTGCTATAGTTGTGAACTATTCATTGCATTTGCCTTGAAATCCAGTGTTAATGGCATTAGTTGTTGAACCATTTATCACATTTTCTTGAACATTATTGTTCATTGTATTTGTGATTCATTCAAGTGTTAGAACTACCACTATTCAATGTATTTGTCTTATACTTTTACCAACATTTGTCTCTATCACTGTTGATCACATTTGCGACCATTGCAAATTACTGTTGACCGCATTTGTCTCAGAACTTTGACTGAATTTGTACTTTGTACCGATTGGACAATTTGGACTTTAAATTTATCTTAAAATCAATTTATTAAAGTTTAAAATCAATCTAATCATATCAAAACCAATTTAAAATCAAAAAACATCATCATGGATACCCTAAGTGGAATTGAACTTGGTCATAATCCCAAGCCACCAATGCTAAAAATACAAATATAAATTTAAATAAATGAAGATAAGTTTTAGTAATTATCAAATTAGTATTGATACAGATTATTAGATCTCGGATCCTCATATTCCAACTGCTTTGAATGCTGATTAATACAGAAATGTTAAAATACTAGTTGAAGATCCAAGTCTGAATCTTGATCCTGAAGACTAAAAGAAGATCAAGATTGACATGAAGGCTTACTCACTACTCACACAATTGTTGAATATGGATGTGCTAAAAAGATTGGAGAGATATAGCACTGCCAAAGGAGTGTGGGATGCCCTTAACATTATGTGTGATAGGAGTAGTTAATTATTGAGATCAACAAAATATAAATTGGTGAATCAATATAAGACCTTCCATCATATCAAAGATGAATCTATCTCTAAATAGCTACAGAGATTATGTAGTTGTTGAATGATATGGAGATCATAGGTGTCACTTACAAGAATGAGAAGATTCATCATTCTCTACATTAAAGTGGGAAGTAAAGTATGACAATGCTAAAGAACACACTTGACTTGGAAAGCACCAGCTTGGATACCATGGTTGCAAAAATAAAAGACTAAGAGCTTGATGAAAAGCCAAGGAACATTGGTTATCCATAAGTGATAGAGGCATATAATTTCCCAAGTGAAGCTTATATATGGAAAACGCCTTTTTTACCGAAGAGGATGATTCATGTCAACACAAGAAAGTCCAAGATCAATAGTATTTATGTATGCTCAACATGTCAAGATGAACAAATCATCATCTTCTACTCCTCAAGTTGTTTGTCAAACTTATGCTCCATGTTAGCACACCACTAATGAACAAAAATCAACCTACAATGCTTTTATTTCATGGTTTGAAGCATATCTTGGTGAAAGACTTACTTTAGCTTATCTGACCCATGAAGACCTTGAATAAATGGATCTAGTTGATATAGAAGAAATGGATTTGCATTGGCAGATGGTCATGATTGCAATGAGAACTAATAAGTTCTTTAGAAAAGGAAAGAAGCTCACCTTGAATGAGAATATAAGCCGGGTTACGATAATACCAAGGTGAAGTGCTGCACTATGGAGTAAATGGTCATTTCTCTAGAGAATGCAATGCACCTAGAAGTAGCAACAACAAAATCTTAAGGGCTTCTATCGGTCAATCTTTAAATCAAATCTCTCACTCTTATCAAAGCAATCAAAGCTCACATTATCATCAACCATCACATCATTAGACTTAATCCTTAGATTGACTAGCAAGCTCATTCATCATCTCAACCATCCTTAAATATTCTTGTCATCAGACAAGATGGTGTATGTGATTGGAGTTTGAATGCAGAGGTAGTGAAGCCTAATTATCAAAATCAGGCACTGATGGCTCACATCAATGAAACTCAAACATCAACGCTAGCAGAGGTAAAGGCCAATCTTTGTAGCCAAAAATGTATCAATGAGGGGAAAGTTTATAGAGAACATAATTACAAACTGGCCACCATGGTAAAAGATGAAAAGGATAAATATGAGATGTTAAAACATGAGATGAGAAGTTTTGAAACTAAAATCAAATCTTTGTTTGCAATTAGTGAAAATTTGCATAGAGAAAATTTCATACTTGAAGTTGAGGTTGGAAATCAAATGGACTTGTTAAACAAGTCAAAAGCTAATTACTTAGCAATAGAAGTGATGTTTGAAAAGTTTCAATTCTCATCAGCTAAGCTTCAGGATTTACTTTGTCATACCCCAACCGATGGTGGAAACATCGGGGCGCCAGAAGTGATAGATTGTTCAAAGACATCATAACACTAAAGTGATAATAAATTAAGATTGAATTTCATTTCCATTTATCAACATAACATTACAATGTTTCAAGTAAACATACTACAAATTTTGAGGAATACAAGTCTAAAACAAACATAATAAAATGATAGATTTGGTGTGTTTCTAAGTCCACCTAATTGAATTTTTTGATAAAGCTTCAAGCATTTCCTGCAACATGTATAAAATATTGGTCAACATATGAATATGTTGGCAAGCATACAAGTTTGAATACATAGCATAATAGTGAGCAAAATCTCAATTCAACATGGATAAAGTATACTAAAGTCGGTACATTGCTAGCATGCAAAGCCAATAATCAAACCAAAGTGTCCACTAGCGTAATCTTAGTATTAAAAATGACCAAGACCGTAAAGATTGAATAACTTAACATAGACCTATCATAATAGGGTAGATGTGCTAGTCCTATAGCGATATACATGTTAAGGGAGGTTTAGATTGCTTGCAAGATAATATATTCTAGAATGTATTCACAAATAGTATTACAAGTAAGCATGTTTGTATGAATTGAGTTTTAGAATGATTTTGATTGAATGAATAATTGAGTGTATTTGATAATTGATACATGTTGCAACCCAAATAGTGTTAAAACAAAACGGGTTAAGTATGACTCACGGTTTGGCGATTAGAATCCACAAGGATAGATGAACGAGTTTAAAGGATTTAGTCACCAATGTCACCCTAAAAGGTAAACAAAAATATATAAGCTTAGGATTCAAAGTTTTTGATTTTAGCAATTGGAAAGTATATGAAAATTACAAATATGAGAGTACATGAAAGTATATACTACTTAGACACTTATATGGATACCGTGTATTATGTGTGTTCTTTATGAGTATTAGTCAATCATTGGAAGTCCAAAATAAGGAATAATAAGATTATTATAATGTCTACCTTAACACATAACATTTAACCATGGTTTGATTGATGTTACAGTTTGGTTTTTACTAAGTATTATGTACATATAAATATAAGTGATGCATTAGAGGTAGGGTAATCCACAAACCTCAAGTATTATATTCATATAAGTCATGTACTAGAGGTAGGGTAATCTATAAACCTCAAGTATTATATTCACATAAGTCATGTACTAGAGGTAGGGATATCCGTAAACCTCAAAGTTGTCACCATTGTACAAAATCTCCACATAAGGGTGATTCGGATGGTCATGAGTACATAAATGAAAGTACTAAAGTAAACTAACTAATTTGACTAAGTGTTCAAGTGGGGTATGGTGGAAAGATTAGTTGTAGAACCAAGGTTCAACATCACCAAGTTATACCGCAACACAAGCCTTTCAACATTGGTTGGAGGCCCGGTTTGGTTTTATCCACTTTTTGATTTGTAGATCACTTACTGTTTTGTAAAGATGAAAGAATGGGGTGTAAAAGCCTCAAAATTTCTAAAATATAACTTCAACACAAGCCTTCCAACATTGAAGTTGTTGGTGACTTGGTTTACTATGCAAGAGGCTTATAAACAAGACAAGAGAAAAAAAAAACATGTATGAAAGAATCAAATAGAAAATTTCCAACTTGGACCTCAAAAATAGGGGTTTACCATACTTGTTCACCTTGGTGACTAAGTGGTTATTTTCTAAAGGTTGTTCCAAGTGCTAAAGAAAACAGAAGAAAGAAATAAAAAAAATTTAAAATTCAAAAGTTGTTCTTGAATATTGCTTGAAAGAAGATGAAGTTCTTGGATTGAATGAGAGAGTTTAAGAGGGAGTTTAGAGTGATAAAATTGATTAGGGAGAGATTTTGGTTAGTATTTATAGATGAAAATTATGGTTAGGCATTAAAGAAAGTGGTTGGGGAGATGAGTGGATGGAAAAGTCAAAGGTTTCAATTTTAACCGCTCAACTTATTTTGTTTATTAATTTGCACCATAAACTCATGATTAAGCATGTTTTGGGTATTTTAACATATGAACCATAAAAAGAAAACTTATAAATAATTTTCCAAAAAATATAAGTCCCAATAAGTTGCTTAGTTTTGTGTTAAAATACATATTCGCAATTGTTTAAGTGTTACACAAGCATATAATCAACAAGAATGATATAAAAAGATATTTCCACTATGATCAAGTCTCGAGGTTACAAGAATTAAATAAAGAGTAATATTACATTAAAAAAATGGAAAATAGAGAATGTTACAGTCTCCCCTACTTTAGGGAATTTCGTCCAGAAATTCATTTAGAAGAAAGTTCTGGGAAAAGATGCGGGTACTTGATCTTGAATTGATCTTCACGTTCCCAAGTAAATTCTGGACCATGCGTTCCTTCCCAACGCACCATAATAATTGGAATACGACTTCGTTTGAGTTTCTTCACTCCATGATCCATGATTTCAACAGTGAAGTTCAACCTTCTGAGCGTGTCATAGATTTGTGATAAGAAATATTCTACTCAATACAAAAACACTCACTACTACATTCTAGAACTAGGATTTCAAATCCCTAAAGAAAAGGTTGTTTTGAAAACCCTAAGGAAGAATAATACGTATGTCCTTAACCTAAATTAGGTTCAACCTAAAGAAGAAAATGTTTAATTTCAAAAGCAGCTTTTGATGAGTCACAAGTATGGCATAGGTGATTGGGACATACAAATTTCAAAAATATGAACAGATTGGTTAATGGAAATCATGTAACTGGTTTACCTCAAAAAGAATTTCATTCAGTTTACCACTGTTCGACATGTCTCAAATGAAAGCAACACAAAACATCATATAATCCTCATCTTGTGAACACAAACAATACTTCATTAAACTTACATAATACTGATCTCTATGGGCCAACTCACATCATGAGTATAGGCAAAATGCAGTATTGTTTTAGAGATCATTAATGACTTTTCTAGGTTTACATGGGTCTTATTTTTACTTCATAAAAATGAATCATCACAAATAATCAAATACTTTGTCACTAAGATTGAAAATCAATTAGACATAAAAGTAATATCAATTAGAAGTGATATTGGCATAGAATTCAAAAATAATGATTTAAGTTCATTTTGTACTAAGAAAGGTATTGCTCATCAATTTAGTGTAGTTAAAACTCCACAACAAGATGGAGTAGCTGAAGAAGAAACAAAACACTAATTAAGGTAGCAAGAACCATGCTAGCTCATGCTACACTACCTATCACCTTTTGGGTAGAAGCAGTTAACATGACTTGTTATGTACAAAATAGAACTGTAATAGTCCTGTCTCAATATTAGACACCTTTCATTAGTTTCTTTAAACCCAATTGGTAGTTCTGTCTCAATATTAAACCTTATGAAATGTTATTTCATAGAAAACCTTTCATTAGTTTCTTTAAACCATTTGGTAGTCCTGTCTTAATATTAAACACATGACACCATTTGGGAAACTCTGCTCCCAAATCAGTTGAAGGATTCTTTGTAGGATATTTATCAACATCCAAAGCATTTAGAGTGTTCAATATTAGATTAAACATAACTGAGGAATCCATAAATGTTGAGTTTATTAAGAATTCCTTCCTAAAGTCATCAAATGGTCTTGATTGGTTGCTTGATATTGACTCTGTTACTTAATCATTTAGTCAATTAACATGTCAATTGTTGTTAATCTGCAAGGAATTGGCTCTAAAGTAACTAAAGTACCACAAGATGATTTTCCAATGAATCCTTCATCATATACTCATATGGAATCTCAAGATGCTCCATTACAAGCTAATCTAGTTAGACAAACACATACTAATAGTGTATCAACAAAGGTTGGCCTGAGTTCAATGCATACTACTTCACCTGATACGTCACCTGAAGTTCAACAACGTGGACATTACCATAATACATGTTGATAGTATGGTGAATCCAACTGAAGAACCTTATCAAAGTGCTTCAGATTCAGAAGTTCAACATGAAGAAGCATATGATTATTTCCATGACTCACCGACATACGTTAATCTAGAAGATGCTACACACCAAGCTGACCTGAATGTTTCTAATCTTGATGTATCAATCCAAGTTGATGCAATTCCTACATCAAGGATATATTGAAATCATCCAGTGTCAAACATCATGGTGATCTTAATGAATGAGTGATTATAAGCAAGTCAAGTGCTTCCAACATTTGTTTATTCTAATGCTTTCTATGTCAAACTATGCCAAAAAACATTAAGGAAGCTCTTCAAGACAACAACTGGATAGACGCAATGCATAAAGAGTTTTTTTAATCTAGAAAGCAAAAATTTTAGGAATTGGTTGAACTTCCCAAAGGACAGTAGCCTATCAAAACCATATGGCTATAAAAAACAAGAGTGATGAGAGAGACATTGTTGTCAAAAATAAAACAAGACTGATAGCCCAAGGTTACACTTAGGAAGTAGGGATAGATTATGATGAGGTATTTGTACCTATTACTAGACTGAAAGCTTTAGACTATTTCTTACCTACTCTGTATCTATGAAGTTCATTGTGTACCAAATGGATGTTAAATTTGTCTTTTTATGTGGGAAGATTTCTAAAGAAGTATATATCAGTCAACCACCAAGCTTTGAACATGCAAATTTCCCTCACACGGTATACAAGCTTGGTAAAGCTTTGTATGGTCTACATAAAGCCCTATCTTTTGTCCTTGAACACGAGTAAAATAGAGGAAAGATAGATGATGTGGTCAAAATTATACATATTTTATATAAATATTTTCTACACTTCTAAATAGTTGTTGAATACTTTTTAATAAATATTACTCGTAATTGATATATATTTAAATTTTACAAGTCTAAAAAATTCTACGAGTAAGAATGAAATGTTTTAATACCCTAATTAATGATTTTATTTTGCTTTGAGATTTTATATCTAAAACTTCAAATTATGAATGTAAGTAGGTTGTAAAGAAGGTCACGTGGACATACAAGTGTGAAAGAGAATAGATTCGCAACACGATGTGAACTTAATTTAAGGATTCCAAATGAAGTTCAAGTGCAGATTTAGTTTGTCAAATAAAGAAAAACCAGAACAACAAATCAAAGTTTGGATGAAAAATGGCCCATGTGAAGGTGTTTATGGAGTTCAAGTCTTAGCACAAAGCATAATCGAAGTTAAAGAATTCAACTGGGCTTAAAGGCCTACCAGATCAGTTAAGGTTGATGCAACAGTTTCATAAGGTTGGAGAGATAAAACACTTAATAGATCAAATAGGGAACTGACAAATAAAACAAAGAACAAGAGTAAAGAACACAAGTAGAACACAAGTAATGGTTTTCAAGAATGATATATATTGCTCTTAAGTGTATTATAATTGTTACTAGGCTTTGTCCTAAGGACTGGTACATGAGATACTTCATACTACATCCTACAGCTCGCCATACTTTGAAAGCTAGCTGAAACACTAATCTAGATAACAAGATCAATGTAAAGTCAAAAGGCAAATCTCCTTTTGACTAGTGACTATGACATGCCATAGCTTACATCCTATCTATTACAAAAAGAATAAAAGTACAAGAGTGGAAAGTTACAGACTTAATGACCTTAATCTATAGTTGAAAAAAGTTGGAGATATCACCAACTTATATAAGTTGGCGAGTCTTCAGAGATGGCAGTAGAAATTGGTTCATCTTTTGTCAAAAGCATGTCAGAGAAAGCATGTCTTCTCTATCTTTAGAATAAATCAGTCTCTTGGCTTCGGAAGACTTTGTCTTGAAGCTTCGAAAGACTTCATCTTTGGCTTCAGAAGAATTGGTCTTTGGCTTTGGAAGATCTAACACTTAGTTAATTTCTTTGTGCTTTGTCAAACCTTTCGAAGTAACTTCCGTTATACTTCAGAATGCTTGCTGAGAGAACATTGGTTTACATCAGCTTTTAATGTAACTCTTACAAACTCCCCCTAGGTTGATGCTACCAAAACATGAGGATGACTTTGAGTCTTGATCTTTATATGTTTACAGTCCTTATTAGAATCAAGAACAATCCTGTCTTCATCAGTTGGTCTGGATTCCTTAAACTCTCAAAGTACCTCCTCATGTTAAAGAGATCATGTAGAGGAAGGTCAAGCATATTTTGCTAGAAGTATATGTCTTGACCCCCTTGACCTTTTGTGACATACCATCTGTCTAGGTTTGTAGAGAAAGCCTAGGATATGATAGGTCTCTTAGCAGCAAGAGGCTCTACTTGAAGTGGAGTTGATTGAGTAGCCTCTTCTTATTCACCTTTAGGATGTTCTGACTTATCCTGAGGTGTAGAGGTAGATGCCTTGGACTTCTACTTCTTGTCCCTTATGATGGCCATCCTCTTCCTCTTTCTATATTTTAATCGAGAAAGGTGGTCTTGAGTTACAGATGTTCTTTCTTTATCCTTATTAGTTGGGTCTGTTCCATTCACATGTTCTAAAGGAGAAGGTTCAGGACCCTACTGTGGGTCAGAAGATGAAGCTGGCTGTGATTCAACACTAGGCCTAAGTAGTGTTGTCTCTTAGGGTTCAACCTTTATATCAGCTTCAGGTGAAGCCTGACTTGTGGAGAATGCAAGTTTACCAGGTCACCCTTCTTAATCTTCTGCTTGATCACTCTAATGTGCTCATCCATTATGGATAGAGACATTGGACCAATTCTTCTTCTGGAGAACCCATACAGCTTCAAGAAGCTTATCATCTTCATTCTTTCTGTAGACTTCTCCTAATTGTCTCTAATGGTAGCTCTTGACTTAGCAGCCTCTTCCCTTATCTTCCTCTTAGCAGCTTTTTTTTTTCTTTTAGAACTTCTTGCTCTAGCTGCTTGAGGTACTCAAACTAAATAAATTCATATGATAAAGGGAGTAAGGCCACTGCCTGATAGAGGCCTGTGGCACTCAGTTAGGTAATTATCTTTTTTCTATCTTGTTTTGTAGCTACTTGAGTTTCTTGTTCAACTGCCATAATCTCTACTTCAGGACTTTTCTTGAACTGGAGAGAGGACGTGGGCTTTGTACAATCTTTTTCTTATCCTTTCTTCCTTGATCTTAAGGAGCATTTGTGCATCCTCAGCCAGCTTATTCAACTCATCCAAGGGAAGAGAGATTATTTCATTAATGTTATAGTTCCTAGACCCCAGGTAATTCAATTAGGCTACCCTTAACTCATCCTCCTGAGTATTTGGCCTAGGGGCAAGCCTGATTACAGGTTGCATGAAGATAGGGATCTCTCTTGTTCTCTCTCCCCTTGCCTTCCTCTTCCTCTCCCTCTTCTCCTGCTCAATCCACTTAGAGGTGAGAATCCTCTTCCCTTTATCAATCACTGGCCTATGTGTATTAGGGTGGAGAGAGCTTTGGCATTCTTGACTTGGTGCTACACTTGAGCTCTGGAAAGGGAGAGGCTATGAGACACCTTTACCAGCTAGTGTCTCGCTGAGGGTACTAGGTGTTGAAGCAGTTTTAGTCTCAAGGTTCACAGGTTCTACTACTGGTGCTTCAACTAAGGTTTCCCCTTCAAATCTAATCTTAGGATCTGCCTCAATATCTAGTTGACCAATAGTTTTCCATACTAGCCTCTATTTATATAGATAAGATCTTATCTTGAACTCTTCAAGCATACTCAGCTGGATCCTCTCAGCCAACCTATCAGCTTGCCTATTATGACTTGGGATTACAAGTGGTAGGTCAACCAGAGGAAAACTCTCATAGTATCTCAGGTCTGAAAATTACTTTTTATTGACAGTGAAATCTAGAGATATAAGGGCTCTTCTATCATTGTTAAACCTCCATCCTACTATTAGGTTGTCAGTAGGGTAGGATGGGGTACACATAGCCCTTGGTATTCCCTTCACAAATAAACTTTGAATTAAGGCAACCATATTGATGTAGGCCTGAGGAGGTTGTTGAGTATGGATAACTGCAAGTGAGGATGGTGAGGACTTAATGTCCATACTCTAGCAGTTGCTACCAGGTTCTATAATTGTAGTTAAGACTTTATCCCTCTTTTTGGTAGCATCACCCACTTGAATAGGTGAGCTAGAGGTTAGGTCTACCACATCCACAGGTTCTTATGGACCTGATTGAACACGCCTTGCAGGCCTCTCACCTAAGTGGCCCTTGAGATCGGTGATCTCAAGTTGCTGATTAAGGACCTGTCTTTGTAAGGTAGCCACTTGAGATTCCAGGTGACTAACCATAGAAACCAAGTAGGTGCATGTTTGTGACAATGTTCGCACCCTTTGTTGCAAACTTCCCTCATCTTCATCAAAATAATCATGGAGGGATGAGAGACCATAACCAAAGTCATCTCCCTCACTACCAGATATTGGTTCTTGGGCTTTAGATTTCCCCTACTCCATGATAGCTTCATGAGAGGTGTCAAGGGGCTAGGTTGCCATGGTTGAGGTCTTAATGATGTAATCACTTTCTAAAGTGAGACCCTCTTCCATATGGACTTGCTTAACATGTTTAGGAAAGTCCACCTTAGTTGGGGGTGGATAACATGAGCTAGTTATAGGGATATCAGGAGCACTTATCTCTCCTTGAGCAGGGGAGGAGAAGAGGACTTATGGTATTCACTAAATCCCATATCCTCATCATCATAGAATTAGAGGTCAGGGATTGGTTGGTTTACGTCTAGAGGTGGCGATGGTAACTGTACCCTAAAGGTTGTTCACCTGAGTTTTAAGACAAAGAGTGAAGGCTTACATCTTGGGTAATGAGCTCATCATGCTGAGCATGAGGAACCTCAGCACTGATCATTGAAAAGATGGGAGTGGTTTGCTCCTTATGGGAAGTGGGAGATCTTTGATCCACATCCTCTACATGGGTAAGTGTATAGGGGCCTGCTTAATCTAAATAGAATGAGGAGGGGTTCGCTTGGATTTTCTTTGGTAGGTGATGGTGATTGGAGGCAGTTGGGGTTATAAGGATGAAGAAGGTTTGGGTTTGGGTTCAACATTGGCTGGTGCTGCCAAGTTATCACCTTGAGCAAGAAGCTCTAACATTTTTGGGAGAAGGGCTGTTTCTACCCTTGAGAAATCAACATTGGTTTTTCTCACGATTTTGAAGATGTCGGGCTTCATTTGTCCCAATTTAAGAGTGTTAACTGTTCCCATCAACTGTGAGCCTATTTAGCTGTTGAGAATGTGTTGGACATATCTAGGGAACATGTAATACTCTTAGGAGTCTAAGTTAACAAGCAAGTTTATGTAAACAAACTGAGAGTACTTAAACTTGACCCCTTGAACCATCCCATGGACTATATAGGATAAGTCCTATGGAATTTGATCCCATTCTCCATGTTTGTTTGATAAGAGTGGATTATAACATGGAGGACGTACTTCCATTGGAAAGAGACCTTACCCTTCTTTAAGGTCTTTACTAAGTAGTCTCCTTCATAGTCCATCTGCCTAAATGATTCATTGATAGCTTCTTTAGGGAAGGAAAGTTTACCTTCTTAATCATCTAGGTTGATATGAGTGTTGATGGTGATTGGGGTGATGAAAACAGTCTTCCCTGCACTGATGCAGATAGTGCCTTCTCACCGTTCAAGATGACCTCTTGGCTGGTCCTCCAAAACTCCAGTAGTTGGTCTTTATATAGTGGAGGGTCTATTTTGATTATGGCAAGGCATGATGATTGAGTTAGAAAGCAGCAAACGTTTGAGAAACTAAGATCTTTCTAAGACAAAAACAGAGCAACCTGGTTGTGTTGCATGTGTAAGTGCATGGAAAACTCTGGCTGGTTTTGGGGTTTAGGGCTTCCCATTTGAGGAAGCTTTAGCAATAAGAAAGTGAAGAACAATAAGAGTTTGTGGGTGAATTTAGGGTTAGAAGTTTGCAGATGAAGAGGAAGAAGAAAGAGGGGGAACCGTTGTAAGGCAATTTATATGCTTGGATGTGAGACAAAGTTAATACTAAAGGATAAACTTTGAAATCTGGATGTCGGTCCCACCTCAGAAAAAGTGCCCAAAAAGGTAGTTATCTTGGAAGTTGTAAATCTTCCGAAGGTAATTTGCCTTCAGAAGTCTTGAGAAAAACTTTCAAAGCCAATTTGGCATCGGAAGATATTCCTTAGTTTGACAAGAATTGCTTCGGAAGAAAAGGTACTTAGAGTAATTTTGCTTTGGGGACATATTTGGTTTTGGAAGATAATAAACTTCAGAAGTTTTATTCAAGGTACGAATAAAGCTTCCGAGACTGAATTGCTTTCGAAAGAAAACTGTCCTTTAAAACATATAAGTACTTAGAAGCATATTTAAGCTTCAGAAGATATTTCAGAATTCTTCCGAAGTTGTTATTCTTGATAAATGGTAGTTTTCTTTATTACAAACAATCGTTTACTTAAATACAAATAGTCATTTACTACTTTACAAATGGTCGTTTTTTACTCTTCTATCGATTAATACCATATCCACCCACCACCACATTTACTTATCACCCATCCACCATCCCCTTACCCGATTTTACAACTACATTTTACCAATAAATTAATCTTCATATCAAACAATCAACAATCCATTCATCTCATCTCATCAACATTTCATCCCCTTCTTCTTGTTAAAATTTTTAAAGTTCTTAGTATGAACAAAGGTTAGATTGTTATTATTAGTATAAATTTTAGTTAAATATATTTTCTTTTGTTACTGATTGTAATTATTTCAGGTAATGGCTTCAAGCTCACGTCAAGATACGACATCTGTTAGTGTTTCGAATCATCCTTGGCTTCAGTTTCGTCAAGGATTAGATGAAAGTAAAAGGCTTCAAAAGCTTTTAGACAACGAAGTCGAGCTTTGACGTTCGATATCTTGGATCTTGTTACGGGACGTTGGGGAATTTACCAGTGCTCGTAACATAGAACGAGCCGTGGGGAAGATTTTGTGCCAATTAGCGGCCGCAATATAAAGAGCTTTGTTTGGAGTTTTTCTCCACATTTAATTTCTACTCGAACAACGATAACTATAGGTATGCTATTCTAATTGGATTATATATAATAATGTCATTAAACTTATATTTTTTAACAATGATGAAGATGCTATTAGTTTCATGCTCGGGGGGGGGGGGGGGTGCCACGTAATTTTTCTGTTGCCTAGTGTTTGATGGGTTTATATACAGTTCAAGAGACCCATCAATCCAATTTTTTGAACATACTTACGCAAATTCCTAAAAATTATAATGATGCAATGTTTTGCCAAGAAATTGGTAAGGGTAAATATGTGCCTAATAATAAAACGAAAGATACAAGAATGAACGATCCTTTGTATAGATATCTTCATCGCGTTATTGGTCATAATATAACTGGACGTAGGATGAGCAGTGACTAACAAGTATTTATTTTTTTGATAAACACGAGTCCGTGCAACCTGGCATATGCTTGTTGATTATTTTACTTGTTCCACGGGGATAAAGAAGAGTAGACATATTTGTCGTGGTACATATGTTACTCGCCTCGCTGAGTCTTTACAGGATCTCACCCTAAGAACATGGCAAGGTTAAACGGACCGGTTCTTATGTCCGTATTTGCTGATCGTGAACTTGGATGGACAAGATTGCAGATTATCCACAACTTAGGTGGAGGCTTAAACATAATAATCAAATATGGGTACCTCCATATCAAGACCCTCCTAAAGACCCATTTCATTATAAATGTAACTTTTTTTTTGTATTTATGAAAAGGTAATTTACATTTATTTGTATAATAATGTATTTTTTAGTTATATAAAATTGTGATTTAGTTTTTCTTTCTATATGAAACAAAATTATATTAAAAAATTAAAACATAAAAATAAAGGATGACAATAATTGCAGGCAAGAAAGAATGGCAGACTTTACAATTCAGCAATTCAGATAGAGGATGCCAATAATTGTAGATAAGAAAAAATAGCATTTTTCACAATTCACAATTCACAGTTTGTTGGCTGATTTGATTTAAAGTGACTGCCAATATATCTATAAATTCACTATTAACCATATAATGTGTCAAATTCAAATCGATTGGGTGTACCAAACAAGAAAGGATTTGATGGATTGGGTTCGAAACACTACACGCACCCTTGGACATGTTATTATGACACAATGAACGAAGAAGAATGTATACGGCTTTGTCAACAAGGCGTTCCTTATGTGCGATCGTGGTGGAGTATACAAGTCAACATCAGATTTAACCACACATTCAGGCACCAAGAAGACAAGATGTCTGCAGGACCGGTAATGGTTGTTCAACAACAGTCTTACAGTTGGAGATAAAACACTACTAGATCAAATAGGGAACAGGGCAAAGAAACAAAGAACAAACAAGTAATAAACTCAAGAACACAAAGATTGGTATTCAAGGATGATGTATATTGCTCTCAAGTAATTATACAAGTGTTACAATGCTTAGACATAAGACTGGGTACATGAGATACTTTATACTACATCCTAGAGCCAGCCATACTTTGAAGGTCAGCTGGACACTAATCTAGACAACAAGATCAAGATAAAGTCAAAAGGCAGGTTTCCTTTTGACATGTGACTATGACATGCCATAGCTCACATCCTATTGTATTACATAAGTTTTAAAAGTGCTAAAGTACAAAATTACAGACAAAGACACCATTATGTACAGTTGAAAAAAATAAGGAGATAATCACCAACTTATATATGTTGGTGAGTCTTCAGAGCTAGTAGGAAAAGGTGGTCAGCTTTTGTCAAAAGTGTGTCAGTAGACACATGGCTTCTTAGTCTTCGAAAAAGTTCAATCTTCAAGCTTCAGAACACTTTCTCTTTAAGCTTTGAAAGACTTCACTTTTGGCTTCGAAAGATTTTTGTCTTTAGCTTCGGAAGATTTGACACTTAGTTATTTTCCTTTGTACATTCTCAAATATTCCAAAGTAACTTTCTTGTACTTTAGTGCATGTCGAGAGATCTTTGGTTAGCATCAGCCTCTAAGATAAACTCTTATAAACTCCCCCTATCCTGATGCTATCAAACCCTAAAGATTACTATGAATGGTTAAGAGATCATATTCAGTTGTTCTTGATTCTTCAAGCTTTCATAGTATCTCCGTATGTCCAAGAGATCATATTCAGGCAGGTGAAGTATAATCTTCCAGAAGAATACTTATGGACCTCTTTGATCTCTTGTGTATCATCTTTTTGGGTTTGGAGAGTACACCTAAGAAAGGATGGGTCTCTCAGCAGCTAGAGGCTCTACTGATAAGGGAGTTGGTTGAGCATCCTCTTTTGGTTCACTTTAAGGATGTTCTGATTCATCCTAAGGTGTAGAGGTGGATGCCTTAGACTTCTTCTTCTTTTTCTTTGATTTAAAATCTCTTCTAATGGCAATCCTTTTCCTCTTTTTATATATTTCAACTAAGAAGGTTGGTCTTGATCACCTCTTCTTTCTTTATCCTTCTAAGTTCGATCATTCACCTTCACACGTTCAAAAGAAGGTTCAGGACCCTGTTGTGGGTCTGAAGATGAAACAAGTTGTGGGTCAGAAGATGAAACAGTTTGTGGATCAGTACTAGGTCATGGTTGTGTTGTCTGTAAGGGATCAATCTTGACCTCAGCTTCAGGTGCAGCTTGACTTGGTGGAGAATGAAATCTTGACTCTCACCATTCTTGATCTTCTGCTTGATTAACCAAATTTGTTAATCCATTTTGGATAGAAACATGGGACCAAACCTCCTTCCGGATAACCCATACAGCTTCAAAAAGCTCACCATCCTTTGTCTATCTTTAGATTTCTTCTTGTTGGCTTTGATGGTGGCCCTTGATTTTGTAGCTTCCTTCCTTGTCTTTCTCTTAGCAGCTTTTCTTTCTTTAATAGCTTCTTGTTCCAGCTGCTTAAGATACTCAAAATCTATATACTCATAAGATAGATGGAGTAAAGTTTCTACCTGGTAGAGACCTATGACACTCAGGTAATTGATCATCATTTGTCTATCTTGTTCTTTTCCTCCTTGAGTTTCTTCCTCTACAGATATAGATTTTACCTCAGGCCTTTCCAAAACTGGAGAAAGGATAGGGGCTTGATATAATTTTATTCTGTTTCTTTCTTCATTGGTTTTGAGGAGCAAAAAAGCAACCTCAGCCTCCTTCCTGCCTCTGGACACCTCTGTGTCTACCAGTTCATTCATCTCTTCCAAGGGAAGAGAGATTAGGAAATCTAAATTGCAAGACCTAGTTCTTAGGTAGTTCAATCTGGCTACCCTTAACTCATCTTCCTAAGTGTATGGCCTATGGGCAGCCCTGATTACAGCCTACATGAAACTAGGAGTCCCTCCCAGTCTTTCTTTCCTTGCCTTCCTCTTCCTCTCCCTTTTCTCCTCCTCAATCTCCTCTAAAGATAAAACTTTCTTTCCTTTGTCAATCACTAGCCATATGACTTAGGGAGGAAAGAGCTTTGGCATTCTTGACCTTGTTCTTTATTTGAGCTCTAGCAAGGGAGAGGCTGTGAGTTCCTTTACTAACTGGTGTCTCAATAAGGGTAATTGGTGTTGAAGGAGTAGGAGTCTTAAGGTTCGTAGGGTCCATAAATAGGCCTTCAACTAATATTTCCCCTTTGAAGTTAATCTTAGAGTCCAACTTAGTATCCAGTTGATCAATTGTTTTCCCTGCTAGCCTTTGTCTGTGTAAACTTGTTTTTCTTTTAAACTCCTCAAAGATCCTCATTAGAATCCTCTCTGCCAACCTATCAGCATGTCAATTTTGACTTGGATTAACAAATGGCATGATTGGTAGAGGGAATCTTTTATTGAATCCCAGGTAATAAACATTAAAAACTTCTTCTTAACCCTAGTATCTAGAAAGCATTAAGGCCCTTCTATCACTGTCATACCCCCATCCTATGATTAAATTAGCAATAGGATTGGATGGAGGTGACATGGCCCTTAGTATGAAACCCTACTCAAATTGACATTGAAGTATGGCATCTACATTAATGTGGGCTAGAGGAGGTTGTTGAGTCTGGATAGTTGCAAGTGAGGGTGGTGAATCGTCAATGCCCATACTCTGGCAGTGCTCCTATGTTCTATGATTGTGGTGACTTTCTCCCTATTTTTGGTAGCCTCACTTACTTGCATAATAGAGATTAAATCCACCATGTCAAAAGCTTCTTGTGGACATGGTTGAGCATGCCTTGCAGGCCTCTCAGCTAGCTTGCCCTTGAGATCAGTGATCTCAAGTTGTTGATTAAGAACATGCCTTTGTAAGGTAGCCACCTAAGATTCCAGGTGACTAACCTTAAAGACTAGATATGTGCATGTATTTGTCAATTGTTGCACCTTTTGTTTCATACTCCTCTCATCTTCATTAGAAGAATCATCGGGGATTAGAGAACATAACCAAAGTCATCCCTCTCAACACTAGATATTTGATCTTGGTCTCTTAATTTCCCTACTCTAGATGGTTGAGGTCTTAATGATGTAATCACTTGCAGAAGTGAGAGCCTCTTCTACATGGACCTCTTGAACTTGTTTAGAGAGGCCCACCATAGTAGTAGGTGGATGATGTAGGCTAGACATGGGGGTGTCAGGAGTACTCTTCTCTCTTTGAGTGGGTGAGGAGTAGAGAGACTCATGGTACTCACTAAATCCCATGTCTTCATCATTACAAAATTCTAGGTTGGGGATTGGTTGGTTAAGATCTAACGGCTAGGGATGGTAACTTTCCCTTTAAGGTTGATCATCTGAGTTTTAAGACACAAGATAAAGGCTTAAAGCTGGGGTTGTGAGCTCATTAGGTTGAGCATGAGGAACCTCAGCACTAATCATAGAAGGAATGGGAGTGGTCTGCTCCTCAGGAGAAGTAGGAGCTCTTGGTTCCACTTGCTCTTGTGTGGGTGAGTATGTGAGGACCTTCTCAATCTGAATAGTCTGAGCAGGGGTTTGTTCGGATTTTTTTATGCAGGTGATGGTGATTTAAGGCTGTGTGGGTGGTGAAGATAAAGAACGTGTGGGTTCAATATTGGCTAGGATTGCCAAGTTGTCCCCTTGAGCAAGTTGCTCTATCATTTTTGTGACAAGGGTTGATTCTACCCTAAAAAAACCAACAATGTTGTTCCTTATTATTTTAAAGATATCAGGTTTCATTTGTCCTAGTTTTAGAACATTACATGTTCCCCTCAACGTTGAGCCTAGTTCACAGTTAAAAATGTGCTGTACATATCTAGGGAACATGTAATATTCAAGGGAATCTAAGTTAGCAGGAAAATTTGTATATATAAATTAGGAAAGATCTTCTAGAACTTGGTCCCATCATCCATGCTTATTTGATAATGAGTGGATGACTACATGGAGTAGGTATTTCTATTGAGAAGAGACCTTCCCTTACTTGAAGGTCTTGACTGAAAAGTCACCTTCATAGCACATCAACTGGAATGATCCATTGACTGCCTCCTTGGTGAAGGACAACTCACCATCTTCATCATCCAGCCTAAGATGTTGGTTTATAGTGGTTAGAGGGATGAAAACCGTCCTCCTTTGTACTGAGGCAGAGAGTGCCTACTCATCATCCATGATGACCTCTTGGCAGGTCCTCCAAAACTCCAAAAGTTGATCTTCATATAATGGAGGGTCAATGGTAAGGGCGGTGAGGTCAGATGAGTTTGAAAGAAAGCGACCAATGTCTGAGTAACAAGGGTCTTTCTCAATGGATAACATAACAACCTGGTTGTGTTTCCTGTGTAAATACATGACGAAGGCTAGCTTGTTTTGGGGTGGTTCAGGGTTGGACATTTTATGAAGCTTTTAGGGTAGAGATTGAAGGAAAAACAAGATTTGTGGGGTGATTCAGGGCTTGAAGAATGCGGATGAAGAAGAAGAGAAGATAGGAGACAGTTGGAAAAGCTATTTATATACTTGGATTTGAGAAAAAGTTATTGCAAAATATAAACTTTGAAATCTGGATATCGGTCCCATCTTTAAAAAGTGCCCAAAAAGGTAGTTATCTTGGAATTTAAAAATCATCCGAAGAGGAGATAGGAGACCCGTTGGAAAAGCTATTTATATGCTACACTGGATCCTCTATAATTGAGATAGCATTGTTATTGTCTATGTGGATAGGAGTCTTCTTGAAGTTGAATCCATAATCTTGCATCTGATTCTGAATCCAAAGCACTTGAGCATAGTAGCTTGCAGCAAGTATTCAGCTTCAGTTGTTGATGTAGATACACAGGATTGCTTCTTGCTTTGCCATGAGATTATCCTTACACCAAGTAACTGACATCCCCAGATGTTGACATTGTAGTAATATTGCAGCCACCATAGTCGCTATTTGATACCGAAGTCCTAGTTTGGGAGCTTTGACAGCAACTAGGTGTGACATCTTGGGGTGATATCTTGCACATATGCATACAGCAAACATGATATTAGGCCTGCTGGCTGTTAGGTACATGAAAGACCTAATCATAGCCCTGTATAGATGTTTATCAACACACTCCCCCTTAAAATCAAGTCCTAAGGAATGGTTTCTAGCAATGGGAGTCTTAGTATCCTTATAATCAGTCAGATGAAATCTGGTTAATATGTCTTGTACATCCTTTGACTGATTTATAAAGATGCCATTTTCAACTTGCTTTGCTTGAATTCCTAGAAAGAAATTGAGTTCCCCTATGGCACTCATTTCAAATCTATTCTTTATCGCCATCTTAAAATCTTTGTTATTTGACCCAAAGATAATGTCATCAACATAAACTTGAACCAGCATCAAGTCATTCCCTATTCTTTTGATGAAGAGTGTGCTGTCAATAGTACCTATTTAGTAACCATGTTGAAGCCGGTATTATGACAGTGTCTTATACCACTTCCTTGGTGCTTGATGCAACCCATAGAGAGCTTTATCAAGCTTGCAGACATAATCAGAAGGATCTGGATGTACAAAGCCAGGTGGTTGCTTGACATACAATTCTTCATCTATCACAACATATAAAAAAGCACACTTGACATCAAGTTGGTAGACCTTGAAATCCTTTGATGCAGCAAAAGCAAGGAATATTCTTACAGCTTCAAATCTTGCTACAGGATCAAAACATCTATGTAGTCAATTCCTTCCTCTTGAGTGTACCCTTGGACTACTAGTCTTGCCTTGTTATTGATGACAAGTCCTCTATCATCTTTCCTGTTCCTGAATACCCACTTGGTTCCTATTGGCGTCTTCCTAAGAGGAAGAGAACATAGGTTCCAAACACCTTGTCTTTTGAATTTAAGTAGTTCCTTCTGTATTGCTTCAATCTAGCTTCCATCTCTTAAAGCCTTATCAATTTTCTTTGGATCAGTCTGGGACAAGAAGCAAAATTGCAGACAAACATTTTTTTCTTGGGTGTGTTCTCTTGTTCTCACCCCAGTCTTAACATCTCTAATAATGTTTGTGGTAGGATGTGACTTGTGGATTCTTAGCTGAAGAATCGCAGCAAGTTGATTTGGTTGATCTAAATTAGAGAAATTTACATCTAGAGATTGAGTGTCACCTACCAAATCAGCACACCCATCAAGTGTGACTTGATCCAGAGAGTGTGTAACATCATTTATGTTGTCTTTAGTGGAGTGGTTGTCAGCATCAAGATATTTTTGATCATTTTCACCATCTCTATCTTCTACTGCATTGGAGATCCCTTCATTTTAGTTTTGTGCCTCATTGCTAGAATTGGTTGGCACCTCAGATGTATCAGTTGAAGAATTTGTCATGGTTATGCTAACAAGATTTCCACATGCAGTGCTTGTTACCACTTGTCCTGAAGGAATTCTATCATTTGGTCTTATCAACTCACATCTTGGATCAGGATCTTCTAAAGACATATTTACCTATTGTTCCTGAAATATTTTTACAAGATTTGTTAAAACAGATGCTAACTAAATCAAGATAAAATTGCCAATCAGGACCAAAACCTTTTATACTAGGAGTGTATTCATTCAATGTCACATTGGTTGACTCCTCAACTCTCTAGTTCTAAGATTGTATACTCTATAAGCTTTAGCTTAAAATAAGTATCCAATGAAATATACATCATCTGCTTTCTCAATAAACTTGGCTATGTGATCTTTGGTATTGAAAAAGGTATATGGACATCCAAATAAGCAGAGGAAACCAATGAAAGGTCTCCTTTTGCAGCACAATTAATAAGAAGTCTTACCATGAGTTTGACTACTAAAACTTTATTCTGCACATAGCAGGCAGTGTTGACAATCGTTGCCCCGAAGGTGATGAGCAGTTTAGAGTTATAGAACATGGTTCTTGTAGTCTCAATAAATATCCTATTTCTTCTTTTAGTAACACCATTTTGTTAAGGAGTTAAGAGCACTGTATTGTCTTAAAATATCCTTTTCATCACAAAATGAATCAAGGATTTGGTTCTTGAATTTAGTTCCTTGATCACATCTTATGATCTTTACCTTGTGATAAATTAATTCTCAATTTTTAGAATGAAGAATCTCAAGATTTTAGGAGTGCATCCTTACTTCTAAGAAATAATACCCAAGTATATCTTGTGAAATCACCTACGATCACAAGGCAGTATGAAGTTCTTCCAAAACTCATTACACTTATGGGTCCAAAGAGGTCCATGTGTAATAAGTGAAGGGGAGTAGTGATGGAGTTCATTTTCTTTAGCTTGTGTGACACTTTGTGTTGCTTTCTTTTCAGACATATAGCACGATTGTTATCACTTGTAAACTCTTTCTTTAGCATTCTAGTTACCAAATCATTCTTAATCAGTTTACTCATGTTCTTAAAGTTTAGATGGCACATTATTTTATGCCAATAGAAAGACTCATCATTATTTGTTTTAGGTAGAAAGCTAGAAACTTCTCAAGAAGGGGACATTTCTTGCAAATCAATCTTGTACATGTTCTCTTTCCTGGGGCCTCTAAGCAAGATATGCTCTTTAAGAATGATCACCCCAGGTTAGAGAGCAGTCATGCTCAGTAAACAGCATGTTATGTCTCTGGTCAAAAAATTAAGATACAGTCAAAAGATTGAATTCAAGCTCTTTGACAAAGTTTACCTTTTCAATGCTGAGCATACCATTTGTGACTCTGCCCCTTCCAGTAATGTAACCTTCTGATTCACCTCCAAAAGCAACTGGACTCCAATTTTCTCAAAGTTCTGAAGCAAAGATCCATTGCAAGTCATGTGTCTAGAACAACTACTATTAATGATCCATACACTTCTTTTGGTCTTCAGCTGTTATAATTAGTTAGATTTGAAAACCCAAGCCTTGCTGATAAGATGAACTGAAGATAGTTCTACAGTCATTGATCCTATATGCAAGCATAGAGGATCCTTGGCTGTTATTGATGAAGAAACTTCAGTCACATGGCCTTCCTTCATCTTCCACACCATCTTTGGAACACAAATTTGGCTTTCAAAACTTTGGAAGTTTATATGAATTTAGAGGTTTGGGAGACTGAACCTTTAGAAGCTTTTGCATCCACTGCAGCATACTCAGTGCTTCGGAAGCATTCCTTTCTTATAAGACCAAACTTGCTTTCGAAGATATTTTTCCACCTGTCTTCTTTTAGTTCACCTTGATGCTTCCAAAGGAAAATGGTTGAAGTTTTTTTCTTCTTCTTCTTAGAAGTCTTTTCTTGTTCCTGTGGATCATACTCTTGGGATTATAAATGCAATTCGTAGCATAGTGAGTTGTACCACCACACATGATGTATTACATTGGCTTCCTTCTTAGAGTCTTGTCCTATAGAGAAGGTTTGTTTTGATCATTTTCTAGCTCCTTCATCTTCTTGGATGATGCAGCATGCTTCTTAGGGTGAAGCTTGCCTTTGGAGTTGGATGGTCCAGCCTGTGCAGCAATGGTTCACAATGGTTCAACCTTCTTCTCATTATTAGGATGGATTGGACTTGAACTAGGACTCCTAGTACTAGAGTCCTTGGTTATGTCTTCAGTCTTCCTCATTTCTAACCCAGCAGACATGAAAACTTGTTTTTGCTTAGGGTTGAAGGTGGCCTTAATCTCCTTCACTTTCTTCTTCTCTCTAAGGATATAGTGACCCTTCTTAGAATAAACCTCTTCACTCACTTCTGCTTCATCCTTCACTTATCCTCTTCATCATTATCTTCCTCTTGGATAGGATCAATAGGAGGTAGGTCATCTTCATAAGTTTCATACCTTGGTTCTCTAAGTGATAGTAATGTGTTGGGGGAGCTTTTTCATTTGACCCAAGTCCCTACCTGTTCTGATAACAAACTTATGCATGCAAGTATGATGATATGATGTTCTTGAAGGTTTCCTCTTCAAGAACAAATTTTTCTACCTTGGCTTTGCTGATCATAAGCTCAGCCTGGCACTCGGTTAACTTGGTAACAAGATCATTGATCTGAGTCCTGTATTTTGCATGCTCATGTTTTAGAGTATAATTGGTTTTCTTTAAGTATTTTATTTTAAGTTTATAATCATTTTTTGATCTTTTAAAATTAGCTTTTAAAATGTTTAAAGACTCAAGATCAGATCTTACTTCCAAGTTGTAGGACCTGTAGATGTTAACTTTAGCAATTACATTTAGGAGAGCAAAGATGTTCCAATACCTTAGATTCATCAAGGTCAGCCATCATGGCTTGGTTTGGGGAGACATCTTCCCCCTGAAAGCTCCAGTCAAAGCCTCCTTCTTCAACAACAACTGTAACTTGCTGTTTTGGTTGGTTGGGCTTCTCAGTTCTTAAAGCTGCATCAGAGTAAGTTCGGCCTGGACATTGTTTGGCCACCATTTGTTCTTGGTGCCTTACACTCCCTAGCAAAGTGGCCTATTTGGTTATAGTAGTAACACTTTACTTTACTTTTGTCCAGCCTAAGCTTTCCACTGGTCATATTGCTTGGAAACTTCCTCCTTGTCTTCTTGTAGAACTTCTTGGCTCTGTGAGTAAGAAGAGCCATCTACTAGAATATCTCCATATACTCCAGATCATCGATGGATGTAGTCCATCTCTTTAAGGGTGAAGAGAAAGTTACTAAAATTTTCATCTGAAGACAAAAAGGCCTGAGAAGAGTTGGGCTCATAGAATAGACTTCCTTGAGTGTCGCTCTCTCATGGCGTCTCCAAGAAGGTGATGAAAGGACCCTTTGGTTAGTTATCAATGTAGCAGCTGAGATGATGTTATGGTTCTCTGCTATTTCTTTTAACCAAATGAAGGGCTGAACTCTTTTGGTTGCTGGATGAGTTAGGAGATGGTTTTGCATGTTCATCTTCATTTGGTAACCGTTAAGGATACCATACAGCTCAGTAAGAGTGAGGGTAGTGCGGTTCTCAGTTCTCTTGATTGCCACACAATAGTGTGTCCATTCATTTCGAAGAGAGAACATGAACTTCCTCACTATATCCCTATTCTCAAGTTTAACTCCATCAGAGTATCTACAATCTCAACATACCTAAAGTATTGTTAAGTCATAGTTTCACCTGTCTTGATGGTGAACTTTTCAAACTACTGCTTCATAATGTCTTTCTTGTTCTCCTCAACTTCCATAGATCCTTCATACATCAGCTTTAGTGCATCCCAGAGTTCTTTTGTAGTATTGCACTTCTTGAAGCTCTTTAGATGGAGTTAGGAAGAGTAGTTTGAAGATCGGTCATGGCTTCTGATCAATATCAATTTTCTTCTACTCTTCTTCAGAATAGTCAACCACTTTCTTGGGTATCATCCCAACTCCAGTAGTTGCTGATGTAGCACTTGGGATGTGAGGTCCTGAGACTATAGATCTCCACATCCTACTATCTTAGAACTTGATGAAGCCTTTCATTCTCATGCACCAAGTGTCAAAGTCATCAGGAGTGATCAATGGAGACTTAGTCATTGCGTCGGTTGCCATATTAGCTTTAATGAGAGCTACCATTTGAGAAAGTAAGTGTATGTGAAACTAAAGAGTGATTCAAGATGGTGAGATCTTTACAATCAAGAGCCTAATATGCTCTGATACCAATTGTAGGACCGGTTATGGTTGTTAAACAACAGTCTCACAGTTAGAGATAACACACTTACTAAATCAAATAAGGAACAAGGTAAAGAACATAAAGAAAAAACAAGTAATAAACTCAAGAACACAAAGATTGGTTTTCAAGGATGATGTATATTGCTATCAAGTAATTTTACAAGTTTTACAATGCTTAATCCTAAGACTAGCTACATGAAATACTTTATACTACATCCTATAACCGGCCATACTTTGAAGGCCAGCTGGACACTAATTTAGACAACAAGATCAATGTAAAGTCAAAACGTAGATTGCCTTTTGACGTGTGACTATGACATGCCTTAGCTCACATCCTATTGTATTACAATAAGGATAAAGTACTAAAGTAGAAAGTTATAGATAAAGAAAATATTATATATAGTTGGTAAAAGTATGGAACTAATCACCAACTTATATAAGTTGGAGAGTCTTCAGAACTAGCAGAAAAAAGATGGTCAGCTTTTGTCAAAAGTTTGTTAGTAGACACATGGGTTCTTAGTCTTCTAAAGAGTTCAGTTTTTAAGATTCGGAAGACTTTGTATTTAAGCTTCGGAATGCTTCACTTTTAGCTTCGAATGATTTCTGTCTTTGTATTCAAAAGATTTGATACTTAGTTATTTTCTTTGTACATTCTTAAATCTTCCGAAGTAACTTCCTTGTACTTCAGTGCATGCTGAGAGATCTTTGGCTAGCTTCAACCTATAAGTTATACTCTTACAATGTCCATTTCAACTTATAGCAAAATATCACAAAGAAGATGGAGGTTGGAAAATAATTATTGTGTGTGATGAACATAACCATGAACCTTCTAAAATTTCGGAAGGTCATGCTTATGCAAAAAGATTGTCTAAAGAGGAGTATGCATTGGTGGGAGATCTTACAAGAAATAATGTATAGCCACGTGATATTCTTACGGCTTTAAAAGAAAATAATGATAAAAATGTATCCATAATTGAAACCATGTATGATGCATGAACAAGGATACGAAAGTTGGATAAAGTTGGAAGCACCCCAATGCAAGCACTTCTCCAAACTTTGCAGATGGGTGGATTTGCAGGACTGAGGTAGGGAGGTCAATGCAACAATTTCATAATGTTTGGAGAGACTTAGAATACTTAGCAGATCAAATAGGGAACATGCTTAATGGTGAAACAAAGAACACAAGTACAAGAACAAGAACACAATGATGGGTTTTCAAGAATGTTAAGTATTGCTCTCAAGTTCTTTTTACATAGTGTTACAAAGCTTAAAATCAAATGACAAGTACTTAAGATACTCTATACTACATCCTACAGCCGGCCATACTTTGAAGGCGAACTAGAAACACTAATCTAGACAACAAGATCAATATAAATTCAAAAGTCAGATTGCCATTTTGACTGGTGACTATGACATGCCATAGCTCACATCCTAATATATTACAAAAAGGATAATAGTACATAAGAGGAAAGTTACAGACACTATGACCATGTTCTACAGTTGACAAAAGTTTGGACTTTTCACCTACTAATATAAGTTAGTGAGTCTTCTCAGATGGCAGAGAAAAGTGGTTCAGCTTTTGTCAAAAGTAAGTCAGATAAAGTATGTCTTCTCTGTCTTTAGAAGAAATCAGACTCTTGGCTTCGGAAGACTTTGTCTTGAAACTTCGAAAGACTTCATCTTTGGCTTCGGAAGAAATGGTCATTTGCCTTCGGAAGATTTAATACTTAGTGTAATTAATTAAGTTGTATCAAATCTTCCAAAGTAACTTCCTTGTACTTCACATGTGCATGCTGAGAGCTCTTTGGTTGCATCAGCCTCTATGTGTAATCCTTACAAACTCCCCCTAGGCTGATGCTACCAAAACTGAAGTAGACCTTTGAATCTTGATCTTCATCTGTTGACAGTCTTTATCAAAATCAAGACCATTCCTTTCATCTTCAGGTGGTTAGGATTCCATAGACTTTTAAAGTACCTTCTCATGTCATAAAGATAATGAAGAGGAAGGTCAAGTATTTTTTACCAGAAGTACACTTCTTGACCACCTTGATCTCTAGTGACATACCATCTGTCTGGCTTAGTAGCAAATGCCCAAGATAGGATGGGTCCCTCAGAAGCAAGAGGCTCTACAATGAGTGGGTTTTATTAAGCAGCCTCTTTTTTATCACCATCAGGATGTTCTGACCCATCCTGAGGTGTAGAGATGGATGCCTTGGACTTCTTCTTCTTCTTGTCCTTTTTGATAGCCATACTCTTACTCTTTCTTTATTTTAACTGAGGATGTAGGTCTTGAGTACCAGATTTCTCTAGTTTCTCCTTCTTAATTAGGTCATTTTCCTTTACAGATTCAGAAGGAGAGGGATCAGTACCCTGCTATGGGTCAGAAGATAAACCTGGCTGAGATGCAGTACTAGGTCTAGGTTATGTTCTTTCTTATGGCTCAACCTTGATCTTAGCTTCAGGTGTATCCTGAGTTGGTGGAAATGCAATTCACAGCTCACCCCTCCTGATCTTTTACTTGATCACCCTGATGTACTCATCCATGGTGGATAGAGACATTAGACCAAGTCTCCTTTCGAAGAACCCATACAACTTCAAGAACTCACTATATTTAGTCTGTCTGGAGACTTCTTCTAATTGGATCGAATGGTGGCTCTTGACTTTGCATCCTCTTCCCTCATCTTCCTCTTAGTAGCCTTTTGCTCTTTTAGCATTTCTTGCTCAAGCTGCTTGAGGTATTAAATTTCTATATACTCATAAGATAAGGGTAGTAAGTCTGCTACCTGATAGAGGCCTGTGACACTCAGGTAGGTTATCATGTTTTGCCTATCTTGTTCCTCCTACCTAAGTTTCTTGTTCAGCGGCCACAGCCTCAGCCTTAGGGATTTGTTGAACTGGAGAGAGAGGGTAAGAGCTTTAAATAATTGTTTTCTTCTTCTTTCTTCTTTAATTTTGAAGAGCAATTCTGCAGCCTCAGCTTCATTCCTCTCTTTTGACACGTTAGTGTCAGCTAGTTCATTAAGCTCCTATAAGGGAAGAGAGATTATTTAATCTGTGTTGTTGTTCCTAGACCCTATATAGTTCAATCAGCCTACCCTCAACTCATCTTCTTGAGTGTTTGGCCTGTGGGCAGCCCTAATTGTAGCTTGTATGAAGCCAGGGGTCTTAATTGAACTCTCTCCTCATGCCTTCCTCTTCCTCTCCCTTTTCTCCTCCTTAATTTCCTTAGAGATCATCTTCCTCTTCCCTTTGTCAGTCACTGGCATGTATGACACAGAGTGGAGAGAGCTTTGGCCTTCATTGCTTGGAGTAGAACTTGAGCTCTAGCCAAGGAGAGGTTGTGTGACACCTTCACTAGCCGGTGCCTCGCTGAGGGTACTAGGTGCTAAAGCAGTTCCTGTCTCAAGGTTCACAGGTTCAACTACTGGGCCTTCAACTAAGGTTTCACCTTCGCAGCTAATCTTAGGGTTTGCCTCACTATCCATTTGACCAACAATCTTTCCTACTAGCCTCTATCTATATAGTCTGGACCTCTTCTTGAACTCTTTAAGCACCCTTTCTTGAATTCTCTCAGCTAACCATGTAGCTTGCCTATTTTGATTTGGATTAGCAAGTGGTAGATCAACTAGAGAGAAGCTCTCATAGTATCCTAGGTTTTGGAAGTTGAAGATCTCTTGTTGTCCCTGACATCTAGAGAAACCCAGGACTCTTCTATCAGCATCATACCTCCATCCTACTATTTGATTTTCAGCAGGGTAAGATGGGGTAGACATAGCCCTTGGTATGCCCTCCTCAAATAAGCTTTGAGTCAGGTCTTCCACATCAACGTAGGCCTGAGGAGGTTGTTGAGAATGGACAACTTCAAGTGAAGGTGGTTAGTCCTCTATGTCCATACTCTGGGCAGAACTCCTAAGTTCCGTGATTGTAGGTATGACTTTTTCCCCCCTTTGGGTAGCATCACCCTCTTGCACAGGGGAGCTAAGTGTTAGGTCCACCACATCCATAGGTTCTTATGGACCTGGTTGAGTTTGCCTGGTAGGTCTCTCAGCTAACTTGCCCTTGAGATAGGTGATCTTAACTTGCTGGTTACTTACCTGCCTTTGCAAGGTAACCATCTGAGATTCCAGGTAACTTATCTTTGAAACTAAATAGGTGTAGATGTTAGATAGTTTTTACACCTTTAGTTGCAGTCTCCCCTTATCTTCATCAGAAGAATTATAGGGGGATTAGAAAATAGGACCAAAGTTTTCATCCTCAGCACCAGCTTGGAGTTCTTGGCTATTGGATTTCCCCTGCACCATGATAGCTTCTAGAGAAGTGTCAATGGGTTGGGTTGCCATAGTTGAGATCTTAATGATGTAGTCATTTACAAAAGTGAGAGCCTCTTCCATATGGACTTCCTGAGCATGTTCAAGGAGGTCCACCTTAGTTTAGGATGGATGAAGTGGGCTAGATATGGGTGATTCAAGAGCACTCATCCCTCTTAAAGCAGGGGAGGAGAAGAAAGACTCATGGTATTCATTGCAACCCATATCCTCATCATCAAAGAGTTGGAGACTCAGAGTGATGGCTTAAGGCTTGGATAATGAGCTCATCAGGCTGAGCTTGAGGAACATCAGCACCAATCAATGAAGTAAAGGGAGTGGTATGCTCCTCAGGAGAAGTGGGAGCTCTTGGTACCACTTCCTACTTCATGGGTGATTGTATGAGGACCTGCTCAATTTGAATAGACTGAGCAGGGGTTCATTTGGATTTTTGGGTGTAGGTGATGGTTATTTGTGGCTATGAGGTTGGTGCAGATATAGAAGGTATGGTTTCAACATTAACTGGTGCTGCTAAGTTGTCACCTTAAGCAATGAGCTCTAACATTTTTGGGACTAGGGAAGTTTCTATCCCTTAGAAGCCAACATTGGTCTTTCTCATGATTTTGAAGATGCCGAGCTTCATCTATCCCAATTTAAAAGTATTACCTGTCCCCCTTAACTGTGAGCCCAGTTCTCTATTAAGAATGTGTTGAACATATCTAGGGAACATATAGTACTCTAAGAAGTCCAAGTTGGCAAGCAAGTTTGTGTAGACAAACTAGGAGTACTTGAAGTTGACCCCTTGAACCATTCCTTGGACTATATAGGATAAGTCCTTAAGAATCTGGTCCCAACCTACATATTTGTTAGATAGAGAGTGGATTATAACATGGAGGAGGTACTTCCACTTAGAGGAAACCTTACCTTTCTTGAAGGTTTTGTCTGTATAGTCCCGTTCATAGCCCATCTGCCAGAATGAGTCATTTACAGCAGATTTGGGGAAGGACAACTCGCCTTCTTCATCATCCAGCCTTAGATGTGTATTGATTATGACTAGAGTGATGAAAATTGTCCTTCCCTACACTGTGGTAGACAGTGCCTTCTCATCGTCCAAGATCACCTCTTGGTAGGTCATCCAGAACTCAAGGAATCATTCTTCATACAGTGGAGGGTCGATTGTGAGTGCAGTGAGGTAGTTTTATTAAGATTAGAAGTGGCAAACATTTGAGAAACCTAGATCTTTGTCAGATGATAATAGAGCAACTTGGTTATGTTGCCTGTGTAAGTGCATGGGGAAATCTGGTGTAGGGATTGAACCTAGAGGCTCGAAAAATCAAATCAAGATGATAAAGATCAAGTCACGCGAGAACCTAAAGTTGTCGCACGAGAAGTTCATCTCGCGCAAGAACTACGTGAGAATTTCATAGTTTAGTATAAATAGTTGTTAGTTGATGTAAATTAGAGAGTTTTTGTCATTTTCCTGATTTTGAATGTATTTGTAATCTTTCAAAGTTTATTTACATTTATGTTTATTTCATTGCTTATTCTATCTTCTTACCGTGATGATTATATTCCACGTTCTTGTCACGAGATTGATTTGATTGTTAAGTGTTGATCCTTACGATTGGTATCAGTGCTAGCAATAATAGAAGATTTATTTTTAAAGAAACTGGCATTTGTTTGTTTAAAAATATGATCTTCCTTATCTATGTTACCTTTTGAAACAAATCTGTTCTTGAAATCATTTTTCAAGTCAGCAACTAATGTTGTAACATGTTTTCTTTTGTTATCCTTAAAATCTATTTTTGATTTTCATTTATGTTGTTTGTTTAACAGTTTTTAACAATCATTTGTAGAAATAAAAGGGTCAGAAATTTCATTGATACTGGTGATGATTTACAAGAAGATTTTTCATTACAACTTTTATTTTCCTTTAAATCTATTTCATCATCCCTTTCCCATTCTTTAACCAACCCTTCATTCTTCACATTTTCTTCAAAAGAATTGTCATGATTAATTTTAATTTTAGTTTTTATGATAGGGTCAACAGTTAGTGAAACATTGACTGGAGGTATTACGTTTGATTTTGGTTGAAAACCTAATCGACAGGTCTCTTCATCTGATGTGGTAATTGATGAAGGTAAACACGTATAATCATGATTAATAGGTGGTGTAATGTTAGAATATCTAACTCCAATTTTACCCCCATTAATTTTTTTAGTCATTTGAGACTTGATTATACCTTCAACCATGTTTGAGGATGACTCAAACTCTTCAACAGTCAATTTTGCAGATAAGAGTTTACTATTAAGTTTATTGATTTCTAAAGATAGCTCATGATTACGTGCTTTCAAATTATTTATATTACAATCTTTATCATTAAGATTCACTTTTGATTGATAAATTGATTTGTTTAATCCTTCTATTTTTTCTTTAAAAATTTCTCATCATTTTTATATTTACAAAATTGATATTGAAGTTTTTCAACTTCCAGGATCAAGCGTTCGTTGTGAACTCTGTATCTTTGAACCTTTTCTAAATATGTGTTTGAACAAAGAATAGTGTATACCATATCGGACTCTTCTTTCTTGTTCTTCTCCTCAGGTATGACTTTTACCATAAAATCTTTCAGATCAATATTTTCTTCTATTTTGGATGCCGGAGTAATCTCTACAGCATTGACGTTGTCATCATCAGCAGGTTCCAAAGTTTTCTCAAGTGCATTCACAGTCTTTTCATCTTTAGTTGGAGTAAACTCAACAGCCTTTTCTTCAACTTCTTCCTTTCCCTCTTCATTTATTATCGAGATAGAGTAATCTCAACAGCTTTTTCATTAAGCACCCCTCTAACATTCTTAACTTCTTCTTCAGCAAAAATCCCCTTCATCAAATGATCAGACACAAACTCAGCTAGTATGTTCTCATCGAAACTTTCTTCATCAGTTTGAATTTCACCTAACAAAGCAGTAGATAGTTTGATATCCAAAATCTCCATCTGGTCTAACCAATCATATTCTTTATTAGTCTGAGAAACTAGTGCTTTGTTGTTTGATGAGCTTGCTTTATCTCCTTTTGTTTCTACCTCCACAGTCACCATCTTTTTTCCATTGTTAGTTTTGTGTGTCCTTCCCTCATTACATTCTCTAGCAAAGTGACCGGGTTTGTCAACGTTATAACATCTCAAACTTGTTTTATCGAACCCAATACTGCTCAAGTTGTTTAAACCAAACATCTTCCTCCCTGTTCTTCTTGCAAAATTTTTCACTTGGTACACTACCAAAGCCATCTAATACTTGATATCATTTTCTTCAACATCATCAGAATTAACTTGTTGCAAGTCATCAACTAAGATGTTGGGTGCATTGAGTCTTCCAGCTGTGAAAGCTTCGTAGCTGTTCATGAAAGTTATAAATAGAGCCAGATGCTCTTCAACTATTTGAATGGTTTGCTTGGTTGGTTGGAATTTACAAAAAATGCTTGTTGTGTTGGTTGAGCGGATTGACTTTATTGGATTGTAAAGGTTTTGATAAGAGGCTTAAAACTAAGGCATGGATCGTTCTTTGACATTTGAATTAATAGAGTTGGCTGCTTGTTGTTGACATAATTTAGAATAACTGACATAGTAATTGGGATTACTAGACATTTTCACATATAATGCAGATGCTTCAGCTCCTATGGAATTAATATAGTTTGAAGCTCTCTACTTGTCATTCATTTCATAAGACTTTATTGTGGAAATGAGATCACTGAGGGTCAAGGTGAACAGATCCTTGGTTCTTTTGATAGTGGTGCAGTTATTATTCCAGTTGTAAGGTAATGAGTTTAATAGCTTCTTGTTCACAGAAATATTCTCCAAGGTAATCCTGCACTCTTCATCTTTGTTATCAGCTTAACAAATCTAGACAAATGAGCCTCCAATGACTCTCCTAGCACATGGTTAACATATTAAACAATTGGTTCAACATGTCCTTTTAGCTATCCCTCATATCCTAATTGCCCATTATCTGCTCCTTCATCGCATCCCATAAATCTTTAGCCTTTCTAAAATCCTTGAACTTTTGAGCAATCTTAGTAGTAAGTGCCATAGTGATGGCAGCATATGCTTTGTAATCAAGCTCAAGCTTCTTCATGTCTACCTTATCCTAGAGATTTTCAGGTTTAGGCACCAACTCTCTCTTATCATTGTTATACACAGGAATATACGGTCCATGTTTAATAAACCATATCATCTGGGGTTCGATGTATATAACATGATTCTCAAAACGATAAACCCAGTCGGGATAATCTTCTTCGGGATAATCTTCTTCGCTGAGAGGTCTAGGAGTTTTTGTGCTAGTTCCAATCTCATTGTCGAGGTTAAGGGTAGCAATGATGTGCTTTAAATTTTCCATCTTGAAATTCAGAAATCAAACTTTTCAAAAATTTTCAAACTTGAAGTTCTCACGCGAATAACAAGTTTCTCGCACGAATAGGCACAAACTTTTTGCGTGGTTACATTTCTAACTGAATTTTGCAAAAATGGAAACTTCTCGTGTGAAAGGAATCTTTTGTAACAAACTTTCCAACAAACTTTTATGAAACTCACACTTCTCGCGCGAATAGGATCTTTTCGCGTGAGATCAGCAAGTTTTCGCCCGATCAATTTTCTTCCCAATTTCGAAGCTTCCAACTTCAATCTTTCACCAAATTGTTCAAAATTAATTGACTAAGCTTTCAATTAGTGAATTAGGTTCAATTTTGATCCTAAGTGTCTCTAATTGATTCAATTAAGCTCATTTAATCATATGAACACCATCAAATCTTCAATCACCAACATAACAACTTTCAACATATTCAAATGTACTCAAAAACAACATAATCAAGTTGATCTATAAAGAAATACAATTTGGAGCTCAATATAGATAAGGAAGATCATAGTTTTAAAGAAACAAATACTACTTTCTATAAAAATAAATCTTCTATTATTGCTAACTATGTGAAACAAGATGTTTGTAGATCAGGTATCAAAGAAACTGGTCTTATTCAAGTACCTACAACTCAAAAGGATAAAACTACAGTTCATGCCTCATCGGCTTCAGAAATAAATCAAACTCTTAGGAAAAATACCTCAATTCTTTCAAAATCATCTAGAAAAGTTCTTAATGAAAGAAAGAAAAGAGAGACCGTTAAAGAATCACAAGGCCAAGAAAATAGTAAAGCCAGATTCTATGATAACTGTGGAAGTTATCATCAACAGTTCATGAGAAATACACGTGAGCAAAATACGTATCATAAAACGTGTTGTTATGTGTGTGGCAAGCCAAATCATAGGGCTAAAAATTGCAATCATCAACATTAACCGTCAAGCAAACAAATATTTCACAACTCAATTTCAAATAATTGAAAGCAATTCTTTTTAAATGCCAAATTCTAATGGAATACAAGAAATGGTCAAATAAAAACAGATTTGCATAAAGAACATTCAAACAAGAAATATTTACATGTTAATGACAGCAATCTTACTCTAATTTAGAAAACTTTAAATAAAATGGTTACACATCTGATCAAACCAATTCAAAAGTGGAAAATAAAAACAAAATAATCTGAGCCTAATATTGTTAAAGATTATGTTTTCAATGATAAAAGAGATATGATATTAAAATCTGTATCATATTTGGATGAAAACAATGTGCTCAAGTCTACCATAGATTGGGTTCCTAAAATTGAATAAATTCTTTCATATGTGAAGGAACAACCAAGGCAAGTTATCAACAGTGTTTGGCATATTAACAGTGGTTGTTCTGACACATACTTACTTGACATGAATGGTTCATATTCATTTGTAACTATGTTTTGTTTGTTGTCTAAAGCCTCGAAAAATGATTTAATGTTATGGCATCATCGTCTTGGCCATGTAAACATCAAAAATATGAACAAGTTGGTTAGAGGAAATCACATTATGGGCTTACCACTGAATGAATTTCAACTTTCTAAACATTGTTTATCAAGTTCAAAATTTCAAACAACATAAACTTCCTCATAAACCAGTTGCTCATACAAAAATTGAATCAATCCTTCAACTGTTACAAATGGATTTATTTGGTCCAGTTAGCGTTTTGAGTTTGGGACGTCATGCATATTGTTTGGTTATTACGGATGAATTTTCCAAATTTACTTGGGTTTTCTTTTTATCAACTAAGGATGAGACACCTCATTTTCTCATAAAGTTCATAACTCTATGGAGAATCAAACTAACAAAACCATCAAATGTATTCGAAGTGATAATGGAACAGAGTTCTGCAATCATACTTTGAAAGAATTTTGTGATTCTAAGGGGATAGCTAGAAATTTTAGTTCTACAGGAACTCCATAAAAAATGGAATTGCTGAAAGACGTAACAAAACTTTAATTGAAACAGCCAGAACTATGTTATTAGTAGCCAAATTACCGTCTTTCTTTTGGGCTGAAGCTATTATCACTGCATGTTATGTTCATAATCATGTTTTAATCAACAAAAGACAAAACTTGACTCCTTATGAAATCTTTTTCAAACATAAACCTAAAGTCAAATATTTTAAAACATTTGGATGTTATTGTACTTTGTTACATACATCCGATTCTAAATCAAAATTTGATGAAAAAGATTATGAATGTTGTTTTGTTGGGTTTTCAGCCAACAAAGTTAGATACAGGGTTTATAATAAAAGATCTAAACAAATAATTGATTCATTTGATATAGATTGGCATGAATATAACAAAACAGATGCAGGTTCTACTCCTTCATGGTTATACAATTATGCTTTTTATTTGAAACTTTTAATCGATCTTCTGTTGTTTCTATAGCTAATCCACCTTTGTCATCATCTATTCAAGACATTTTTTTGATGATGTTGGACCTATGTTATCTTCAGTTACAGAAAGATATTCAGACATACCTTCTTCTTCAAATGTCTCAGTAATTCAATAATTTGTTTTTGAATTTGACTTGCTTCGTTCTTATTCCAGAGGTTTTTGATCAGAGTTCCTCTTCTACATAAAACGATCCAGTTAATACCATTCAAGTTCCATTTGAAGATTTATATGTTTACAATGATATTCATCAAGAGGAATATATTATGTATCAACTTGAACGAGGAAACACTGTTGAAGAACCTGTTGGTCATATGTCTAATTTAGATGAAGTTATTTCACAAGATACTATTCCTTAATTAAGAATTCACAAAGACCATCCAACTGAAGCAATTATTGGACCGTTATCACAAGGTGTCCTAACTCGAAGTCAATCTGGTGCTTTAATATATGCTTGTATTCGTGCTTTATTTCTTAAATTGTGCCTAAGAATATTGAGATGGCATTAAAGGAAAACAGTTGGGTTGAGGCTATGCAAGATGAGCTGATGCAATTCAAGAAGCTAAATATTTGGTATATGTGTGAACTTCCAAAGGGTAAGCTACCAATTGGTACTAAATGGATAGTCAAAAACAAAATAGATGAAAAGGATGTGATTGTTCGCAACAAAGCCAGACTTGTTGTTCAAGGATTATATTAGGTTGAAGGTCTTGATTATGAAGAAGTATATGCTCCAGTTGCATGACTTGAAGCTATACGTATCTTTTTGGCTTATGATTCATACAAGAACTTTATGATCTATCAGATGGATGTCAAAACTACATTCTTATATGGCGAGATGAAAGAGGAAACCTATGTTTGTCAACCACCTGGTTTTGAAGATCCGAATCATCTTGATTATGTTTATAAGTTGGACAAAGCACTCTATGGCTTACATCAAGCACCTCGTGCTTCGTATGCCACACTCACTGAACATTTTCTTGTAAATGGTTGTACACGGGGTGCTATTGATCAAACGTTATTCTTAAGAAAGACTAGTGATGATCTCATTCTAGTTCAAGTATATGTCGATGACATTATCTTTGGATCTACCAATGATGATTTGTGCAAGGAATTTGAAGCTTTGATGAAAGAGAAATTTGAGATGAGTTCTTTTGGAGAAATGTTATTTTTCTTGGGTGTTTAATAAACAAGATGATCAGGGTAAACTGTTACATCAAGAGAAATATGTTCACAGTATTTTGAAAAAATATAAATTTCAAGACTCTAAGATTGCACCAACTCTGATGTCTTCTCATCCCACTTTAACTCCTGATCTCATAGGTGAAGACATTGATTACCATTTGTATCGATCAATGATTAGATCTCTGATGTATCTCACTGGAGCGAGACCAAATATCATGTTTCTTGTCTGTCAGTGTGCACGATATCAAAGTAATCCAAAGGAATCCCACATGAAAGTTGTCAACGGTTTTCAAATATCTCAAAGGCCACCCAAAACTTGGACTTTGGTATCCTAAAAATTCCAATTTCCATTTATATGCTTATACTGACAGTGATTGTTCAGGAGGCAATTTGGACATGAAATCAACAATAGGTGGATGTCAATTTGTTGGAAATAGGTTGATATCTTGGCAATGCAAGAAGCAGTAGATGGTATGCACATCTACTTTAGAGGCTGAATATGTGGCTGCATCGAGTTGTTGTTCTCAGATCGTTTGGATACAACAACAACTTCTTGATTATGGTCTTAACCTTTATAACACCAAGATTTGGTGTGACAATACTATAGTGTTGAACATAGTGTAGAATCCTACCCAACATTCCAAAACAAAACACGTCGACATCCGAATGCATTTTATCAGTGATTGTTTTGATCGAAAGCTTATTCATCCGGAACCAGTCAAATCTGATGACAACATTGCTGATTTGTTTAAAAAGGCGTTTGATTATTACTGATTTGACTTTTTAGTTCAATCTCTGGGAATGATTAACTTTGGTTAAAGATTAACCTTATACCCTGTCAAAAATATTTTTCTATTTATTTTAGTTAAAAGTGTTATTTTCTTTTTAGATAATCACAATTTTAGGGGGAGAAAATATGAAAATGTTATGAAAAAGATTTTGTTCTTAGGGGAGTAAATTTTGATGAAATTTTATAAAAAGATTTATTTAAATAAAGAAAAATAAATTTACAAGGTTACATAGGGAATGATAGCATATCTCTTGATTTTGATATATTACAAAAGAAACTGACTTGGATTATGTCTGATATGTTGATAGGCTAGACTTTCAAAAATGAAAAGCACTATGATTTGTAATGCACTGAAAGAAAATTCTATGACTAAAGTAGGTTATTCATCAAGGTTTTGTGGTAACACTGATTCCATGCTAAAACAAACTAAGGGTTACAGTCTAGTTATACTCAAGTCAGTTACTTTTTGATTTAGTATTTTTTTGAAGCACCATATATATATGAGTATAAATTTCAAAGGATGAAAAAGATATAAAAGACAAAAGCAAAAGAAAAACAATCAAAAAGAGCAAAAAGATGCTATAAAGGCCATATAGGAATAAGAGATGCCAATGTGCACAATAATAAAAGATATGTCATAGACATACATACTATATGATAAATATTTTTTCTTTTGATAATATGTTCTGACAAAGGAGGCAAAATCAAAAGATGGGACATGTAAGTCCGAATTGGCATATAAGTCCTAAACATCTTACGAGGCAAAACATAGTCTGACTAGCTGTTAATAAGTCCTAAACTTGTAGTCAAATTCGGGTGATTTGAAATTTCAACAGTGTCTTGAAGCTAGACAAGGGTTCCACAACATTTTTGTGTGTGGGTTCCATTGATTTCATATAACTTAATAAAAGCGTGATAAATATCACAACTTATGTGTTTAAGTAAAAAGTGAAGTCTAAATTGAAAGTTGATACAACATATTGACAATCAGCGTAACAAGTCTTATTTCAAAAAATAAAGCTGGACGATGTCTGTAATTGACTTCACAGTAATGTAACACCTGAATTTTTTATAAGGGCCAAAAAGTGCAAAAGAAGAGAAGAACCTTGAATAAAGTGTTCAAAGGACAAAGTTGAAGCGTGAAAAGTGTAAAATAGTACAAAAGTCAAAAGTGGGTGTATAAAGAGCATGGTCGGCCATGCTCTTTCTGTTGCTGCTTTTCGAAGAAGAAAAGAAAGAAAGAAAGCTGGGTTTTGTGTTTTCACTCGGTCGAATTGTGAAGAAGAAAAAGAATATTCAAGGTTAGTAGGTTTTTGTGATTAATTGGTTCGGTTTCTTTGAGGTTTCAATCTTAGAAACTGATTTCTATGTGTTCTTGGTGTTTGGGTGTTTGTTTTGGCTTGTTCTAGAAGTTTGAACTCTTGTGCACGCAAGTTGGGAGGAGATTCCCTTGTTTGCTGCAATTGGTGAGTTCTAGGACCCCGATTCTATGTTTTTTTAAACTTCTTTAGGGCTAAAAATGCATTTAAAATGTTTTACAACCATTATTTATGATAACTGTGTATGTATGTGTATGAACTTCTATGTTCTATGAGGTTGTAAGCTTGTTCTAAGAGTTTAGCATGATAGATCTATGTTAAGAATGTTTAAAAATAAGGTTTTAGAACTGGTTATTGTATAAGTCTCATTTACAGGTCTGATGGTTCATCCCCATTTACACTGTGATAATTGCCCAAGTGTTTTGTTCGCCCGCATTTGGAAGTTATTCACCGCATTTGCCTAAATTCAGCCTAAGTGTCCATCAGCATTTCTTTTGTATATGCGCATTTGCTACCGTGTCCATCAGCATTTCTTTTGTATATGCGCATTTGCTATAGTGTCCATCATCATTTCTTTTAAGACAGAATAATTACCAAGTGTTCACCCACATTTGCAAGTTGTTCACCAGCATTTGCAAGTTGTTCATCCACATTAGTTTTTGTTCACCCGCATTGGTTTTTTTCACCCGCATTTCTTTAAGACTTAAGAAATTTTCTGAATTTTGGAAGATCAAAAACTAGGGTTTGACCATGGTTGACTTGATGCTTGTATCTGATTATCTTATGCATGTTGTGGGCTGTCCTTATGTGCCTATTATGATATTAACATGTGACTTTACGTGGATTGTCTATGATCATAAAGTATTATTACTAATCAAGTGAAAGATTAATATTAACGAAAAGTGGAACATAAAGAATGAAAAGATTTGCAAGTAAAAATTTACAAGAGGTGCACGACCACGTTGTCGTTAGCTCAACTGTGTACGGTTTAGCTAACCCAAAGGATGTACACAAGGTCAATCTTTAAGATTGAGAGGACCACCGTTGCTTCCCCGGTACCGGAGTCAGCATATGTGCACCACGAATGGAGTCTATTTATAGACTTCAAGGCCAGTACCAGGTTTATGCGCATTATATGGGGTATAGAACTTTGGTCCTATTGACAGTGAAAGATAATAATAAATAACAAGGAAGAGAATTGTGATGATGTAAATGGATATGATTTGTATGTATGATGTGTGATCACATCCGAAAGAAAGATAAGATATTTTCTTTAAAGAAGTATTTTGTATACAAATCTATCAAGGTATTTTTATGATTTTAAAACTAGAACTCACTCAACAAAGCTGATTTTTATGCGTTTTCAGTTGGCAGGTAATTTGCTGAGGATGGCACTCGGGGAGGCTACTCGTCGGGATTTGGCTGACATCCATTCATGACCTATAACATTGTTGTTTTGTAATGCAAATTAAGGGTCTTTTGTAACTATTAACAAACATGTATTGCTCAGCAACAACGTTTATAAAGTTAATGAATGGCTTTTGAAGTTTAAATTCCGTTGCATCGTGATAATAAATTGTGAAATGTCTTATAAATTGTGCTATGATTGTCCAACTGTGAGGTCTCTGGGGACGGGGCCTTACAAGTTGGTATCAGAGCCAATGTTTAAGAGAAATGGGTAATATTTTCGAAAACCTAAACTTAAACTGAAATGGGACTGAATGGAGGGATGCCAACCCGAGTAGCTATGTGCCATCAAGTATTTCTTTCCATAGTGATAACCGGTATTATGTGCGCATGCTATTTGATTTATCTGCTTTTAGTAGATTTGAATGCTAATGTAGTCAGGATAGGAAATGCTCGGGGGATAAAGAGTAAAGTAAGTGTCTAATCACAACTGGCCACTGTTATTAGGGACTTACTATACTTAACATTAACTGAGCTATACCTTGAATGATCATGTTAGGGTTTGAATCTTATAGCGATTAGAGGATGGCGGTAGGAAGATCATTCGTGGTAGACCACGTAGTACACGAAACAAGACCAAGACTGCAGAGACGGCTCCTGGTGAGCCTGGGCTTCATCACCTGGAGGGAGATGATGAGAGTGCAACTTTGAGGGCCTCGGTGAAAGAGGAAGTGGTGGAGGAAGTTCACCAAGTCATGCAGACAATCCTACCGTCTGTCGTGACTGAAGTGATCCGAGCTGTGAGGGAGGATGAACGAAAGGAGAAGGAAGAGGAGAGGAGAACAACTGCTGGTAGGAGAGGTGATGTGAGGGATCATGATGAGGAGGAGGAGCTAAAAGCTGGAGGGGGAGCCTCTAGTGATGATGAAGAAGTGGTGGTGCGGGAAACCGCGAAGGGATGTAGTTATGGGGCTTTCCAGCGATGTAAACCCCCGACTTTTGATGGCAATGGTAATGCTGCGGTTGCTCATTGCTGGGTAAGAGAAATAGAGGCAGTGCTGGAAATTAGTGAGTGTCGGGAGGACCAGAAAGTGAAGTTCGCTACTCACTCATTCGTTGACTCGGCACTGTGTTGGTGGGACAATCTTGTCCAAGCTGAGGGCAACAGGGCTACCGGGAGGATGAGATGGAGTGAACTGAAAAACTTAGTGATTGAGGAATTCTGTCCTCATCGAGAACTCGACAAGATTGAGAGGGAGTTCTTACAGCTGGAAGCGGGAACCATGACTCACCAGCAATACACTACCAAGTTCAACGAGATGGCAAGACTGGTGCCCGATCAAGCTACACCGGTTTCAAGGAAGATTAAGCGGTATATTCAGGGGTTGCCTGCTGATATCCGTAGGCACTTAATCGCTGCCTGACCAAGCACTTTTAAGTCGACAGTGGATTTGGCGGGAATGTTGTATGACGAAAGGGAAGTGACAGTGGTTGAGGTGAAGAGGATTGATGGTGGTGGTAATAATAAGAGTTGGAACAGGAAGAGATTCAGGCGTGGTGGTTTCACCCCGAACAGTAAGAGGCCGAGGGTGGATGATTGCCGAGTGGTTACTACAAGCTCGAGGTTAAAGCGGTGTGATAAGTGTGGGAAGGAACATAGTGGGGAATGCCGCTTGGGAATGAATGTCTGCTACAAATGTGGCAAGCCCGGTCACATTTCAAAGATGTGTGGAGCCCACGGTGCTTTAACTGTGGTGAAATCGGCCATATGAACAAGGATTGCAAGAAGCCAAGGGCTGAAAGTTCTGGGTTGAAGAGGAGGTCGGAAGAATGAGGGCAGAGGGCAAGTGCAAGAGCCTTCACGATGACCCGAGAGGAAGCCTGGGTAGAGCCCGACGTCGTGTCAGGTGTGTTCCTACTAAACCAATCTTGTGCCTCTGTACTATTTCATTCTGGTGCTAGTAGGAGTTTCATATCTGCTATCTTCTCTGCTAAATTGCCTGTTAGTAGTAGGAGCATCGATGAACCTTTTAACGTAGAAACTGCTATTGGTAAGTCTACCAGAATCTCTGATATTTTGGAAAGCTGCGACATAGAACTAGAAGGCCATAGGTTCTCTGCTAAGCTATATGTGATGCCCCTAGGCGGATTTGATGTAGTACTAGGGATGGATTGGTTAGCAGCCTATGAGGCGAACATTGTGTGTCGGAAAAAGATGATTCGGTTAGTTGCACCCGATGGGAGTTCAGTGACAGTTTATGGTGATCGCGTCACTACGGTTCCGAAAATGATTTCGATGACAGTGGCAAAGAAGTGTATGAGGCGCGGATGTTGTGCCTACTTGAAATACATGAAAGATGTGGACGTGTCAATACCATAATTATCAGAAGTGCCAGTGGTACGTGATTTCCCAGATGTGTTTCCTGAAGATCTACCAGGTGTGCCACCGGACCGTGAGATAGAATTCAGATCAACCTGATCCCCCGTGCGCAGCCCGTTGCCAAAGCACCGTATTGGTTAACTCCGACCGACATGAAAGAATTGATGGATCAGCTACAGGAACTAATGGACAAGGGGTTTATTAGACCGAGTATCTCTCCTTGGGGTGCTCCGGTATTATTCGTAAAGAAAAAGGATGGTAGTATAAGGATGTGTATAGACTACCGTGAATTAAACAAGTTGATAGTGAAGAACAGATACCCCCTACCAAGGATTGATGACCTGTTTGACCAGCTTCAAGGTGCTAGTTGGTTTTCTCGAATAGATCTCCGATCGAGTTATCATCAGTTGAAGGTGAAGGAGCAACACATTCCTAAGACAGCTTTTCGCATGCGTTATGGACATTATGAGTTCCTCGTTATGTCTTTCGGTTTAACCAACGCGCCAGCTGCATTTATGGATTTGATGAATTGAGTGTGCCGACCAATGTTTGATAAATCAGTGACTGTGTTCATTGATGATATCTTGATTTATTCAAAGAGCAAAGAAGAACATTCTGATCACATATATGGAGTGTTAAAGACACTTAGGAGAGAAAAGTTATATGCTAAATTCTCTAAGTGTGCTTTCTGGTTACGCGAGGTTCAATTTCTAGGTCATGTGGTGAATACCGAAGGAATTATGGTGGACCCGGCAAAGGTTAAGGCAGTTATACAATGGAAGTCACCAGAGACGCCATCCGAGATTCGCAGTTTCTTGGGTTTGGCGGGTTATTACCGAAGGTTCATTCAAGACTTTTCCAAGATAGCCTCAGCTTTGACTAAGTTGACTCGCAAGGATGTGAAGTTCGTGTGGGGTAGGGAACAAGAGGATACTTTTGAGGAGTTAAAGGCAAGATTAACTCAAGCTCCTGTTTTGACATTGCCCGAAGGAAGTGAAGACTTAGTGGTGTATTCAGATGCATCTTATTCGGGACTGGGTTGCGTGCTAATGCAACGTGGACGAGTGATAGCTTACGCGTCCCGATAGTTAAAGACCCACGAAATTAATTACCCCACTCATGATTTAGAATTGGCTGCGGTGATCTCTGCGTTGAAGATTTGGAGGCACTATTTATACGGGACCAAGTGCACAATCTTCACGGATCACAAGTGCTTGAAATACTTCTTCGAGCAGAAAGATCTCAACATGAGGCAGAGAAAGTGGTTAGAGTTGATCAAAGACTATGATTACGAGATCCATTACCACCCGGGCAAGGCCAACGTAGTGGCCGATGCCCTTAGTCGAAAGGAGAGACCCGAACCGATTCAGGTAAAGGCGTATCAGTTGGTGATGACCTCAGATGTGATAACGCAGGTTAAAGAGTTTCAAAATGAGGCGTTAAAAGAAGATCGCCTTAACTCTGAACGAATGAGAGGTCTAGCTGCAGAATTGGGGGAGAATTCCCACGGGGTTAAAATCCGCTTTGGTCGGATGTGGATTCCTCGATATGGGGACCTACGTGGGCGAATTATGGATGAAGCTCATAAAACTCGATACTCCATTCATCCCGGTGCTACCAAGATGTATCATGACATGAAGAAAGACTACGGGTGGCCGGGTATGAAACGTGACATGGCAGAGTATGTAAGTAAGTGCCTTACTTGCTTGCAAGTGAAGGCAGAACATCAGAAACCATACGGGAAGATCCAACCGTTGGATATACCCGAGTGGAAGTGGGAACACATCACCATGGATTTTATCACAAAGCTACCCCGTACTTTAAAGGGGTACGATGCTATTTGGGTGATAGTTGATCGGTTGATAAAGAGTGCTCACTTGCTACCGATTCATGAGGTGTATTCATCTGAGAGATTAGCGGATCTGTTCATTAGAGAGATCATAGCTCGTCATGGTGTGCCGGTGTCTATCGTGTCGGATCGTGACACCCGGTTCACGTCGAAGTTCTGGAAGAGATTTCATGATGCCATGGGGACGAGGCTACATATTAGCACGGCTTACCATCCTCAAACAGACGGTAAGTCTGAGAGGACGATCCAGACGCTCGAGGATATGCTTCGTGCTTGCATGATAGACTTTGGGGGAAATTGGGATGATCACTTACCGTTAGCAGAGTTCTCGTACAACAACAGTTATCATGCCAGTATCGGTATGCCGCCAAACGAGATGCTGTACGGTAGGAGGTGTAGAACGCCCGTGTGTTAGGGAGACATTGGGCAGAAAGAATTGGGAAGCATCGAAGTGATTGAGGCTACGACTGAGAAGCTGGAAAAGATCAAAGCCTTTATGAAGGCAGCCAAAGATAGGCAAAAGTCGTATGCCGATAAGAGACGTAGACCCATGGAGTTCAACGTGGATGATAAAGTCATGTTAAAGGTCTCGCCTTGGAATGGGATCATCCGATTTCGGAAGAGGGGCAAGTTGAGTCCAAGATACATAGGGCCTTTCCAAATTGTTGCACGAGTAGGAGAGGTGGCCTACCGTCTAGAATTGCTCGATGAGTTAAGTGGGATTCACCCGATATTCCATGTATCTCATCTAAGAAAATGCTTAGCTGACGAAGATATGATTGTACCATTGGATGATATTGAAGTGGATGAACGGCTCAATTATGTGGAGCAACCAGTGGCAATCATCGACCGAAAGGAGAAGAGGTTGAGAAATAAAGTGGTTCCACTTATGCGGGTACAGTGGAAACATCGAAAGGGTTCCGAGTCTACGTGGGAGACCGAAGAAGAAATGAGGCAGCACTACCCTCCGTTATTTGAAGAATGACAGGTTTCGGGGACGAAACCTCTTTAATGGGGTACACTTGTAACACCCGAATTTTTTATAAGGGCCAAAAAGTGCAAAAGAAGAGAAGAACCTTGAATAAAGTGTTCAAAGGCCAAAGTTGAAGGGTGAAAAGTGTAAAATAGTACAAAAGTCAAAAGTGGGTGTATAAAGAGCATGGTCGCCCATGCTCTTTCTGCTGCTGCTTTCCATAGAAGAAAAGAAAGAAAGAAAGCTGGGTTTTGTGTTTTCTCTCGGTCGAATTGTGAAGAAGAAGAAGAATATTCAAGGTTAGTAGGTTTTTGTGATTAATTGGTTCGGTTTCTTTGAGGTTTCAACCATAGAAATTGATTTCTATGTGTTCTTGGTGTTTGGATGTTTGTTTTGGCTTGTTCTAGGTGTTTGAACTCTTGTGCACGCAAGTTGGGAGGAGATTCACTTGTTTGCTGCAATAGGTGAGTCCTAGGACCCCGATTCTATGTTTTTTTTAAACTTCTTTGGGGCTGAAAATGCATTTAAAATGTTTTACAACTGTTATGTATGATAACTGTGTATGTATGTGTATGAACTTCTATGTTCTATGAGGTTGTAAGCTTGTTCTAAGAGTTTAGCATGATAGATCTATGTTAAGAATGTTTAAAAATGAGGTTTTAGAACTGGTTATAGTATAAGTCTCATTTACAGGTCTGATGGTTCATCCGCATTTACACTGTGATAATTGCCCAAGTGTTTTGTTCGCCCGCATTTGCAAGTTGTTCACCCGCATTTGCCTAAATTTAGCCTAAGTGTCCATCAGCATTTCTTTTGTATATGCGCATTTGCTACAGTGTCCATCAGCATTTCTTTTGTATATGAGCATTTGCTACAGTGTCCATCAGCATTTCTTTTAAGACAGAATAATTACCAAGTGTTCACCCGTATTTGCAAGTTGTTCACCCGCATTTGCAACTTGTTCATCCGCATTTACAAGTTGTTCATCTGCATTAGTTTTTGTTCACCCGCATTGGTTTTGTTCACCCGCATTTCTTTAAGACTTAAGAAATTTTCTGGAATTTTGGAAGATAAAAAATTAGGGTTTGACCATGGTTGACTTGATGCTGATTATCTTATGCATGTTGTGGGCTGTCCTTATGTGCCTATTATGATATTAACATGTGACTTTATGTGGATTTTTTATGATCATAAAGTGTTATTATTAATCAAGTGAAAGATTAATATTAACGAAAAGTGGAACATAAAGAATGAAAAGACTTGCAAGTAAAAATTTACAAGAGGTGCACGACCACGTTGTCGTTAGCTCAACTGTGTACGGTTTAGCTAACACAAAGGATGTACACAGGGTCAATCTTTAAGATTGAGGGGACCACTGTTGCTGCCCCAGTATCGAAGTCAGCATATGTGCACCACGGATGGAGTCTATTTATAGACTTCAAGGCCCAGTACCAGGTTTATGCGCATTATATGGGGGTATAGAACTTTGGTCCATATTGACAGTGAAAGATAATAATAAATAAACAAGGAAGAGAATTGTGATGATGTAAATGGATATGATTTGTATGTATGATGTGTTATCACATCCGAAAGAAAGATAAGATATTTTCTTTAAAGAAGTATTTTGTATACAAATCTATCAAGATATTTTTATGATTTTAAAACTAGAACTCACTCAGCAAAGCTGACTTTTATGCGTTTTCAGTTGGCAGGTAATTTGCTGAGGATGGCACTCGGGGAGGCTACTCGTCGGGATTTGGCTGACATCCATTCATGACCTATAACATTGTTGTTTTGTAATGCAAATTAAGGGTCTTTTGTAACTATTAACAAACATGTATTGCTCAGCAACAGCGTTTTAAAGTTAATGAATGGCTTTTGAAGTTTAAATTCCACTGCATCATGATAATAAATTATGAAATGTCTTATAAATTGTGCTATGATTGTTCAACTGTGAGGTCTCCGGGGATGGGGCCTTACAAGTAATATGATCCTATACTTGAAAATTTAACAAAAATATTTTAATTTATAAGTATATTTAAATTTCCATTTGTTTTTATGTAGTGCTTTTAAAAAAACTGATGTTTGTTTACATTTTGTCTTTCTTAAACAAAATTTTAAAAAATTGAGGGTTTTTGGTTAATTGTAAACACTTAAATAAACTTATTTTTAAGCATAACAAATCAAAGGCTCAAACAAAAATCAATAAAATGGTTAAAAATTTATAAAGTTCAAAAGAAAAAGAACTTCTCGCATCCGAGAAGTTCAAAAGGTGCGAAATGTTGGTTGATGCGACTAGTTGAACTAGTCGCATGCGAGAAGTCAGTGTATTATAAATAGAATAGTTGTGCGATAAGTCCTTCTTTCACACGAAAATTCTCTGATTTCAAAATCTCAAAACTATCTAAGTGTTAAACTTGTTTGTTGTTGATATTCGCATTCAATGTGGTCACACATTGATTGTTAAAGGATTGATAAGGTAGATTTCAAGTTGTTGATCGAGTTTATGTGTTTTCGAACATTAACCAATCAAATGAGGACAAATAGACATAAAATTGAAAGAAATTTACCATATGAAACCTTAAAATTGACCTAATCGACACTTGTTGAACATGTATTAATGATTAAATCAACCTGAAAATGTTTAACTTAAAAATCTGAAAATTCAGACTTGTCGCATGCGAAAAGCTGCTAGAACATGAACAGACACGATAAGTTTTTCAAATAGCTTAGAACCTTTTGCTTGACTTTTTGATCTGCGCGCGAACAGTTGACCTATGGTCAAACTTTGTTTCATGCGATTAGTATTCTTGTCGTGCGAAAGGTTAGTCTTGGAAAATTAACTATTCAAATGTGAATAGTTATAGTCATGTGAAAAGTACAAAACTTCAATTTCAAAATTTTTCTAAGTCTAGAATTATTGTGTATGAGTAATTAATCATTCTTTGTCTATAATAATTTTTCAGATGGCTCGACAAATGGTCTTTTAATAAAAACCATAATGATGTTGCTTTTCTTGGAGATGTTTATGATGATAAGACATTATTTAGATCTCTGATTGAAGGCCTCAACATTTCTTGGATGCACCATGCTATTATAGCTAATACCATTATTTACACTGATGTGGTTGATTAGTTCTAGAATACTGTAGCTAATGAGAGAGATACTCAGGGAGAACCTTTTATTTCAGCTACAGTCAAGGGGAAGAGGATCGTTATTACTGAATAGGTTATAAACAGTGTAACTCTATTAGAAGATCAGCCATATGCACCAGTAAAGATTGATATTGATGTGGCAAGAGATTGTCTCAAAAGGTTGGGTTATGATCACCGGTATCCATAATTGGAGAAGAAATACTTACCTATATTCTGGAAGTATTTATTTCATGTGGTGATTTGTCTGAGCAACTTGAAGGCTGGGATGGATAGCCTAAGTGTTGTATTCGGATCCCTGCTGGTTTCACTTGTTGATGATTTGCCTTACAGCATATCCAAGGCTATGTTTGCTGAGATGTAGAAGAACATGATTGCTGCTATGGGGAAGAAGTTTATCATATACCCCAAATTTATATAGATGATAGTGAATGCTGCTCACCCTGAGATAGCAATGTCTAATTCATCCACCTATGCTTTTATGGTGATGAAGAAAGACATATTCACCTATTAGATGGGATATGGTGGTAATGCCTAGGATGGTACTCACTTTGCCAAGCTCGGCAGATTTGTTGAAAGATATCAAGAAGAAGCTCAACAGCAAGAGGCTAAAGCTCACCAAGCTGATCAAGTTGGTCCATCTTCGAGCACTCATGAAGATGCTTTAGAAAGTAAACAAGGAGCAGGAATGCTAGTTGAGGATGAGGTGAACACATGGTTCACAGATAGTGATAGTGAGACTGATAGTGATCATATTAACAATGTATCTTATATGCTGCAAGAACGACCTAGAGTACAAGAAACTCCTACCAAACACACTGCTGAGGAAAGAGTTACTGATTTTGTTCTTGGGGATTCTTTGTCTACTCAGAGGAGAAAGAAGAGGATGGCCAAGAAACATGGTGATTCTGATAGTCCATGTGGGAGGGGTAGAGGACGAGGTGTATTGCCTATGTGTCGGACCCCGATGACCACTGTGTCGACCAGTTTTGATATTCCTGTGTCTGAGACTCCAGTCATATCAAGTGAGGCTACTACATTAGAGACACTAGTGGTTGTTACAGAATTAAAAACTATAACATCATCTCCTATGCCTGCTACTGATAATCTGTTCAACACTCCACCAAGAACTCAAGGTCATAATGACATGTTTGGGATGGAGAACTTCATCAACACTACTTTTGAGCCAAGATGACATATTGAGTCTGCACTTGATTCACCCATGATGGTATCTCTTGAGCAAAGAGTTTTAGTTTTAGAGAGGGAGATGATAGAGAAAACTCAACAAATCTACGATTTACATGCTCTAAATCAAGAGAAGGATGAGAGGATCAAGAGTCTAGAGCATCAGTAATAGTTTATGTTTAGTTATATACAGATCATGGAGTAGAACATCAGAGACCTCACTTCTCCTGTTCCATTCTCATTTGCTCACTAATGAACCATGAAAGTTAGAGAATCAAGTGGATAGCAATCTTGTAGGATCGGTGTTTGTCTCACAACACAAGATAATCACACAAACTCACTTAATGTCACTCGGGTTGGTGAAGTAGAGTCTTAACCAAGTTTACAAGTAATATAATAAGTTCAAACAGAAAACATAAAACACAAGAGTGGTTTTCAAGATACTTGTATATATTACTTCTCAACTCAGTATTACAAGACACTTACAAGCATAGTTACTAAGTACATGGAGAAACTATATATACTACTATCTACAACCGGTTATACTTGGAAAACTAGCTGGAACTTACAACTAGACAAATACTATATCGTTTAGAAGTAAGGTATATAAGATAAAATAATAATATCTTAGATTAGGTAGTCATGACATGTCCATGACTTATCTTTTGTCACCAACTAAAAGTGGCAACTGTACTAAGCTGAGAATGGTTGAACAGTGGATTAGAGTAAGGTCAACTAATGGGCGTGGGAAAGCGCCATGTAGTCTATCATAGTGGCAGCGGTCTGTCAGATGGACCATACTTATGTCCACTAGTCCATAGTTAGTTATTCCGAAGCTAAATGGCTTTGTAAGAATAAATTCTTCGGCCATTTATACTTCGGAAGAATCAACTTCATCCGAGTCTCTGCATGTCTTCAGGACTTTATTCATTGAAAAAATTTGTCTTTTGAATCTTCTAAGTTGTATACTTCAGAAGAATAAGAACTTAGTCTCAGAAGACTTAGTTCTTCCTTTGGAAGTTCTTCATACTTGAGCTTTGGAAAAATTTGACTTAGCTTCGGAAAAGCAGCTTGTTCCTTTGGAAGACCGTTTGTTTAGCACATTAAAATATATCTAAGTGTGGTTTTGGTTGCAGGAGCCTCATTAGATCCAATAGTACTCCCCCTAGGCTGATGCTACCAAAACTTCATTTGCTTCTTCTCATAAAAGTCTTTAGCACCAGGGAAAGATGGTATTTGTCTATCTCTAAGTTCCTTCCTGATGCAGTAGAGAGGATGTTATACAAGTCATCTATGGATAGTAGATTCATTTGGTCACTTTGAATAACATGTCTCCTCTGTTGTGCCCCTCGGCAAAGAATTAGATGAAGAGAACATAGTCATATTCGCATCTGACTATAGGTTTTGAAGTTGGTCCCTCAACCATTTGTAGGAATGTTCTTCCCTTGATGGTTGTTCTTTCCACTTCAGCCTATGCTTTTAGTTTCATTTCGTTGACATGAATGCTACTCAAATGATTTCTTATATGAGTAGTAATCTGAGAGCTGGAAAGGTTGGAGAATGGTCTCTCTAATAACTCAGAAATATCAAATCTGCTTGAGTGTAGTAGAGCGGATGCATCAAGTCTGGTTACTTGACCATGATCCCTCTGAATTATGAAGCTTTAAGTAGATTCATCAAACCTCCACTGGATAATTGAGCTTCTGTGAGCGAAGAGGCTGGTTGGCAGCATATTCCGTTTTGTAGTGTCCAGCAGAGTCACCAACCTTCTGCTTATTTTCTTCTCCTTTTCTTCAAGAGTATCATTGTTGACGGCTAGAAGTTGGAGAGGTTGGTTCAATGTTCCTAGAGGCAGATCAAGGAATGCATCTCTTGTGAGGAAACAGGAAGAGCCATCAATGTATTTCAGTTTAATTAACTCTTCCTCATAAGACATATTGTTCAAGGTTGTGCAGTTGATGAGCTTCCTTTTGATCTCCTTAAATTCTTCTAAAGATAAGGGCTTGGAAGGCTCAAAATATTGTTTGGGTTGAGATTGGTTTTTGGGTTGTGTTTTGGGGTTAAGGACAGGTGGAGGTGTAGGTTGTTCAGAGATAGGGGATGAAGGTGTGGGAATGGCTGATGGTGTGGATTTGGGAGTTGAGGGTTCAGAGGTTGGTTCTATTTTATTAGAGAAGGGTGAAGGTGTAAGAAGTGGCTTTGTTGGCTATGGTTTGGGTTTGGGCTCTATCTTCTGTGTGCTTTGTTTCTAAGGCATCACCTGCCTTCTTCCCAAGCGAATGTCAGCCTTTATATCACTGACATGTTGTTGTAGGGTCTTCTCTGACATGGGCCCTACTTGCCTGCTAGTGAAGCCATGGGCTTTAAGGTAGGCTTTCAGCCATTCCTTATCTCCCTCCTTCTTAGCAGAAGCAAGTATAGCTTCTTCTTCTCCCTTAGCCTTTCCCTTGTAGCCTTCTTTCTTTCTTTGTTGATCTCCTCAGTTTCTTTGTAGAAAAGATACATGATTATATCATGGTCATGACGGGCCAACTCCTCCTTTGTATAGCCTCTCTTGTAGAGAAAGGCTATCTTTTCATTCCTATCCTCGCCCTTTGCTTCCTCCTCCCTTTTCCTTTTCTCCTCCTCTGTGGCTAACCTTACTACCTCTTCTCTTTCTTTTTGCAGCAAGGTTTCCTTCTCAAACTTCACAAGCTCTTCAAGTGGGAAAAGAAGCATTTGTTCATCTACTACTCCCAAGTTGATGAGCCTGTTAATGATCTCCACCCTCTTCTGATTGTTGATACTTTCACTAGATGCTGCTGCTGCTTTGGTGATTGCTGCAAGAAACTTCTCAGTATCAACTCTTCTTTTCTTTCTTAGCTTTTCCAACCTTTCCTCCTCTAGAAGTTTTTCAACAATGAGCTTTCTCTTCCTTTTAGGATCAGAGGAAGATTCAGCCTTTGGAAATTCTGGTTTTGAGGATTTAAGTTGGGGTGGTGGAGATTTAGCTTGTGGTGCTAGCTTAAGAGGGGTTGTAAGAAAGTCCTCACTGTTGACTTCAGAAGCTAGATCAAGAATATCTTCTGTAACCAGCAGTTCATGAGACATAGAGGATAACTCTATAGTTCCTTCCGCAGCTTGGGCTTCAGCTTCGGAAGTAATTTTTACGGCTTCAAAAGTGAATAGAAGTGCTTCCGAAGCTTGAGCTTCCATTTCGGAAGTTGTTCTCATAGCCTCGGAAGTGACAGGGAACTCTACTATCTGTCCCTCTTGAGTCAGTTGCTAGGCCATCAGTCCATGTATCTCCTTTGAAGTCAATCTTGGGTTCAACAGAAACCTTAGGTTAAACAACTTCCTCCTCCAAGGTAGATGATGAAGTCAACCTTTGAAGCTCTTCAGCCCTAAAGTAGGCAATGGCAAGATCAGGTGAGGGTTGTTCAAGTAAGGAGCTCATTAGAAACTGGGTTAAGAATCTGTAAGGCCGATAAGCATCCATAGGTCCACTTGAACTGAAATGGAAGGTGGTTGAGGAAAGCTGGCTACAAATTGTTATTGTTCTGGGTAGAAAGAAGAAATGGCATAATGGGGTTCCATTTAAGTTGATATCTCCTCATGAGTATGAGCAGATATCTCCTTATCATGTCTTTGTTTCTATAAATTCTCCCCCTTTTTGGTAGCATCATCTTAAGAAGTAGATGAGCTAGAGGAAGAACTCAAAGAAACCTGATGTTGGTCCATTTGATCGATAATCAGTGCAAATGATTCATCAAACAGAGAAAACCCACTGAATAAACATAACTCTATCAATGACACAAGAACAAGTTTCAAATATTTTCAATGATCTCCAAACTCACACAGTGAATATGAAACAAAGGCTCAACTATGATCAAAATAAGCTTCCAGTCGAATACACAAATTAACAATAACAATATTTCACTATTAGGGTTTGCAAAACTTGCTTACAATGAATAAAACTTTCAATATATAAGCATATTGTAGTTTCGCTGACAGTTTCCTGTGTTGACCATCACCTAGTTTCACCCGGCGATGAAACACAGTTTCGCCGGGTGAACTAGATAAGCTAACTACGAGCGAAACTCAGTTTCGCTCATAGTTTCGCTAGGCACAAAACTACAAAATACAAAATACAAACTATGTAAACATTCATCCTATTACATTGATAAACAAAATAAACACAATAATAATGGTGAGTCCAACCTATTCTAGATCATCAATACTCCCCCTAGGTTGGACCTCACCCGCTTGATCTTCTGATTCAACTCCGGTTCTTTCTTTAACATTTTAAACTTCTTCTGCAGCTTTAACAGATGTTTCTTTTTCAGTTCCAGCAATACTCACTTCCTCTCCCCGTGCACTGGCCCTTTCAAATTGCTTTGTTAACTCCTGTACGTCAATCCTCAGTTCATCAGCTTGATGTACTTTCTTTGTTAGCTCTCTGACTTCAGCCCTAACTCACCGAGCCTTGTTTGTAACCCTCATGAAAAGGTTTGCTTTAGTCCTTGTTTCAGCTCTGACACTAGCTTTTATGTGGTTCTCACACAAAACCACCAAGTCCTCATCACAAAAGGAAAATACTTCCATAGGATCAAATAATTTGATTTTTTCTCCATCCTTCACTCTAACCACTGCTTCTCCCGTATTGTTGTCATAAAACCATTTTTCAAACTTTTGCAATCATGGGGGATGTGGATTGGCTACCTGACTCTATTCACTGTCTTTATTGGTTTCAGCTTTAATACAATTTTTTCCTTTCTGGTCACCCAATCGATGTCCTTCTTGGATCTCCTTCTCTCAGTATTAATATATCCAAATGACTTAAAATTATCATTCAGCCCCCATTTAATTTCTTGCTCCAGCAGCATAGCTCTCTCACTTAAGTTTGAATCTAGCAGTGGAATCTCAGCTAATCTTCTTAAATCCCATCTTGGCAAGGTCTTGAATGCCTTCCTCTTATGTAAGTATGAGATTCCCTCTCATCTTCTCTTGATCATAAACATTTTCAACTCACTTTTGTATTTCCAGCTGATTATCTTCTTATCAGATTCCTTTCGACTTAGTTCTTGAATGTTTTTAAATAAAGGGGTCTGCTATTCTGGTTCCTTTTCTTTGGCGAACCACTATACCTTGTCCATCTTAATAATATCTCCTTCAGTTAAGCTTCTCTAAGCCATATATGTTAATGGTCGCTTATCTACCTCATAGTATTCGGGCTCAGAGTCATAATCCAGCAATTGCTCCTCAATCTGCTCTTCTTTATCTATCAAATTCAACTCAGCATCTTTTCTTCCTGCTCTATATCCTTCTTCTCTAATCACTTCATCACCAGTCAAATAAACATTTATATCAAACCCCATGTCTACAAATCTAGCCTCTACAACCTCATTCTCATCTTCTACAACATTTACTGCACCACTTTCTTTCACACCTCCTACTTCAGTATCAATATCTCAGCTCCATCCCTTTCTCTATCAGCTTCCGACTCACTAATAGTCCTCACATCAACACCTGAGCCACCAACACCAGAACCACCAGCACCACTACCACTAGCACCAACTCCTGCTCCACTTGTGCCCTCTCCTACCCCAGTTGAACTACCCACCTTTAGAAATAATTAATTTGATGTATCAGTGAGATCATCTAACTCAACTTGAGTTAACTGATTGGGCAGGCTGGCATTGGATTTCACCTCGTTCACTTCCTTGAGTAGCCTCTTTATCAACTCTTGTTGATCTATAATCAGACTCTTCATGCTTTCCATTACCTTATCTTTCTCCTTTTCTCTCAGTTCTTGGTTTACCAAATTGGTTTTGATCATCCCCAGTTCATTTGCCAAAGATGCATTCAGATTTCTAATAACATCTTGGTCTAGCTCCGATCTGGCATCTCTTCTTTTAGGAGTTTCAGAAAAAGCCTGTTGTTTATGCTTTGTTCTCCTTTTAGTAATATTAGCTGGCTCTCCCTGATCTACCTTCTTCTTTGTTCGTTTCTCCTTTTGCACCCTCATTTCTACTTCCACTTCATCAATCTCATCTTCCAAATTGTATTCTTTTTCTTTGGCATACCTTTTCATTTTTTTTAATTGCTTCAGCCTGTTTTTCTTGATTTTCTTCAGCATTCTTGTTTTCAGTCTCAATCAATATCCTGATGTAATTCCACCTCTCAGCTGGGTATATGTTTTCCCAAAGATGTGTGATCTTCCCACTAAAGTCATGTCTTATAGCTGAGCAGTATGCAAATATCCTGGTATTCATCTGAACCAGTCTCTTTATCTCTCCATGTCAAGGCACATTTGGAATCAAATCATTTATCAACATCTGCATGAATCTTGGATATAACCGCCATTTATCCTTCTTTAATGCCATTATGTTTTCAGATATGCAATCAAATACCAGTATGGCAATGTTGGCCTTCTGTCCTCTGCAAAACACAATCATGGCCCTGGCCCAATCCAAGTTTAGCCCATCAGACCCTCCTTTTCTATGGTCCAGACACATGATAACTATGTATCTCCATTCCTTAGAAAGAAAGGACTTCATGATCTCTTTTCTGGTGCCAAAAGGAAGTCCTTCATAACCAATGCTCCTGAATGCATCTAACACCTGTGCCTTAGATAGCACAACTTCATCTCCATAGTCATTCTCTAGCCTCAACACCCTGGCTATAGTCTCAACAGTAATGACTATGTCATTACCATGAACTCTAGCTACAATCCGATGTGGATTAGACCCGAGGTCATACTCAGTAGTTCTCCAAAAGTCTCTAATGCGAAGATCATAAATAGTCGGCATATGAGATATGGCATAGAATATAGGTGACTCTTTCAGCCATTTGATGTAGTCTCTAGAACCAGTGGCCTTTAGGTTGCTATCATCCAGTAATGCTACTATGTTATTCCTCTCGTCAAACATTAAATTTGCCATCTTAACTGAATAATAAACAGAAGTTGGTTAGTTAAACATTTATATAAGAATTAACAATGAAATGAAACAAAACATACAAAAATTTAGAAAGTTCAACAGTTTCACTGTTGTCGAAACTGTAGTTTCGCACTAGCAAAGTTTAACAGTTTCGTTGCTGTTGAAACTGTAGTTTCGCATTGGCAAAGTTCAACAGTTTCGCTGCTGTCGAAACTGTAGTTTCGCACAAGCGAAAGTATAGATTCGCTCGGGCAGTTTTGCTCGAACAGATGAGTGCTCGGTGACTCTAGTTTCGGCTGTAGATTCACTGAAACTAGTTGAACTTTCATTCTGAGGACAATTTCGGCAGCACTTTCGCTTGTTTTGGCAATCAAAGGATGAGACTTTCGCTCAAAATGATGACTTTTGCTGAGTAACAAAGTTCAATTTCCAAGATCACCAATTTTGTAGTTTCGCTGGAACAGTAGTAGTTTCGCTGGATGAACAAAAATTTCGCTGGATGAAACTGTAAGCCTTTTCGAACATGAAATCAACCAAAATTCACCCAAAATCACAATGAATTTATGATTGAATAATTGGGATATCTTCCTATGCAAATACCAGATGATTCTCAGTTGATTTCCATACCAAAAACACAAAGGATAAGATTCAAAATGAATGGAACAGTTTTTGCTAAAAACCCATCAAAACTTAACAAATCAAAATGAATGGGCCTGATATGATATTGTTGGTCCATTTGATCGATAATCAGTGAAAATGATTCACCAAACAAAGAAAAACCACTGAATAACTCTATCAATAACACAAGAACAAGTTTCAAATATTTTCAATGATCTCCAAACTCATACAATGAATATGAAACAAAGGCTCAAATTTGATCAAAATAAGCTTCCAATCGAATACACAGAATTTCAATAACAATATTTCACTATTAGGGTTTGCAAAACTTGCTTACAATGAATGAAACTTTCAATATATAAGCAGACTGTAGTTTCGCTGACAGTTTCGCTAGATAGTGAAACTGTGTTGACCATCACCTAGTTTCACCCGGAAATGAAACACAGTTTCGCTAGGTGAACTAGATCAGCTGACTACGAGCGAAACTCAGTTTCGCTAGGCACAAAACTACAAGATACAAAATACAAACTAAGTAAGCTAACATTCATCATATTACATTGATAAACAAAATAAACATAATAATAATGGTGAGTCCAACCTATTCTAGATCATTACCTGAGTATGTACATGCCTAACAAACTTCTCAATCTGTATCTCAGCTAGTTGAGCCTTGAGATTTTCAATCTCAAGTTGGTGAGTGGCAGACCTATTTTCTAAAGTCTAAACCTTTGATTCAAGGTTGGTGACTTTGGAAATTAGCTCTTTAATGGTAAGTTTCAGACTACCCTCATCTTCTTTTGAAGAATCATCGGTTGATGGGATAACATACCTAGTATGTTCTTTCTCATCACCAGTTGTGTTTTATTAGGGCCCTAGATACCCTTGCATATTGATGTATCTTTCAGAGGCATCAATGGGCAAGGTTACCGTAGATACAGTCTGGCTGATGTTACCACTATCCTAAGAGGCTACTGAAACACTCTCATTAGTGGCAGCTAAATCTACATGAGTCATCTACACTCCGGTTGGACTCACCTAAATTTGGTCTAGCTGATGTGGGCTAGATATCAGAGGTTCCCTATGACTCAGTTGATCTGGAGAGGGGTGATGTAGATGAACATCATGGCCCTGATGAAACATGATATCCTCATCAGGTCAGGTTAAAAGGTCAAAAAAGGATAGAGAGGTTATATCTATTGACCCGTGATCTTGGTTAGCACCTAATGGCTTGGCTGCAATAGCAGTTGAGCCAATGATGTGGCTATCCCTTTTTGGCTGCTTAGGAGAGTGTTGGGACTCTTCCTGAGGGCTTATGGATTGGGTAATGGGCTTATCAGGTTGAGACTGAAGAGACTCAGCACTGATATTGAGGTTAATTAATAGTCGGACCTCTGACTGAGTGGGAGCCCTGGATTCCACTCTAGCCTTTTTGGTTTGAATAGAGAGGACTAGACCACTCAGAGTAGATTGATCAAGGGTTTGTTTGGGGCATCTTTGGTATGTGATTTTGATTGAGTGAGAAGATGTGGATGGCAGTGTAGCGGTGGTGTCTGGTGGGGGACTCATCACCTGTTAGGCTTGCAGGAATGTAACCATTAGCCATTGGCTCAAGCATACCTAGAAGGAGATCGGTGAATCTTCTAGTAAAGTTGGTGGACACCTTCTTCAATGTCTTGAAGATGCCAGGCTTCATGTGAGGGACCAGTAAAACATGGGCAAATTGAAGTTTATCCTAGTCAAACTCATAATTAATAATGTGCTAAATGAACTGAGGACACATATAAAATGGATTCCTGGTGAGATTGCTACTCAAATTATTTATCATAAACCTTAAGTAGTTGAATCTGTGGCCTTTTACCAACCCTTGGACTAGGCAGCCCAGATCATAGGGAATTTGATCCCATCCCTCTGATTTGTTGGATAGGCTATACAGGACAATATGAAGCAGGAACTTCCAGTTGTAGGAGAAGTTGAACTTATAGACTGTAGATCTGCTCACATCTCCTCCATATCCCATTTGAGTGTAGGTTTCCTCCAAATCAGACTTTAGGAATTCGGTAGAGGCACCTTTATCATGGAGTTCCAGATGCTCCCTGATGGTTGTTTCACTGATGATGATCTCCTGTCTGCAGATCCTTGATTTGATGACCCTTTCATCATTGATCGTTTAACTTCAACCATTGGCCCAGAATTCAGCCATGTGGTTTGAGTAGATGGTGGGGTTAACAGTAAGGGCAGTAAAGTATATTGATTAAGAATGAAATTGGACAATGGGGGCAAAATCAGCATCCCTTGAAGAGTCAAGGATAACAACTTGGTTGAGTTGGGGATTCAAGGCCATTGTTCAGATGGAAACTGTTTGATTGAAGTGGGAAAATAGCAAGAGCAGGATGAAGAAGATGAATAGTTAAATCTTAGGGTTTCGATGAACAGTATAGAAAAGTAAGAAAGAGAAACAACCGGTAATTTTATATGACGAGAAAAATCCACTGGATAAGGTGAAACGATAGATGAAAAGATGGTTTGAGATCCAAGTGGTTGTAGGCGGCAAATAATATGATGAAAGAGATTTTAAATTCCGGCTAATTACTATTTTTTCGACAATATCCCTACAGTAAAATCGTGTGGGGCCTAAATATTTCCGTTGCACAGTAAAATTTCTTCTGAGAGTTAAAATTCTTCCGAAGACAAATGAGTTTGTTTCCGAAGATTTTCTTCCGAATGCATTTTATTTCCAAAGGCAAACATTTGTTTACAACCACATTTGCTTCCGAGAACAATTAATGCTTCCAAGAATTAAAGTTAATAAGTTTCGAAAAACATATTGACTGATAGTTAAAATGTATTCCTAATCCAAAAACTCTTCGGAAGAAAACATTCTTGAAGGAATTTTACTCTTCGGAAGATTTCTTACTTAGAAATTTTTTTCACAATTTTGAAAAACTTTCTGGCACCAGGGCTTAGATTGTATTTAGACAACACAAACAAGACACATTTTAAAAGGTTTTCAAAAGAGAAAGACATGTCAATGTTAATCATCCCAATAGATGTCATTAAATATTTAAATCTTTATTCATCAAAGGGTTTTGTGAAAAAGTTAGCATATTGTTCATTTGTATTGACTTTGACTAGCTTGATTAGATTTTTCTCATGAATATCTTGAATGAAATGATACCTAATGTCAATGTGCTTTGTCTTGGAGTGCTTGCCTAGATTTTCTATGATAGAAATGGCACTCTTGTTATCTATGTGGTTAGGAGTTTCCATGAAGTTGAAACCATAATCCAGCATTCGATTCTGAATCCAAAGCTGTTGAGCACAGCAGCTTGCAGCAGCAATATACTCAGCTTCAGCAGTTGATGTGGATACATATGAGTGCTTCTTACATTGCCAAGAGATAATCCTTCTACTAAGAAATTGACATCCTCCTGATGTTGATTCATATTACAGATCATTATCAGTATAGAGGATCCCTATTCATAGGATACTAAAGACCCAATTTAGGAGCTCCTTTGAGGTATCTAATAATTCTTTTGGTAGCAATTAAGTGAGACACCTGTGGAGAAGCCTGATATCTTACACGGATGCATGTTGCAAATATGATATTAGGACTACTTGCAGTGAGATATATCAAAGATCCAATAATTGCCCTGTATTGATGCTGATCAATATTCTCCCTTTTGAATCATGACTAAGATTGTGATTTCTGGGTATAGGTGTCTTTGTTGGCTTACAATCTGTCATCTCAAATCTCTCTAAGATATCTTTGACATACTTAGATTGATTGATGAAGAACCCTTCTTCTATCTTCTTCACCTAAATTCCTAGGAAGAAATCCATCTTTCTCATGGAACTCATTTCAAACTTCTTCCGCATGATGCTTTCGAAGTCTTTGCACATTTGGTCGTTTGAGGAATAAAATATGATGTCATCAACATAGACTTGTACAAGCAACATATCCTTCCTAGACATCCTTATGAACAAGGTTTTGTCTATTTTGCCTCTGGTATAGCCAATTTTGAGAAGGAACTAAGACAGTATCTCATACTACAGCCTAGGTGCCTGATGCAACCCATAGAGGGCTTTATCAAGTTTACACATATTGTTGGGATGCTGTGGGTCTTCAAATCCAGGTGGCTGGCACATATAGACTTCTCTGTCGATATCCCCATACAGAAATGCCCATTTCACTTCAAGTTGATACATTGTGAAGTTCTTGGAGGCAGCAAAAGCTAGAAAGATTTGCACAGCCTCAAGTCTTGTAACAGGTGCAAAGTCATCTTTGTAATCTATGCCTTCCTCCTGTGTGTATCCTTTGATCAGTTCAAAAGGATCAAATCTGTGATGATATTGTAATGCAATGATCAATTCAAACTCAAAGTAATCAAACACATGCAATTACATCAAAAAAAATCATATATTTCATTGATAGCAAATGCACAGGATACAATGTGTAAGGGTTACAGTTCGTTCTGTTCTAACTATTTCTCTAAGGTGTCTTAGATGTCTCTGGATGTCTACTCGGCATAATACATAAAATATCTTATTTATACTATCAAGAAACAAAGGAACATATATTTATAAAATAAGTCCCTATACTATGACAAAAAAATTAAAAAGACAAGATAGACAAAATATTAATCTTCCAAGAGCTTCAACATCCTTGAACAACAAGTCTGGCTTTATTCTTGATGTTCAAACCTCTATCATCTCTTTTGTTCCTATACACCCACTTAGTGCCAATAGGAACCTGAGCAAGTGGCAATGGACATAAGTTCCATACTTTTTGCCTCTTGAATTGAAGCAACTCCTCTTGCATTGCTTCTATCCAATTATTGTCTTTAAGGGATTCTTCCACCTTCTTTGGTTCCATTTGAGAGAGAAAGCATGAGTGCAAGCAGACATTCCCATTATGGGTCTAACTTCTTGTTTTCACACCTTCTGAGACATCCCCAATGATGTTCTTAGCTGGATGCGTGTTGTGTATCCTGAGCCTAGGAATCACATCTAGTTGCATAGATAAATCCAAGTTCGAAAAGTTTTTCTCATGAATTTGAACACTATCACCAGCTGATGTCTGACATTCATTTAACGAGGACCGATTCAATGAATGTATGACATCATCAATAGTATTTTGCTGAGAAGTAGCATCAATAGTTGCCTATTCCTCCTAATCACTATCTTTATTAGCTTGGTGTTCAATACTTGAGTTGTCAACTGTTGAGTTATGAGGCTCAATTGGCTGACAACTTGATGAAGCTCCATTGTTTCCTGAGATATTCAAGCTTTCAGGATTTTCAGTTGAAGGAGCTTGATCTTTATTTCTTCTTTGAGAAGTTGAAATAGGTCTTGGTAACTCAAACATTTGATCTTTGTAGGAGTTACCTTGAATTCCTGTTCCAGCTAAAACATTCTCTTAAGATGGTTTAGAATAGTTTGGAAACAATTCTAAATTGAAGAAATATTCAGGACCATTGCCCTTAACACAAGGGGTGTGCTCATTGACAACAATGTTGGATGATTCCTCAAATTGTTGATTTTTGATATTATACATTGTATATGCAATAGAGGTTGAGGAATAACCAACAAAGATAGCATCTTCAGACTTTTCAACAAATTTTGCTAAATTGTCTTTTGCATTAAGGATGATACATCTACTGCCAAAGGACCTAATAAGGCCAATGAACGGTGGCCTCTTGTTCCATAGCACATAAGGGTTTTTTCCATGTGGCTTAACTATAAGAACCCTCTTCTGCACATAGCAGTGCTGACTACTTCTACCCAAAAGGTTAAGGGTAACTTTAAGTCAGCTAACATAGTTCTAGCAGCCTCAATTAGTGTTCTGTACCTCCTCTCAGCAACAACATTTTGTTGAGGAGTTCTAGGAGCACTATATTGTCTGGCAATCCCTTTTAAGCTACAGAATGAGTCAAGAACTTGATTCTTAAATTCAGTCCATTATTCACTTCTAATTATCATTACCTTGTGATCTATTTGATTTTTAGTTTTAAGAATAAAAGATTTTAAGTTTCAGCAATTTCATCTTTAGTTCTAAAAAAGAAAACCCATGTAAATCTTGTTAATATGATTTCCTTCCAATGCTCATTATACTTGTAGGACCAAACAGATCCATGTGCAATAAGTGTAATGGAATTATGATAAAGTTTACGACTTTGGATTTATGTGAGACTTTATATTGCTTCCTTTTTAGGCAGGCAACACAGTTGTCCTTACAGAAAAATTCCTTTTTAGGCACACCATGTACCAAATTATTTTTAACCAATTTTATTATGGTTTGGAAATTAACATGGCACATTCTTTTATGCTAAAGAGTTGACTCATCACAATTTCTTTGGAAAGTAAGCATGATACTTCACCTAGTGGAGAAGCTATGATCATATCCAGCTTGTACATATCCTCTCTCCTGGGAGATCTAAGAAATACCAATTCCTAAGGAATTGTTATCCCGAGTTTGAGGATGATGCACTCATGTTCTATGAAAAGCATTTGATTCTTTTGATCATAGAGTTGAGAAACACTAAGGAGATTATGTTCAAGCTGTTTGACAAAGTTTACTTTGTCAAAATTTAACTTACCATTGGATACACTACCTCTACCAGATATGTATCCTCTGGCTTCACCTCCAAACTGAACAGGACCTCTATCAAAGTGTTCAAACTATTTTAGGAGAGATCTGTTCCCTATCATATGCCTGGAGCATCCACTGTCTACAATCCAGATATTTTCATTTTTGTCATGTAGATGTCCCTGCACATAAGGTGAAATGGTTAGTTACTATTGGAGACCCAAGCCTTTTTGGTCTTGGGCTCTTCCAATTCAAATGATATAATTAAACCAAAATGTAAGCAGGGGGTTCAATTATTGTTTGTGAAGAAGAGGATTGGGCTGCAGCATCTTTTCTGATCTTCCATTCAATCCTATGGTTGATCAAGCTTGATGAACGTGAAGAGGCTTATGCAGCATAACTTCCTTCCGATGCTTCATTCTTCTCGAAAGAAGCTGTCACTATCTTTTCTTCCGAAACAGTTTTTTTTCGGAAGGTTTTGAAGGATTCCTTTTGTTCCTTTGTTTTCCTTCCAAAGCTAGTTTGCTTTTGGAAGTACTTGCTTCTGAAGGCATTCTAGCTTCAAGGAAAAACTTAGGAAGCTTTTGTTTGTTCTTTTTTTTCTTCCGAAGTCAATTTCCCTTCGAAAGAGTAAGCTTCTTCTGAAGGCAACTTGGCTTTGGAGACAAACTTTCCTTTTCTTAACACTTAGGCCATATGGTAAGGTCCAAATGTGAAACCCTCCTTGACTCCTTCTTTCTTAACATTAGATGCATAATATGTGCTTACTGGATTGTAGTAATAATCTTCAGCCATGTGGTTATGCAGGCCACAGATTATGCAATGTTAATTTTGATAGGGCAAGTTGATGGTTGCTTTTGGGGCTTCTTTTCTTCATTTTCATCCTTCCCTTCAGGTTTTGATCCTTCTTCATAACAAAAATGTTAGTACTACATTCCTTTCATGAATTAGGATTTCCAACCACTTGAAATACAGCTGATATGAATACACCCTTTTGTTTGGGTCTATTTTTAACTTTGACTCGGCCACATTCTTGGCAGTTTTTCTTGATGCCCTGATTTTGTTTCTTCTAGCTTTGGTGGTTAAGTGTTGATCATCAGCTATAGGGATGAGGTTTTCTACCTATCCTTCCCTGTGGTGGTTTCCATTATTGCATCATTCTTTTGCTATTTGGGAAATGGGTCAGAAGTTAGAACCTATTGTTCCTCTACACCACATCTAGGCTGTCTAATAGACACAAAGGAGTGTGGTGGAGTAATTTCATTGGTTCTCAACCCACTTTTGTTTTGATAACACACTTTTAAGTAGGAGGATGATGCATTGATGGTATTGAAGTTATGCTCTTTAATGGCATACTTCTTAGCTTTAGCCTCAGCTATCACTAGCTGGGCTTGAGCCTCAGTCAACTTGGAGATTAAATCTTTTATTTGAGCCTTGTAATTTGAATGTTCATGTTTTAAAGAGGACACATTTTCACTAACTCTTCTATTTTGAGTTTGTAGTCATATTCGACTCTTAAAATCAGATTTTAGTATATTGTTGGGTCTGATAAGGATAGTCTATATTATCAACACATCAAAGTTAACAAAGGTCAACGTCACTGTTAAAGTCATCAGAAAAGGCAAACAGATGCGTTCGAGATGAAGAACCAAGACAAGATGTTGAAGACATAAATGACTAGGAATTTATTGTTAATAAAGATATTTTGTGTCAACAAAATATATTTATTTATTTATGTTTAAGTCATTTTATGTTTTATATGTAATTTCTCTAGTTGTCTAAGTCTAGGGGCTTAATATGTCATTAGTAAATATTATCAGTATCTATAGATTAGTGACAAATAGGTTTAGTGAGCTTGAATGAGCCATTGATTGAGGGGCTTTCACTTTATAATATCTTTAGCAATCAATTCAGATCAAACAAGAGTTTTATTTGGTGTTCTTGAGTGTTCTTCGTATATTCATCCATTTTATATTTGTTTGATCTAGATTTCACACAAATATCATTGATATCTGTGTTATCAGTGGGATTTGTTTGTGTTTATCAATCAAGTGCATTGTTATTTCGATCAGAAGGACCAACAATATGGTATCAGAGCCATTGTGCTCTTGATTATTTGAGTTTTGTTTGGTTTTCTAGTTCAAAGTCACTGTTCCATTCATATTCGATCTGATCTGCGTGTTTTGGAAATGGAAATTGATTGAGGATTCCTTAATTTTGGTGTGGGAAGTTTTAGAAGTAATCAGTTCTCAAATTCATTGAGATTTGGATGAGTTTGCATTGATTTCATGCTGAAAAAGTCTTTCAGATATGTTGGGCAAAACAACAGCTCTTCCAGCGAAACTGTATCTTCATTCAGCAAAACTACATAGTTTCGCCTGGCGAAACTAGAGCTCTTTCAGCGAAACTACACAGCTCTTGATTTTTGAATCAGGTTTCTTCGTCTCTGCAAAAGTACATGCGTTGAACGAAAGTTCATGGTGTTTGTGTGCCAAACCCAGTGAAATTGCTGCTAAATTGATTTCGTTTTGGGCGATACTACCCTGCGAAACTAGCATCAGCGTGCCACTGCTGGGCGAAACTACTGTCGAAACTACTGGCGAAATTATGAGCGAAACTGCTAGCAAAACTACCAGCGAAATTGCCAGCGAAATTAGTGAAATTTCAGCGAAATTAATTTCTGATCATGTCAAAAATGGCTCGTTTAGAAGTCCCTAATTCCTTCAAATCTGATAATCTAATATCGACACAAAGTTAGTTTGATTCTTTTGCAGCCATGAAAGATGAAAAGATATCTAATCTTGTTGATCGATTTTTGATGGTGGCAAGCAACCATAAGAAATATGATGACCAGTTGGGGAACCATGAACAAGTCACAAAACTTTTGGAATCTCTTACTCCACAGTGGAGTCCACAAGTAGATTGTTAAAGCAAGCAAGAAATTTTGCTGACTACAAACTCATGGATTTTATCAACAAGCTGAAGTCATTTGATTTGGATATGAAAAGAAAAGAGTACAATCAATCCATGTCTGGTGGTGGATCTTGAAGTGTTGAGATCATAGAAAATAAAGAAGAAGTCAACCATGCATTGATGGCTGAAGTGGTAAACAATGATGAGGATTCTGTTGAGGATTTTGATCCTTTCAAAGAATTCAGGTGTGATACTCAAGGTGAGAGTGTTGGTGATGTTGGTGCTTGTGCAAGCTGGTATAAAGTTCAAAAGCAACAGGATAGTGAAACAGATGAAGTAAAGCTGGAGGTTTAGGAAGAAGGTGAAACTGAGGAGGCTAAGAAGAGAGCTGCTGAGGAGGAAGAATACAAAAAGAACACTCTCATCCAAATGTGAAAAAGCCTTAGCTGCTTAAAAGATAGTTATGGGACTTCCTTATGAGCTTGTTCAAGACATGTGTTCTCCTCACTGCAAAATTCGTTTAGTTGGAGTTTATAAAGCTAATAGATTATTGTTAGAAAATGAAAAAGAATTGAAACAAATAAATAAAGAACTTAAAATCAATGAGTCCAAATATTTTATCAAACTAAAAGAAGCTTTAAAAGAAAATGATCTTTTAGAAAGAAATCTTTTAGAAAAGAATGTCGAGATTAATGTTTTGAGCGAACGTGTCACATTAGCAGAATTTGAGACTAGCAAGCTTAAAACTAAACTCAATAAATGGGCGATATCAGGGATGAAATAGGAAGAATATTCTGTAAGCAAAGGGGAGCTAGAATCAAAACGGGTGTGGGATGTGGTGAAACTTCATATGTTTATCCTCCTCCTATGCCTCAACCTCATCCATCTAATGATTTAATTGAAGTCGCATATACTTACAGTCTACATGCAGGTTTAAGTAGCGTTAATCACAAAGAGCTTCCAGATGAATATGATACTCTTGTAGGTTTGGGACTCATCAAACAAGGATCTGATAAGCAAAATGATAATTCCACCCTTGATGCTTCAAATCCAGTATCAGGTGTTTGCCATAACTTCTTTAACAAATTAAAAACAGGTAACATCCCTTCTTTTGTTCCTGTCAGGTTTGTTAAAGAAGGAATAGCTGTGGAATCGTCAGGCAATCGGAACTCAACAAGTGGTATCAATCAAGATCTGTTGGAAACAGACTTGTGTATACAAGACTGGACAAGCTCAGATGATGAATCAAAACTCATTAAGTCATCTGAAGTTGTCAAGTCTAAAATGCTTCCAAAAGTTGAATCAAGACTCGGCTCTCATCTCCAAATGCTAAACAAATCAGCAGTTCCTCTAAATCTCAGCAGAAGCACTCACCATCTTCATCTGCTATCCATCAAGCTCACCACAAATCTACCTCCAACCAAGTCACCTGTCATACAAAAGTGTTCTCAGAAGAATGTTCAGATCTCATCTCCGAACATCACACATCAAATCATAGCCCAATTCGAAATCCACATCGACAAAGCCTTAAAAAGTTCAATCTTTTGATATCCGAAAGAAGAAGCTTCAAGGTTGTCGACAAGCAGCAACAACCTCCAAGCAGGCTCCACCCACTCGTGCTTTTCGCGAGACTACAAAGAACCAAAAGCTTTTCAAGGCCTTCTTTAGATGTGGAAAACAAGGTCATGTGCTAAAGAAGTGTCCTCAAGTTCAAAGATAGGATTCGAGCAGTAAAGATAACAAGGGTTGCTTCTCAGGTTCAAAAGGTAAAAACCACACATTTTTGAATTGTTGGATGATGAACAATTTATCCAAACCTTCTCATATGAAGCTGGTTTCACATGATTCAAAGATGAAAAAGACCAATGTCTCAAAATCAAAATCTCTTCCTTCGGGTCTTAAAAGGAAAATGATTTCCAAATTCAATTCTTTCAAATCTAAAGTAATTGAATAGAAACAAATTTGGAAAGTAAAACAAAAGGCTAAAGAGATAAATGATTTTTCAAAAGGGTGTGTGCTAAAGCAGGTTATGTACACTGATGAAAAAGGAACTCCCAGGACCACGATGGCCTGGGTCCCCCTCTCTAACTAATCTGTTAATGAGTGTTGGAACTGTTCAGGAGGACTGTTAGTAGTTCGTTTTACCGACAGAGAATGTTCCTCAGTCAAAATTGAAGCAGAACAAACAGGTTATGGTTTTGGTATCTCATCCATATTTTGGATACTTATCTGCACTATCACAGTTCACACTTCACAATCACTGCACTTTTCTTGGTACTTCATTTCTCATCTTGTTGCTAGTATAATTTGGAAGACTTTCTTTGTTAGTATAATTGAAATGGGAACTAAGAACTTGATTTGGGATGACTAAGAAATGATAGTATATTTTCTTTGTATGCTTGGTTGCATGACTTGTACCTTTGTGAGAAATGATAGTCACTGATGTAGATGTCTGTATCTCTTAAAATTCTAAAATCTAAAAGACAGTTTCGTTATATGATATGCATGGTAGGCTCAGCCTGAAAAAGAAATAAATAGTGATTCTGTAGCCTAACTAAAGCTTTAGAACTTGGTGATAAGGATCCTTTCCATGACATCTCGGCCTGCATAAATTACAAGTCTCATCAAAAATGGGTTAAGAGTATCTGACTTCTACCTTGATCCCTTTCATTCCCAAAATCTCCCTATCTCCAAGTCCTGAATGTAGCTTCTCGTTAGCTATTCAGATGTATATTTCATGCTTATCTCCTCTGCTATACGAAAGCATTGACCTGTAGCGATGATCTTCTCTGTTATATGTGAGTATAAACCTGAAGCTCTTATCAACACGCTTAGATGATCATCTCCTTTGTTATACGTAAGTATAGACCTGGAGCTCTCATCATCTGTTCCCCAAAATAAAGGCATAGTGATTCATAAATTAAGATCATTGTTGAACCTCAAAAGAAAATCAAGCAGAGTTAATCATATTACTTAATAAGCCCTGATGACGGGATAAGTTCTTTGCTGCATGTCTGTGGAACCAAGTTACCTGAGCTTCTCTAATCGAACCTAAAACATGATAAAATCAATTGCAGGTCAGTCGTTGAAAAGAATAAGGCATGGGTTTAAATTGGACAAATATACCAACAATCATTCTTGAACTGTTTTTGGCTATCAAAATTTTAAAATCATGATCAGACTCTGTATTAGTGTGATCTCACTAACTTATCGATGTTTAAATACATCTTTGTGCTTAAGTATATCTTGAGGATGTGATCTCATGATCGAATTAGTTCTTGGTGTAAGGTGATTAAAATAAAACAATAAATAAATAAATAAAAAGGTGGGGGGGTTTATTTCAAATTATTTCAAGTCTTCTATATTATGCTATTAAAATGTTATCATTTTCACATGAATTTCACTAGAAATTGCACACACAGATAAACACAGGTTTATTTGTTAACTGAAATTATCTAACAGGAAGTTGTGAGATTGTTGTTGTGATTGTGTTATAGATTTTTGCTTCAAATGATGGCCGATAATCAGCTGAGCAAAGTACCTGACTAGAGAACCTGTTTTTCATGTTTGCAGAAGATACCAAGCTAGGATTCCTCCTCTTACATCTTTTGAAGCACTCAAGAATAGAGAGTTGAAAAAGATGTCCTGATCATTCACAAAGGATGCACACAAAGAGGGGGAGCAAACAAAAAGGGGGAGCCTATAAGATGAAAGATCTTCAGTAACAGATCATAAGTATATGAGGAGATTGAAGATCATTATATGGTTGACTTATCGGTGCTGATCACGATACAAGGCGTTGATAATGATAGACTAAGGGGGAGTATTATTAGGTCTGATAAGGATAGTCTATATTATCAGTACAGTCAAAGTCAACAAAGGTAACGTCACTATCAAAGTCATCGGAAAAGGCAAACAGACGCGTTCGAAATGAAGAACCGAGACAAGATGTTAAAGATATAAATGACTAGGAGTTTATTGTTAATAAGTATATTTTGTGTCAACAAAATATGTTTATTTATGTTTAAGTCATTTTTATGTTTTATATGTAATTTCTCTTATTTTCCAAGTCTAGGGGCTTAATATGTCATTAGTGAATATTATCACTATATATAAATTAGTGACAATTAGGTTTAGTGAGCTTGAATGAGTCATTGATTGAGGGGCTTTTACTTTGTAATATCTTTAGCAATCAATTCAGATCAAACAAGGGTTTTATTTGGTGTTCTTGAGTGTTCTTCATATATTCATCCATTTTATATTTGTTTGATCTAGATTTCTCACAAATATCATTGATATCTATGTTACAGTGGGATTTGTTTGTGTTTATCAATCAAGTGCACTATTATTTAGATCAAAAGGACCAACATATATTTAAAGACTTAATATCATATTTAATTTCCATGTTGTAGTCCTGATACAATTTAACCTTAGCAATACAGGCTGGAGTACAGACATGTTCATATACCTTAGTGTCTTTAGTTCCAGCCATGAGAGCTTGAGCAGGAGTGACATCTTTCACCATGAAGCTCCAATCAACTTCTTGAGCAACAGCTGCAGTTTGTTTCTCAGTGGATTTGGTTGTAGCTTTAGGGGTAGCAGGATGTTTGGAGGCTTGAGCTGTTCTAGGATTAGATCTAGGAGCTTTGCATTCCCTTGCAAAGTGACCAAGCTGGTTGTAGTTGTAGCACTTCGCCTTTGTTTTGTCAAACCCAAATTTGTTGTTGGTGGGGTTCTAAAGGAACTACCTTTCAGTTCTTTTAAAGAACTTCTTTGCTTTGTAGGTCAGGAGAGCTATCTGTTGGACATTGTCCATATATTCTACATCATCTAGGGCTGAAACACTCCAGATCATCAACACATAATTGAAATATCCAGAGTGCTCACTCCCTGAAACAAAGGCATAACTATCCTGGAAAGGATTTTGATGAGCCTGTTGAGACTTGGGTGTCTCAAGGAATATGATGTAAGGACCATAAGAATAGGAAGAGTTTTGGGTTTGGTTTAGGTACAACTAGGGATGGGGAGTTCTTGAACCTCAGCAACATGTAGAGCATTGCTGACTGTAGAATTGGAGATACTATTCATCTGATGGCTCTTCTGAGATTCCATCTCCATAGGTTATCCATTAAGGATTCAATATAGTTCAGTCATGGTGAGAGTGTTGAGATTCTCAGTTGTTTTGATTGAGACACAATAGAAAGTCCACTTATGAGGAAGTGCTCTCATGAATTTCTTACTATGTCTCTTTCTTAAGAATCACTCCCATAGACTGAAGAGAGGTGATCAAGTCCATGTATCTGAAGTATTGTTGGCTTAAGGTCTCACCAACAATATATGTGAAGTTCTCAAACTTCTGCTTCAGTGCATCTTTCTTTGACTCCTGGGATTCAGCAGAACCAGAGTACATCAGTTTCAAAGCCTCAAAGAGTTCTTTGGCAGATTCGCGTTGCTCAAAGCCTACCATTATAGAGTTTCGTATAGCAGTAAGCAGAACAATCATGGCTATGGAATCAATGTCCATTCTCTTATAGTCTTCATTGAGTAGTCTTTAATTGCCTTCTCAATCATGGCACCATTTCCTATTGGAGATGCTACTTTTGGCTTGTATGGACCATGGGTAATAGACGTCCATATTCGGCAATCCTGATACTTGATAAAGCCTTTGATGTGGATGCACCAGGTCTCAAAGTCATTAGGAGTGATGGTAGGATGGTAGGAGCTTTAGTCATAGTTCCCATCTTAGACTCAGTGAACTTCTGGTTGAGATCCATTAGAGTGAAATGAGTCAGTATGAAGAAACAAAGGTGATTTGGGATGGTAAAATCTCACAATCAAGAGCCTAAAAAGCTCTGATACCAATTGCATGATCTGTGATTGTCTCACAACACAAGAAAATCACATAAACTCACTTAAAGTCGGGTCGATAAAGCAAAATCTTAACCAAGTTCACAAGTAATATAATAAGTTTAAGTAGAAAACATAAAACACAAGAATGGTTTTCAAGATACGTGTATATATTACTTCACAACTCAGTATTACAAGACTCTTACAAGCATAGTTACTAAGTACATGGAGAAACTATATATACTACTATCTACAGCCGGTTATACTTGGAAAACTAGCTCGTACTTACAACTAGACAAATACTACATCGTTTAGAAGTAAGGTATCTAAGATAAAATAAAAATATCTTAGATTAGGTAGTCATGACATGTCCATGACTAACCTTTTGTAACCAACTAAAAGTGGCAACTGTACTAAGCTGAGAATGGTTGAACAGTGGATTAGAGTAAGGTCAACTACATGGGCATGGGAAAGCGCCATGCAGACTATCAGAGTGGCAGCAGGCTGTCAGACGGACCATAATTATGTCCACTAGTACATAGTTAGTTCTTTCAAAGCTAAATGGCTTTGAAAGAATAAATTCTTCCAAGGCCATTTATACTTGGGAAGAATCAACTTCTTCCGAGTCTCTTCAAGTCTTCAGGACTTTATTATTCGGAAGACTTTGTCCTTTGAATCTTCTAAGTTGTATACTTCAGAAGAATAAGAACTTAGTCTAGAAAGACTTAGTTCTTCTTTCGGAAGTTCTTCATACTTAAGCTTTGGAAGATCTTTGAATTAGCTTTGGAAGAGCAGCTTGTTCCTTTAGAAGACCATTTGTTTACAAAATCAAAATATATCTAAGTGTGATTTTGGTTGCACCAGCCTTATTAGATCCAACAAATCTACTGGTCCTGAAGTTGCTTGTGATCCTACTACTGCTGCAGAGCATGTCGTTGATCCTGTTATGGCTGAAAGGACAATAAAGGCTACTAATGTTGATCTAGAGCCATCTACCACTGTTCCTACCTCGGCTACTGAGGATCAACCTGTAGTAGTTACTGGAGAGAGGCGTTTGTGGAGCCTGAGCATGACATACCTATCCCTAACCCAGTTCATGATGATTATGACATGGAGATGGTGTATTTTAGTTGTGATGAGAAAGTTGACATTGATGATAAAGATGATGATGATGGTGAAGATGGTGATATTAATGAGAAGGATGGTAATGGATACAAGATGGATGATGATGATGATTAGGGTGGTGATATGGTTTCAGTTGCTGGTGCTTCTGGATCATCAGGTTATTCTAATGTCTCCAGACCATGTCCCGATGATACAGTTGACTATACTCCATTAGATCCTACTACTGAAGAGACTTATGAGAAGGAGTTCTATACATTCCAGCAATAGATTCTTACTGAGGAATCTAGGGAAGACTTCAGTCCACTTGATGACTTGGAGGAGACTATAGATTACATAGACATGTTTGGAAATAGTCTTAAGGATTTATTTTCAAATATCTTGATTGAAAAAGGAGAGATAGTTGGTGAATCAAGTGCTAAAGAGATGACTGACAGGGTAGCAGATCTAACTGGTCAAAGTGTTGTATGTCAGGTCGGAAATCTTACTGTTGATGCTCCTCCTCTGCCAGCTTATGTACACATGTTGAGATATTCCAAACCTTTCACAAGGTATGGAAACTCAAAACCTATTATGAGTTGGGTGCATGATGCTTTGAAGAAGATGTACATGGTGAAGAGAAATGCTGGTGCTATGGAGTAGTATCAGGATGAGCATGACTTTCATACACTTAGAGCTTCTGATTTGTATTCTATGGGTCATTTTCTATTTATCAATCTGAGCAATTATGGAAAAGGGAATTGGATTAGGAATATGATATAGAGACATAGTAAGACCAACTTCAAAGACTTCAAAACTACTAAATCCAAAGTCATTGAAGATGAGACGTGTATAGACTTGAACACTAACAAGCCAATAAAGATAAGAGCTTTTAAGCATCCAAGATATGATAGGAAGATCCCTATACATGCTATTGTGCCAATTAACAGCTTGTCTAAGCTCATGTGTTGGAGTTATGAGAAGGAGAATGGAAACACGTTGATCAACTGTGTTGATAAAGATTACCGTATCATCGACCCTATGGATCTGCTTAAGTTTGGAAGGGACAATTTGATGAGGTTGTAGGCTTGTCTGATTACGGATGATGAATCTGTTCCCTTTTTGGCAGCGCAGTTCGGTTGGTTGATTACGAAGGCCCTGAACAACAATATGTATGCTTATGGGGGCAGTTACAAGGTTGTAGACGTGGACTTCTAAAGCATTGATTCACCAAGCCTAGGGGAGATTATAGGGATTGAACTTAGAGGCTTGGAAAATCAAATCAAGATGATAGAGATCAAGTCACGCGAGAAGTTCATCTCGCGCGAGAACTTTGTAGTTTAGTATAAATAGTTGTTAGTTGATGTAATTTAGAGAGCTTTTGTCATTTTCCTGATTTTGAATGTATTTGTAAGCTTTTAAATCAGAGAACAATACACATCAAAGTTTATTTACATTTATGTTTATTTCATTGCTTATTCTATCTTCTTACAGTGATGATTATATTTCATGTTCTTGTCACGAGATCGATCTGATTGTTAAGTGTTAATCCTTACATCTGGTTAGTTTCGAGGTTCAGGGTTGGCCATTTTAGAAAGCTTATGAGTGAAGAAAGCTAAGAACAAAGGTGGTTTGTGGGTGAATTTAGGGTTTGAACTTTTGTAGATGAAGAGGAAGGTGAAAGAGGGGGAACCGTTGTACAAATATTTATATGATAAGGATTTGAGACAAAGTTAATGAAAAAGGATAAACTTTGAAATCCAGATGTTGGTCCTACCTCTAAAAAGGTGGCCAAAAAGGTAGCTTTCTTAGAAGTCTAAATCTTCCAAAAGTAGTTTGTCATCGGAAGGTTTTTGAGAAAACTTTCGAAGCCAATTTGGCTTCGGAAGATATTCCTTAGCTTTACAAGAATTTGCTTCGGAAGAAAAGTACTTAAGGTATTTTACTTCGAAGATATATTTGGTTTCGGAAGATATTATACTTCGAAAGTTTTATTCAAAGGATGAATAAAGCTTCCGAGACTTAATTGTTTTCGGAAGACAATAGTCCTTCAAAACATATAAGTACTTAGAAGCATATTTAAGCTTCAGAAGATATATCAGAATTTCTTCCGAAGGTAAATTTCTTAGTAAGTAGTTATTAGTTTTGAAGACATAACTTTCTTTCGAAGTCAACTTAATGTCTTCCAAAAGAAAACATATCTTAAATTCTTAAAACTCTTGGAATATCCTTTTGAAAAAGTTTCTTCCAAAGTAAACTGAGCTTATATAGATAATAGTATAGACAACTTAAAACACACATGTTTGAAAATAATCTTGAAATTAACTTAAGAAAAAATCTACTAAAGGTTAGTAATCCCAATAGCTAATACAAGATATTTAAATCTTTATTCATCAAAAGCTTTTGTGAACAGAACAGCATATTATTCATTTGTGTTAACTTTGACTAGTTTTATCAATCCTTTTTCAAATTATCTCTTATCAAATGATACCTGATGTGGATGTTGTCTTAGAGTGCTACATAGGGTTTTTTTGTGATGGAGATAGCACTGTTGTTGTCTATATGGATGGAAGTCTCTTTGAATTTGAATCCATAGTCCAGCATCTGATTTTGAATCCAAAGCACTTGAGCACAAAAGTTTGTAAAGCAATGTATTAGGCTTCAGCGGTTGATGCAGACACATAGGATTTTTTCTTGCATTGCCATGAGACTATCCTTCCACCAAGTAATTGACAATCCCCAGATGTAGATTTAGCGATCATGTTACAGCCACCATAGTCACTATGTGTATAAGCATACAAATTGAAGTTAGAATTTTTTATGTACCAAAGGCCTAGTTTGGGAGCACCTTTAAGATATCTGAGAATCCTTTTCACAAAAACCAGGTGTAACATCTAGGGGTTGGCTTGATATCTTGCACAAATGCATGTGGCAAGCATGATATCAGGCTTGCTGGTTGTGAGGTATATAAGAGACCCAATCATAGCCCTATAAAGATGTTCATCAACACAGTCCCCCCCAAGATTAGGTCCTAGAGAGAGGTTTCTGGCTATGGGTGTCTTAGCAACCTTACAATCAGTCATATGAAATCTGGTGAGTATGTCCTGCATATACTTTGATTGGTTTATGAAGATGTCATTGTTAACCTGCTTCACTTGAATTCCTAGAAAGAAATTGAGTTCACCCATGATAGTCATTTAAAATCTATTATTCATCAGCTTCTCAAAGTCTTTGCAGAGCTTTGGATTTGGTGACCCAAAGATAAGGTCATCTGTATAAATTTAAACCAGCATCAAGTTATTCCCTGTTGGTTTAATAAAGAGTGTGCTATCTATAGTACCCCTCTTATATCCATCCAGAACAAGGTATTATGACAGTGTCTCATACCACTTCCTTGGAGCTTGATGCAGCCCATAGAGAACTTTGTCAAGCTTGCAAACATTATCAGGATGGTCTGGGTCTGTAAAGCCTGGTGGTTGTTTGACATACACTTCCTCATCTGTCACACCATATAAAAGGCCACACTTGACATCAAGTTGGTAGACCATGAAATCCTTGGATGCAGCAAAAGCAAGGAATATCCTAGCAGCTTCAAGTCTTGCTACAGGAGCAAAAACATCTGTGTAGTCAATCCCTTTTTTGGTGAGTATCCTTGAACAACTATTCATTCCTTGTTCTTGATGACAAGTTCTCTGTCATCTTTCTTATTCTTGAAAACCCACATGGTACCTATCGGTGACTTCCTATGAGGAAGAGGGCATAGATTTCAACCCTTTTGTCTTCAGAGTTGAAGCAGCTCCTCCTACATTGCTTCAACCCAAGTTCCATCCTTCAAAGCCTCATTGTTGGATCATATGAGGCTGGGGCAACCAAAACAACACTTAGAAGATTTTGATGTACAATTGAAGTGGTCTTCTGTAGACAAAGCTGCTCTTTCGAAGACAAGTCAAAGATCTTCCGATGCTCAAGGTGGAAGAACTTCCAAAGTGAGAACTCAGTCTTCCAAGACTAAGTAGTTCTCCTTCCAAAGTATACAATTTAGAAGAACCAAAAAACAAAGTCTTCCAAAGAATAAACTCCAAAAGACTTGCAGAAGAGTCGGAAGAAGTTGATTCTTTTGAAGTATAAATGGCCTCAGAAGAACTTATTCTTCCGAAGCCATTTAGCTTCGGAAGAACCAACTATGAACCAGTGGACATAAGTATGGTCTGTCTGACATCCGCTGCAACCTTTGATATACTACATGGCACTTTCCCACGCCCATGTAGTTGACCATACTTTAATCCACTGTTCACCCATTATCAGTTAGTACAGTTGCCACTTTTAGTTGGTGACAAAGGTAAGTCATGGACCAGTCATGACTACCTAATCTAGGATTGTATTTTATCTTAGATACTTTACTTCTGGCAATGTAGTATTTGTCTAGTTATAGATTCTAGCTAGTTATCCAAGTATAACCGACTGTAGATAGTAGTATATATAGTTTCACATTGTAACTCTGTAACCATGCTTGTAAGAATCTTGTAATACTGAGTTGAGAAGTAATATATACAAGTATCTTGAAAAACTATTCTTGTCTTCATTAGTTTTCATTAACTTATTATATTACTTGTGAACTTAGTTAAAGATTCTGCTTCATCAAACCGTGTGAGATTAAGTGAGCTTGTAAAATAAACTTGTGTTACGAAACCAACACCGATCCTACAATTAGTATCAGTGCTTTTTAGGCTCTTTACTGTGAGATCTAACACTTCACTCAAATGGCTCTTAACCAGATATTTTCTGAGTCTAAGATTACAACCATGACCAAGGCTCCTATCATCACCCGTGATGATTGTGGAACCTGGTGCAAATGTATTAAAGGCTTTATCAAGTATCAAGATAGCCGTACGTGGAGATCAGTCACTCATGGTCCTTACCAACCAAAGGTAGAATCCCCAGCTGGTAATGGTGCCATGATTGAGAAAGCTGTTGGATACTACTCTGATGAAGACTTCAAGAAGATGGACATTGACTGCAAAGCCATGACTGTGTTTCTTACTGCTATACCAAACTCCATAATGGTAGGCTTTTAGCAATGCATGATTGCGAAAGAACTATTTGATTCTTTGAAGCTGATCTACTCTGGTTCTACTGAATCCAAGGAGACCAAGAAATATATGTTAAAGCAGAAGTTTGAGAACTTCACAACATTATTGGTGAGACCTTGAGCCAACAATACTTTAGGTACATGGACTTGATCACCTCTCTTCCGTCTATGGGAGTGGTTCTTGAGAAAAGAGACATAGTGAGAAAATTCATGAGTGCACTTCCTTATGAGTGGACTTTCTACTGTGTCTCAATCAAGAGAACTGAGAATCTCAACACCCTCACCATGACTGAACTATATGGAATCCATGATGGATATCATATGAAGATGGAAAAAAGGCCATCAGATGAACAGACCCTCAAACCTTCCAGTTAGCAATGCTTTACATGTTGCTGAAGCTTCAAGAACTCCCTTGCCCTAGTTGTACCTGAACTACCCCCAATGGCCATCATCCTCTTCTAGGCCACACATCACATCCCTGAGACACCTAGGTCTCAACAGGCTCAACAAAATCCTTTCTAGGATAGTTGTGCTTTTGTTTCAGGGAGTGACCACTCTGGAGATTTTCAATTTTGCTTTGAGATCTAGAATGTTTTAGCCCAGTTGATGTTGAGTATATGGACATTGTCTAGTAGATGGCTCTTTTGACCTACAGAGCAAAGAAGCTCTGTAAAAGAACTGGAAAGCAATTCCCTCAGAAACCAACCAATAGCAAATTTGGGTTTGACAAGTCAAAGGCCAAGTGCTACAACTACAGCCAGCTTGGTCACTTCGAAAGGGAATGAAAGGCTCCTAGATCTAATCCTGGAGTAGCTCAAGCCTCCCAACATCCTGCTACCCTAAAATCTATAGCCAAACCTACTAAACAACAAACTGTAGCTGTTGCTCAAGAAGTTGATTGGAGCTTCATGGTACAAGATGTCACTCCTACTCAAGCTCTCATGGCTGGAATTGAAGACAGTAAGGTATATGAACTGTTGGGTTCAACAATTGATAAACTGAAGCTTTTCAAACCATAATCAAAGCCAACTGAAGATCTCATTGTACAAGTTCAGAGACCAAGTTGATAAACAGAACAAAACAAACACAAGACAAAGTCAAAAAGACAAAGTCAACATCAAGACCACAAGAATAGTCAAAATTAGGTCATGATGTAACAATATTATAAATAAAACAACTAGTGCCACTTGTAATGTGTGGTTCTTGCAAAGTGTGTGAGTGGCTTGTAGTTCTTAAGTGTGTGTATTTCATGGTGTAAATCACCACCCAAGGAGAATTTCTCTCCTTTGGGTGGGTTTGATGTTCATCCATCTTTGTATATTTTTCTTTATTGTAATTTGTTATTCAACATCAATGAAATCATAACATTATACGTTACACACACATCCTTGTTCTTCGATTCACACACTTCCACCCATCTTTAATTTTGAATTCTCGGATCTGAAACTGATGAATCCTAAGATCCAAGCTCAAAGAATCTGAAATATTGATTTAGCAAAATGGTATCAGAGCTGTTGGTTGCTGGGTTCATGTATGTTTCAGATCTGTTTTCATTTTTAAAGATGTTTACAACAAAGAAGAAAATCAAAAAACATGATGAATACGGATGATTGCAACCAACAGGCACATCCAATTTCACATTCAACAGAAAAGAAGATGCAACCTTGGTCACATTATCACTGATCCATTCAAGGATTTGAACAACTGTTAGAAACTCTTTTTGAAGTACTTCGAACCATCCATTATCAAGTTAATTCAGAGATTCAAAGAGTTAAAGTGTCTTCAAGACTAACTTATGTTCCTGATGCTGTTTATTGAAGTTCAAAGCCTCATCATATTCCTAATACATTCTAATCCTTTGAGTGTGATATGAACAAACAGTAATCCAAAAGTGATACACCTCATATCCAATACGTTAAGTATTCTCAAAGAGATTCTATCCTTTATTAGAAATACATTAAGAGAAGCTTAATCTGAGGGGGAGAACTACAGTGAACTATGTCAGAACATCAGTTGATCAAGAAGACATGTGACAGAGAAGATCTTCACAGTCAAAGTTTGGCAAGCATCAGTTTAAGGGGAGTATTGTTGGGTTTAACAATTGATAAACTGAAGCTTTCCAAACCACAATCAAAGCCAACTGAAGATCTCATTGTACAAGTTCAGAGACTAAGTTGATAAACAGAACAAAACAAACACAAGACAAAGTCAACATCAAGACCACAAGAATAGTCAAAATTAGGTCATGATGTAACAACATTATAAATAGAACAACTAGTGCCACTTGTAATGTGTGGTTTTTGCAAAGTGTGTGAGTGGCTTGTAGTTCTTAAGTGTGTGTATTTTATGGTGTAAATCACCACCCAAGGAGAATTTCTCTCCTTTGGGTGGGTTTGATGTTCATCCATCTTTGTATATGTTTCTTCATTGTAATTTGTTATTCAATATCAATAAAATCATAACATTATACATTACACACACGTCCTTATTCTTTGATTCACACACTTCCACCCATCTTTAATTTTGAATTTTCGGATCCGAAACTGATGAATCCTAAGATCAAAGCTCAACGAATCTGAAATATTGATTCAGCAGGATGCTCCAAGCACATGATAGGTAATAGATCTCTCCTACAATAATTTGAACATTTTGATGGAGGTCCTATTCAGTTTGGAGGTGAAGCCGGAGAATACATTTCTGGTAGAGGTAGTGTATCAATGGTAAGTTAAAAGTTGACAAAGTAAACATTGTCAAATAGCTTGAACACAATCTCTTAAGTGTTTCTCAATTATATGATCAAAAGAACCAAATGCTTTTCACAAAACATGAGTGCATTATCCTCAAACCCAAGATGACAATTCCTCAGGAATTGGTGCTTCTTAGATCTACCAGGAGAGGGGATATGTATAAGCTAGATATGAACAATGCTTCCCCACTGGATGAAGCATCATGCTATCTTTCCAAATCTAATAGTGATAAGTCAACTCTTTAGCATAAAAGAATATGCCATGTTAATTTTAAAACCATGAATAGATTGGTTAAAAATAATTTGGTACATGGTGTGCCTAAAAAGGAGTTTTTCTGTAAAGATAATTGTGTTGTCTGTCTGAAAGGGAAGCAACACAAGGTCACTCACAAATCCAAAGAGGTTAACTCCATCACCACCCCATTACACTTATTGCACATGGATCTTTTTGGTCCCACAAGTATAATGAGCATTGGAAGGAAATCATATTGCCTTGTGATTGTTGATGATTTTACAAGATTTACACGGGTTTTCTTTTTAAGAACTAAAGATGAAACTGTTGATACTTTAAAATCTTTTATTCTTAAAATTGAAAATCAGAAGGATCACAAGGTAAAAATCATTAGAAGTGATCAAGGGATAGAGTTTAAGAATCAAGTTCTTGAATCATTCTGTAAAAGTGCTCCTAGAAGTCCTCAACAAAATGGTGTAGCTGAGAGGAGGAACAGGACACTTATTGAGGCTGCAAGAACTATGTTAGCTGATTCAAAACTGCCTCTAACTTTCTGGGTAAAGGCAATCATTACTGCATGTTATGTGCAGAATAGGGTTCTCATTGTTAAGCCCCATCGAAAGATCGATTATGAGCTATGGAACGAGAGGCCACCGTTCATTGGCTTTGTTAGGTCCTTTGGCAGCAGGTGCACCATACTTAACACAAAATACAATTTAGCAAAATTTCTAAAAAGTCAGATGATGTTATCTTTGTTGGATAGTCCTCAACCTCTATTGCTTATAGAGTGTATAACATTAAAAATCAACAATTTAAGGAATCATGCAACATTGTTGTCAATGAGCACAATTCTTATATTAAGGGAAATGGTCCTGATCAAATCTTCAATTTAGAATTGTTTCTAAACTATTCTAAACCATCTTGTGAGAATGTTTTAGCTGGAACAGGAACTCAAAGTGACCCCTATGAAGATCAACTATTTGAGTTACCTAGACCTATTCCTAGTTCTCCAAGAAGAATTAAAGATCAAGCTCCTTCAACTGGAAGTCCTGAAAGCACGAATATCTCAGGAAACAATGGAGCGTCAACAAGTTGTCAGCCAACTGAGCCTAATAACTCAACAGCTGACAACTCCAGCATTCAACACCAAACTGATGAAGACAGTGATCCGGAGGAACAGGCAACTATTAATGCTGCTTCACAACAAAACACCATTGATGCTGTCACATTCATTCAATTAGTCCTCATTGAATGAGTGTGAGACATCAGCTGGTCATGGTGTTCAAAATCCTGAGAAAAACTTCTCAAACCTGGATCTATCTATGCAACTAGATATGATTCCTAGGCTCATGATACATAATACTCATCCAGCTGAGAACGTCATTAGGGATGTCTCAGAAGGTGTTAGAACAAGAAGTCAGACCCAGAACAGGAATGTCTGCATGTCCTCATGCTTTCTCTCAAAAATGGAACCCAAGAAGGTGGAAGAAGCCCTCAAGGACAACAATTCGGTTGAAGCAATGCAAGAGGAGTTTCTTCAGTTCGAAAGGCAAAAGGTATAGAACTTGTATCCATTGCCACCTGGCCAAGTCCCCATTGGCACTAAGTGGGTGTTTAGAAATAAAAGAGACGATAAAGGTTTGATCATCAAGAACAAAGCAAGACTTGTTGTTCAAGGATACAAACAGGAGGAAGGCATAGATTAGACTGATGCCTTTGCACCTGTTGCAAGACTTGAGGCTGTACGAATCTTCCTTGCTTTTGCAGCATCCAAGAACTTCACAGTCTATCAACTTGATGTCAAATGTGCATTTTTGTATGGGGATATTGATAGAGAAGTCTATGTGTGCCAGCCACCTGGATTTGAAGACCCACAGCACCCCAACTATGTGTGCAAACTGGATAAAGCACTTTATGGATTGCATCATGCACCTAGGCTATGGTATGAGACACTATCTCAGTTTCTTCTAAAGAATGGCTACACCAGAGGCACCATAAACAAGACATTGTTCATAAAGAAGTCTAGGAAGGGCATGTTGCTTGTGAAAGTCTATGTCGATGACATCATATTTGGATCCCCAAATGACCAAATGTGTAAAGACTTTGAAGGCATCATGAGAAAGAAGTTTGAGATGAGTTCCTTGGGAAAGATGGATTTCTTCCTTGGAATTCAATTGAAGGGTTCTTCATCAGTCAATCTAAGTATGTCAAGGACATCTTAGACAGATTTGAGATGAAACATTGTAAGCCAACCAAGACACCTATACCCATAAATCACAATCTTTGTCCTGATTTCGAGGGGGAGGATACTAATCAGGATCAGTACATGGCAATTATTGGGTCTCTGATGTATCTCACTGCATGTAGACCTGATATCATGTTTGCAACTTGCATCTATGCAAGATATCAGGCTGCTCCAAAGATGTATCACCTAATTGCTACCTAGAGAATCCTTAGATACCTCAAAGGAGCTCCCAAAGTGGGTCTCTGGTATCCCAAGAATAGGGATTTTAACCTTTATGGTTACACAGACAGTGATTATAGTGGTTGTTACATCAAAAAGAAATCAACATTAGGAGGATGTCAATTTCTTGATGGAAGGATCATATCCTGGCAATGCAAGAAGCAATCATATGTATCCATATCCACTACTAAAACTAAGTATACTGCTGCTGCAAGCTGCTGTGCTCAACTGCTTTGGATTCAAAATCAGATGCTGTATTATGGTTTCAACTTCATGGAGACCCCTATCTACATAGACAACAAGAGTGCCATATCTATCACAGAAAATCCAGTCAAGCACTCCAATTCGAAGCATATTGACATCAGGTACCATTTCATTCGAGATATTCATGAGAAAAATCTAATCAAACTAGTCAAAGTCAATTCAAATGAACAATATGTTGATTTGTTCACCAAAGCCTTTGATGAACAAAGATTTAAACACTTAATCACAGCTATTGGGATGATTAACATTGATAGTCTATCTCTTTCAAAAAAACCTTTTAAAATGTGTCTTGTATATGTTGTCTATATACAATCTATGCCTTATTACAAAAAGTTTTTCTTAAAAATTTTTCTAAGTATGAATTCTTCCGATGTGAAATTTACCCTCGGAGATCTTTATCTGTCTTCCAAAGGAAAATTCTTTTGCATAAGTATTCTCTTCTAAAAAGTTTTTAGCCTCGAAAGAAAATTTGATCATAGATCAAATCCACTTTCGAAGCTTACTAACTTCTTTTCTTGGAAGAAGTCCTTACTCTCGGAAGCAAACTTGTCTTTGAGACATAGTTTGCCTTCGGAAGTAAAAGTGGCTTCGGAAGACAATACTGAGAAACACAAGTGTTTTATCTCGGAAGCAATTTTACCTTTGGAAGAAAACTTTTACTATGTACCGGAAATCTTTGGGCCTCACTATGTAAATTGTAAGATTTTATTAATGATTGTCGGAATATTTTAAATGGTTTATCTTACCGCCCTTGTCAAATCTAAACCTAAACTGTCCTCTCCCCTTATCGATTTGGCTTTTTACCTAACATTTAAAATCTTCCGACTCACTTTGTTTACTTTCTTTACCACTGCAAAAGCCCTAAATTTTCTTTATCTTGTTCACTCACTCTCAAATTCCTTAAATCAAACAGTACTCCTTTAACAATGGCCTTGAATCCTCAACATAACTAGGTCACCATCTTGATTCTTCAAAGGATGTTGATTTTACCCCTATTATTGAATTTCTATCACAATCGACATACTTCACTGCCCTCACTGTTGACCCTACCATCTACTCAAACCATATAGCTGAATTCTAGGCCAATGGTCACAGAAAGACGATTAACGATGAAAGGGTAATCAGATCGAGGATCTGCGGGCAGGAGATCACAATAACTAAATCAACTATCAGGGAGCATTTGGAGCTTCAAAATGAGGGCGCCCTTACTGAATTCCTGTAACACCCAAAATTCATGTCAAAATAAATGGAAAAGAAAAGTATCTTGAAGAAAATGAAAAGGAGCAAAAAAGGGAGGGGTCTATGTGTAAAAAGTACAAAAGTCAAATATTCTATTAATATTTGGGTATGGCTACCCATACATGCATCCACAACCTGCTGATTTTCAACAAAAGAAGAATAACTGAAGTTCTCTCTCGGTTGCAAGGAAGAAAGGCTTATTTTTCGCAAATTGGTGAGTGTTATTTGTATATTTGTCTTGGTTTTGTTGGGTTTTGACCATGAAATTGGTTTTTAAGTGTTCTATGTGTTTGGTTGTTTGTTTTGGTTGTATTTTAGGTGTTTGAACTCTTGCGCACACAACTTTGGAGGAGTTTTACTTGTTGGTTACAATAGGTGAGTTCTAGACCCCGGACTTTACATGTTTTAAACTTTTGGGGCTGAAAATGCATGATTTAAAATGTTTTACAATGGTTTAATATGTACCCGTATGTATATGTGTGTTTATGTTTGCGTTTATGGTTGTATATGTGTTCTTGATGCTTAGAATGATGGATACAAGCCTAGAACAGGTTAGAATGCAGATTGGGTTTGGAAATAAGTCTAAAATATGCACAACCGCTGGTCATGCGCCCAAATAGGGCTCATGCGCCCAGGGAATTGCTTAATATTTTCTAAGTGCTTGGTCATACGCCCCAATAGTTTCCATGTGCCTGATAGTTTCTCATACACCCAAGGATCTTCATGCGCCTACTGCTCAAATAGTCTAAGTGTTAACTCATGTGCCCGTATAGTAGTCATGCGCCCAGGATTGGCCCTCAGGCGCGTAAGTGTTGGTTCATGCGCCTGCGTAGTGTTCATGCGCCCAAGCAGTACTCATGCGCCTGCATAGTACTCATGCGCCCAAAGACTTAGAAAACTTTCTGGAATTTTGGGAAATCAGAACTTTAGGGTTTGACCCTGGTTTGACTTGATGATTATCATTGTTCATTTTATGCATGTGTTTGGGCTGTTCTCGTGTTCCTTAATACGTATTATTACGTGGCTTTACGTGGTGTGTTTATGCTCGTATACGTAAAGTATTATCATAATAAAAGTGAAAGATTAATGATAATGAAAGTGGAACATAAGAAATGAATGAAATTCTTGCAAGCAAAATTTAAGGAGGTTCACAATCCACTAAGGGTTGTCAGCTCAACTATGTGTCATATAGCGTGTGATTTTGGCTAACCCTTGAGGGTTCACACACAAGGGGATCAGTCTTAGTGATTGATCCATACGTACGAAACGGGGTCCTTGTCACTTAATCCTGAAAATGAGGTGTCTTTGTGCCCAACGATGGGGGTAAAGTTATGACAGGATCTAGAAATAGTGGAAGATAATGAAAAAGTACAAAACGAACGAATGCTTGAGATAATGAAAGATAATCAAGATTATACCTTGATGTATGTATGATGAATGTTCACATGCGAAAGTAAAGGAAATATTTTATTGAAAATGATATTTTCATATATAAATCTTACAACGTATTTTAAACGTTTTTAAACTAGAACTCACTCAGCAACGCTGACTTTTATGCATTTTCAGTTGGCAGGTAATTATTGCTGAGGATGGCACGTGGGGGAAGCTACTCGTCGGGGCAAGACTGGCATCCGTTCGATCTTAATGATATTGTTGTTTTGTAATGCAATTAAAAGGTCTTTTGTAACTTAAGAAACCATGATGTATTGCTTAACAATAGTAATTATTAATGAGATGAATGGTTTTTGTTAACTGGCCCGCTGCGGAATTTTATGAAATGTGTAATGTTTTATATGTATAATGCTATGATTGACCAACTGTGAGGTCTCCGGGAACGGAGCCTTAAAATTCCCCAAATCTGAGTTAGGGAATACCTACACTCAGATGGGATATGGCAACGATGTGAGCATGTCTATGGTTTATAAGTTTAACTTCTACAATTGGTGCCTTTCCAACATGTCCATTGGATGGGATCAAATCCCATATGATTTGGGCTGCCTAGTCCACGGGTTGGTAAAGGGCCTGCGCTTCAACTACTCAAGATTTGTGCTAAACAACTTAAGAGGCAATCTCACCTAGGATCCATTCAACATGTATCCCCAGTTCATTCAGCACATAATCAATTATGAGCTAGACCAAGACAGACTATAATGTGCAGATGTTCTACTGGTCCCTCACATGAGGCCTAGCATCTTCAAAACTCTAAAGAAGGTGTCCACCAACTTCACTGGAATATTCACTAATCTTCTTCTAGGTATGCTTGAGCCAACGGCTCCTGGTGACATCCCTGCAAGCCCAGCAGGTGATGAACCCACACCAGACACCATCACTCCAATGCCAATTACTTCTTCCCACCCAATCAAGATCACCTACACAAGACACCCTAAACGAACCCCTGATCAATCTACTTTGATTGATCAAGTCCCATCTGTTCAAACCAAAAAGGCTAGAGTGGAACTCAATGCTCCCACTCATCTAGAGGTCCAACCATCCTCCACCATTGACCTCAATGTCAGTGTTGAGTCTCCTCAGTCTCAACCTGACGAGCCCACAACCCAAGCCATTATCCCTCAGGGTGAGTCTCAACACTCCCCTGAGCGTTGAAAAAGGGGCAACCACATCATTGGCTCAACTGCTATTGCAGAGGAGCCATTAGGTGCTGACCAAGGTTCCGGGTAACTATATATAACTTCTTTATCCTTTATTGACATATTAACCCGACCTGGGTTAAAGACCACTCAAAAAAAGAAAAATCTTAATTTATTTAAGATATTTGAGAATTATTGAACTTGAGTTATGAGTACAAATGATTTTTTTCAGGAAGGAAGCTAAAAAAGGAAGCTTAAAAAATGACTATTCGTTAAAATATAGACCGATTTTTTTACGGATTCCTTTCCTATTTATTCTAATTTTATCCATAGACAAAACTTTGAATCATTTTTTAAACGAGCCGTATGAGGAGAAAACTTCTTGTACGGTTCTACGGGGGAGTTCTTTTTCATTTGCATCTATCCCAATGAGCCGTCTATCGAATTGTTGCAATTGATGTTCGATCCCGAAGAGAACGAAGAGATCTTCAGAAAGTGGGTTTTTATGATCCTATTAAGAATCAAACTTATTTAAACATTCCAGCTATTCTGTATTTCCTTAAAAAGGCGCTCAGCCTACAGGAACTGTTCAGGATATTCTAAAAAAGGTAGAGGTTTTTAAGGAACTTTGCCCGAATAAAACATGTATTGACCCCCTTGATCCCTAGTGACATACGATTTGTCTGGTTTTGTAGCAAATACCCCAGACACAATGGGTCTCTCAGCAACAAGAGGCTTTTCAATGAGTGGACTTTGTTAAGCAGCCTCTTCTTAATCACCCTCAGGATGTTCTGACTCATCCTGAGGTATAGAGCTGGATGCCTTGGATGTTTTCTTCCTCTTCTTGTCCCTTCTGATGTCCATCCTCTTCCTCTTTCTATACTTTACCTAAGAAGGCTGGCCTTGAGTACCAGATGGTTCTTGTTTGTCCTTCCTAGTTTGATCCTTTTCCTTCATAGATTCAGAAGGAGAGGGATCAGGACCTGCTGTGGGTCAGAAGATAAAGTTGGATATGATGTAGCACTAGGTCCTGGTTGAGTTGTCTCTTGTGGTTCAACCTTTACCTCAGCTTCAGGTGCAGCCTAACTTGATAGAGAATGCAAGTCAACTAGCTCACCTCTCTTGATCTTCTGCTTGATCACTCTAATGTGCTCATCCATGGTGAATAGAGACATTGGACCAAGTCTCCTTTCTGAGAACCCATACAGCTTCAAGAAGCTCACCATATTCTGTCTATCACTACACTTCTTTTGATTTGCTCGGATGGTGGCTCTTTACTTTGCAGCCTCTTCTCTTATCTTCCTCTTAGCAGCTTTTTGGTCTTTTAGTGCTTCTTGCTCAAGCTGCTTGAGGTATTCAAATTCAATGTATTCATAAGATAAGGGAAGTAGGTCTACTGCCAGATAGAGGCCTATGGCACTGAGGTAGGTTATCATGTTTTGTCTATCTTGTTCCCTACCTACCTGAGTTTCTTGCTCAGTAGCCACAGCCTCTGCCTCAGGGATTTCTTGGACTCGGGAGAGGGTAGGAGCTTTATAGAGTCTTTTTCTAATCTTTTCTTCTTTGATTTTGGGGAGCAGTTCAACATCCTCGGTTTCCTTCCTCTTCTTTGACACTTCCATGTCAGCCAGTTCATTCAGTTCATCCAAGGGAAGAGAGATGACTTCATCAACATTATAGTTCTTAAACTCCAAATAGTTCAATTCATCAACATTATAGTTCTTAAACTCCAAATAGTTCAATCTAGCTGCCCTCAACTCATTTTCTTAAGTGCTTGGCCAGGGGAAGCCCTAATTAAAGATTCTATAAAGCCAGGGGTCCCATTTAAACTCTCTCCCCTTGTCTTCCTCCTCCTATCTCTCTTCTCCTCCTCAACCTCCTCAGAGGTCATCTTCCACTTCCCTTTATCAATCACCAGCCTATGTGACTTAGGGTGGAGAGAGCTTTGGCCTTCATTGCTTGGTGTTGCACTTGAGCTCTGGCCTTAGAGAGGCTATGAGATACCTTCACCAGCTAGTGCCTTACTGAGGGTACTAGGTGTTGAAGCATCTCCTATCTCAAGATTCATAGGTTCAACTCTGGGCATTCAGCCAAGGTTTCCCATTCGAAGCTAATCTTAGGGTCCAACTCAGCATCCAGTTGACTAAAAATCTTGCCTTCTAGCTTCTGTCTATGAAGTTTGGATCTCTTCTTGAACTCTTCATGTACCCTTTCTTGAAATCTCTCAACAAACCTTGCAGCTTGCCTAGATTGACTTGGGTTGGTAAGTGGCAAGTCAACTAGAGAGAAGCTCTCATAGTATCTCAGGTTATGAAAGTTGAAGACTTCTTGTTGTCTCTGAGACCTAGAGATTACCAGGGCTCTCCTATCAGCATCATACCTCCATCCCACCGTTGGACTTTCAGTAGGGTAGGATGGGGTAGACATTGCCTTGGTATACCCTCCTCAAACAGGCTTTGAATTATGGAATACACATCAATGTGGGCCTAAGGAGGTTTTTGAGTATGGACAACTGCAAGTGAGGGTGGTGAATCCTCTATCTCCATACTCAGGGCAGAACTCCTAGGTTCTATCATTGTAGGTAGGACTTTCTCCCCCTTTTTGATAGCATCACCCTCTTACACAGGGAAGCTAAGGGTTAGTCAACCACATCCACAGGTTCTTGTGGACCTAGTTGAGTTTTCCTAACAGGTCTCTCAGGTAACTTACCCTTGAGATCAATGATCTCAACTCGCTAGTCACTGACCTGTCTTTGTACCTAAAATTCCAGGTGACTTACCTTAAAAACTAAATAGGTGCATGGTTTTTATAGTTGTTGCACCTTTATTTGAAAACTCCATTCATCTTCATCGGAAGAATCATGGGGGGTGAGAGAATAGGACCAAAGTCTTCTTCCTCAAAACCAGCTTGGGTTTCATGGCTGTTGGATTTCCCTTACATCATGATAGCTTCAAGAGAAGTGTCAATGGGCTGGGTTGCAATGGTTGAGTTCTTAATTATGTAGTCTCTTGTAAAAGTAAGAGCCTCTTCCATATGGCTCTCCTGAACAAGTTTAGGGAGATCCACCTCAATTGGGGCTGGATGATGTGGGCTAGACATGGGTGATTTAGTAGCACTCATCTCTCTTTGAGCAGGGGTGGAGAGGAGAGACTCATGGTACTCTTTGAAGCCGATATCCTCATCATCATAAAATTAGAGATCAGGGATGGGTTGGTTTAAGTCTAATGGCTGGGGATGATAGCTTTCCCTTAAAGGTTGATCACTTGAATTTTGAGACGTAGAGTGAAGGCTTTAGGCTGGGGTAATGAGCTCATCAAGCTAAGCATGAGAAACCTCAACGCTGATGAAAGAAATGATGGGAGTGGTCTGCTCCTCAGGAGAAGTGGGAGCTCTTAGTTCCACTTCATCTTGCATGGGTAGTGATATGAGGGCCTGCTCAATCTAAGTAGGCTCAATAGGGGTTCATTTGGATTTTCTTGAGTTGGTGAGGGTTATTTGTGGTTGTATGGGTGGTACAGATATTGTAGGTATGGGTTCAATATTGGCTGGTGCGGCCAAGCTATCACCTCGAGCAATGAGCTCTAACATTTTTGGGAACAGGGCTGTTTCTACCCCTGAGAAGCCAACAGTGGACTTTCTTATTGTTTTGAAGATGCCGAGCTTCATTTATCCAAATTTAAAAGTATTACTTGTTCCCTTTAACTTTGAGCCCAGTTTATAGCTAAGAATGTGTTGAGCATATCAAGGGAAAATATAGTACTTTAAGGAGTCCAAGTTAGCAAGCAGGTTTGTATAGACAATCTTGTTGGTTCATATGAGGATGGTGCAACCAAAAAAACACTTAAAACATTTTGAAGTACAATTGACAAAGTCTTGCGAAGACAAAGCGGCTCTTCCGAAGACAAGTTGAAGATCTTCCAAAGCTTAAGTATGAAGAACTTCCAAAGGAAAAACTAAGTCTTCAGAGATTAAGTAGTTTTTCTTCCGAAGTATATGAAGAACTTCCGAAGGTAGAACCAAATATTCCAAAGTATATGAAGACCAAGTAGTTCTCCTTCCGAAGCATTCACACTTAAAAGATCCAAGACAAAGTCTTCCGAAAAATAAAGTCATGAAGACTTGCAAAAGACTCGAAAGAAGTTGATTCTTCTAAAGCATAAATGACCTCGGAAGAACTTATTCTTCCGAATCCATTTTGACTTTTGAAGAATCAACTAGGAACTAGTGGACATAAGTATGGACTGTCTAACATATGTAATGAAATCAACCTATCTGTGTGAATGGTTGTTTGCTACTGAGTATGAACTTGTTAAAACAACAAGAACAAACATAGGTTGATTTCCTAAAGGACCTTTTCAAATCTCTCAATCAATAAACAAGAACCATGGTGTGGAAACCCATGATTGATGCTATGATATCAATGTGTGTTTATGTGTGTGTGATTGCTAGTGATTGAATGCTTTTAATGATAATAAACTGCTTGATTGTATTGAAATTGTTCAAAAGCTTACGAAGGGTAGGGTAGTATGCTATATATAGCCTATACAAAGAGCTATATACAATTACTGAACTACCCTTATATAAACAAAAATTACATAAATAATCCTAAGTCTATAAGCTATCCGCTGTGGATGATTAGCTATCACCTATGGATGTTAAGATGTCCACTGTGGAAGTCAGATCACTTGTCCGCTGTGTTTTGGATGTTGTATGCTGTGAAGTGTTTGCATTGTTTGTTGTGCGCTGTGGGATGTTCATCCACTGCGGATGAACATCCGGTGCGGATGAACATCCACTGTGGAGTGTTCATCCGCTGCGGATGAACATCCGCTGTGGACAGGCATCCGCTGTATGTTACTCATCCGCTGTGGGATGTCTTCATCCGCTGTGAGCACTTTGACTTGATCTTCATCCGCTGCATCATCTTGTACATCCGCTGGGGGCAGTTCTACATCCGCTGCCAAAACTTGGTCAAAATTTCTTTTATCAACAATCCTGAAAAAGAAATTTAAGCAATGATTAGTGAATGTTATGATTGTTAATGATGCTAATGTGTTAGTTAATGATTGTTTGAATGTTAGAACACATTATGTTTGTTTATGTTTGATTATGGCAAGCATCATCCTTTAAAGCATTAATCCATTAATGCACTTGTTGAATCCAACAATCCGCTGACAACTCTGATACACTGCATGGCGCTTTCCCACGCCCATGTATTTGACCATACTTTAATCCACTGTTCACCTTTATCAATTAGTACAGTTACCATACTTAGTTGATTACAAAAGGTAAGACATGGACCTGTCATGACCACCTAATCTAAGATATTATTTTATCTTAGATATTTTAGTTCTAGCAATGTAGTATTTGTCTAGCGGTAAATTCCAGCTGGTTTTCCAAGTATAACCGGCTGTAGATAGTCGTATATATAGTTTCTCATTGTAACTTAAGTAACATGCTTGTAAGAGTCTTGTGATACTAAGTTGAGAAGTAATATATACAAGTATCTTGAAAACCATTCTTGTGTTCATTAACTTATTATATTATCATCAACTTAGTTAGAGATTTTGCTTCATCAACCGAGTGAGACTTAGTGAGTTCGTGAGATAAAACCTTGTGTTGAAAGACAACACCGATTACGCAATTGGTATCAGAGCTTTTTAGGCTCTTGATTGTGAGATCTAACTATCCCAAATCACCCTCATTTCTTCACACTTACTCACTTCCCTCAAATGGCTTTTAACCAAAAATTTTCTGAGTCTAAGATGGGAACCATGACCAAGGCTCCTATCATCACCCCTAATGATTTTTGAACCTAATGCAAACGAATTGAAGATTTCATCAAGTATCAAGACAGCCGCATGTGGAGATCTATCACTCATGGTCCTTACAAGCCAAAGGTGGCGGACCCGGCTTTTAGCAATGCGAGACCGCCAAAGAACTATTTGATGCTTTGAAGCTGATGTACTCTAGTTCTACTGAATCAAAGGAGAACAAGAAAGATATGCTGAAGCAGATGTTTAAAAACTTCACTTATGTTGTTGGTGAGACCTTGAGCCAACAATACTTTAGGTATATGGACTTGATCACCTCTCTTCAAACTATAGGAGTTGTTCTTGAGAAAAGAGACAGTCAGAAAATTCATGAGTGCACTTCCTAATGAGTGGACTTTTTACAGTGTCTCAATCAAGGGAACTGAAAATCTCAACACTCTCACCATGACTGAACTATATGGAATCCATGATGGATACCGTATGGAGATGGAGACTTAGAAGAGCCACTAAATGAACAGTCCCTCAAATCCTGCAGTCAACAATGCTCTACATGTTGCTAAAGGATCAAGAACTCCCCAGCCTCAGTTGTACCTGAACTACCCTTAAGAGCCATCATCCTTTTCTGGGCCATACATCACTTTCCCTAAGACACCCAGGTCTCAACAGGCTTAACACACTCCCTTCCAGGATAGTTATGCTTTTGTTTCAGGGAGTGAGCACTCTGGAGATTTTCAATACTGTTTTGATGATCTAGAGTGTTTCAGCCCAGATGATGTTGAATATATGGACATTGTCCAGCAAATGGCTCTTTTAACCTATAGAGCAAAGAAGTTCTTTAAAAGAACTGGAAGAAAGTTTCCTCAGAACCCAACTAACAACAAATTCGGGTTTGATAAGAGCAAGGCCAAATGCTACAACTGTAACCAGCTTGGTCACATTGTTCATAAAGAAGTTTAGGAAGGGCATGTTGCTTGTGAAAGTCTATGTCGATGACATCATATTTGGATCCCCAAATGACCAAATGTGTAAAGACTTTGAAGGCATCATGAGAAAGAAGTTTGAGATGAGTTCCCTGGGAAAGACGGATTTCTTCCTTGGAATTCAAGTGAAGGGTTCTTCATCAGTCAATCTAAGTATGTCAAGGACATCTTAGACAGATTTGAGATGAAACATTGTAAGCCAACCAAGACACCTATACCCATAAATCACAATCTTTGTCCTGATTTCGAGGGGGAGGATACTAATCAGGATCAGTACATGGCAATTATTGGGTCTCTGATGTATCTCACTGCATGTAGACCTGATATCATGTTTGCAACTTGCATCTATGCAAGATATCAGGCTGCTCCAAAGATGTATCACCTAATTGCTACCTAGAGAATCCTTAGATACCTCAAAGGAGCTCCCAAAGTGGGTCTCTGGTATCCCAAGAATAGGGATTTTAACCTTTATGGTTACACAGACAGTGATTATAGTGGTTGTTACATCAAAAAGAAATCAACATTAGGAGGATGTCAATTTCTTGATGGAAGGATCATATCCTGGCAATGCAAGAAGCAATCATATGTATCCATATCCACTACTAAAACTAAGTATACTGCTGCTGCAAGCTGCTGTGCTCAACTGCTTTGGATTCAAAATCAGATGCTGTATTATGGTTTCAACTTCATGGAGACCCCTATCCATATAGACAACAAGAGTGCCATATCTATCACAGAAAATCCAGTCAAGCACTCCAATTCGAAGAATATTGACATCAGGTACCATTTCATTAGAGATATTCATGAGAAAAATCTAATCAAACTAGTCAAAGTCAATTCAAATGAACAATATGTTGATTTGTTCACCAAAGCCTTTGATGAACAAAGATTTAAACACTTAATCACAGCTATTGGGATGATTAACATTGATAGTCTATCTCTTTCAAAAAAACCTTTTAAAATGTGTCTTGTATATGTTGTCTATATACAATCTATGCCTTATTACAAAAAGTTTTTCTTAAAAATTTTTCTAAGTATGAATTCTTCCGATGTGAAATTTACCCTCGGAGATCTTTATCTGTCTTCCAAAGGAAAATTCTTTTGCATAAGTATTCTCTTCTAAAAAGTTTTTAGCCTCGAAAGAAAATTTGATCATAGATCAAATCCACTTTCGAAGCTTACTAACTTCTTTTCTTGGAAGAAGTCCTTACTCTCGGAAGCAAACTTGTCTTTGAGACATAGTCTGCCTTCGAAAGTAAAAGTGGCTTCGGAAGACAATACTGAGAAACACAAGTGTTTTATCTCGGAAGCAATTTTACCTTTGGAAGAAAACTTTTACTATGTACCGGAAATCTTTGGGCCTCACTATGTAAATTGTAAGATTTTATTAATGATTGTCGGAATATTTTAAATGGTTTATCTTACCGCCCTTGTCAAATCTAAACCTAAACTGTCCTCTCCCCTTATCGATTTGGCTTTTTACCTAACATTTAAAATCTTCCGACTCACTTTGTTTACTTTCTTTACCACTGCAAAAGCCCTAAATTTTCTTTATCTTGTTCACTCACTCTCAAATTCCTTAAATCAAACAGTACTCCTTTAACAATGGCCTTGAATCCTCAACATAACTAGGTCACCATCTTGATTCTTCAAAGGATGTTGATTTTACCCCTATTATTGAATTTCTATCACAATCGACATACTTCACTGCCCTCACTGTTAACCCTACCATCTACTCAAACCATATAGCTGAATTCTAGGCCAATGGTCACAGAAAGACGATTAATGATGAAAGGGTAATCAGATCGAGGATCTGCGGGCAGGAGATCACAATAACTAAATCAACTATCAGGGAGCATTTGGAGCTTCAAAATGAGGGCGCCCTTACTGAATTCCTGTAACACCCAAAATTCATGTCAAAATAAAAGGAAAAGAAAAGTATCTTGAAGAAAATGAAAAGGAGAAAAAAAGGGAGGGGTCTATGTGTAAAAAGTACAAAAGTCAAATATTCTATTAATATTTGGGTATGGCTACCCATACATGCATCCACAACCTGCTGATTTTCAACAAAAGAAGAATAACTGAAGTTCTCTCTCGGTTGCAAGGAAGAAAGGCTTATTTTTCGCAAATTGGTGAGTGTTATTTGTATATTTGTCTTGGTTTTGTTGGGTTTTGACCATGAAATTGGTTTTTAAGTGTTCTATGTGTTTGGTTGTTTGTTTTGGTTGTATTTTAGGTGTTTGAACTCTTGCGCACACAACTTTGGAGGAGTTTTACTTGTTGGTTACAATAGGTGAGTTCTAGACCCCGGACTTTACATGTTTTAAACTTTTGGGGCTGAAAATGCATGATTTAAAATGTTTTACAATGGTTTAATATGTACCCGTATGTATATGTGTGTTTATGTTTGCGTTTATGGTTGTATATGTGTTCTTGATGCTTAGAATGATGGATACAAGCCTAGAACAGGTTAGAATGCAGATTGGGTTTGGAAATAAGTCTAAAATATGCACAACCGCTGGTCATGCGCCCAAATAGGGCTCATGCGCCCAGGGAATTGCTTAATATTTTCTAAGTGCTTGGTCATACGCCCCAATAGTTTCCATGTGCCTGATAGTTTCTCATACACCCAAGGATCTTCATGCGCCTACTGCTCAAATAGTCTAAGTGTTAACTCATGTGCCCGTATAGTAGTCATGCGCCCAGGATTGGCCCTCAGGCGCGTAAGTGTTGGTTCATGCGCCTGCGTAGTGTTCATGCGCCCAAGCAGTACTCATGCGCCTGCATAGTACTCATGCGCCCAAAGACTTAGAAAACTTTCTGGAATTTTGGGAAATCAGAACTTTAGGGTTTGACCCTGGTTTGACTTGATGATTATCATTGTTCATTTTATGCATGTGTTTGGGCCGTTCTCGTGTTCCTTAATACGTATTATTACGTGGCTTTACGTGGTGTGTTTATGCTCGTATACGTAAAGTATTATCATAATGAAAGTGAAAGATTAATGATAATGAAAGTGGAACATAAGAAATGAATGAAATTCTTAGCAAAATTTAAGGAGGTTCACAATCCACTAAGGGTTGTTAGCTCAACTATGTGTCATATAGCGTGTGATTTTGGCTAACCCTTGAGGGTTCACACACAAGGGGATCAGTCTTAGTGATTGATCCATACGTACGAAACGGGGTCCTTGTCACTTAATCCTGAAAATGAGGTGTCTTTGTGCCCAACGATGGGGGTAAAGTTATGACAGGATCTAGAAATAGTGGAAGATAATGAAAAAGTACAAAACGAACGAATGCTTGAGATAATGAAAGATAATCAAGATTATACCTTGATGTATGTATGATGAATGTTCACATGCGAAAGTAAAGGAAATATTTTATTGAAAATGATATTTTCATATATAAATCTTACAACGTATTTTAAACGTTTTTAAACTAGAACTCATTCAGCAACGCTGACTTTTATGCATTTTCAGTTGGCAGGTAATTATTGCTGAGGATGGCACGTGGGGGAAGCTACTCGTCGGGGCAAGACTGGCATCCGTTCGATCTTAATGATATTGTTGTTTTGTAATGCAATTAAAAGGTCTTTTGTAACTTAAGAAACCATGATGTATTGCTTAACAATAGTAATTATTAATGAGATGAATGGTTTTTGTTAACTGGCCCGCTGCGGAATTTTATGAAATGTGTAATGTTTTATATGTATAATGCTATGATTGACCAACTGTGAGGTCTCCGGGAACGGAGCCTTAAAATTCCCCAAATCTGAGTTAGGGAATACCTACACTCAGATGGGATATGGCAACGATGTGAGCATGTCTATGGTTTATAAGTTTAACTTCTACAATTGGTGCCTTTCCAACATGTCCATTGGATGGGATCAAATCCCATATGATTTGGGCTGCCTAGTCCACGGGTTGGTAAAGGGCCTGCGCTTCAACTACTCAAGATTAGTGCTAAACAACTTAAGAGGCAATCTCACCTGGGATCCATTCAACATGTATCCCCAGTTCATTCAGCACATAATAAATTATGAGCTAGACCAAGACAGACTATAATGTGCAGATGTTCTACTGGTCCCTCACATGAGGCCTAGCATCTTCAAAACTCTAAAGAAGGTGTCCACCAACTTCACTGGAATATTCACTAATCTTCTTCTAGGTATGCTTGAGCCAACGGCTCCTGGTGACATCCCTGCAAGCCCAGCAGGTGATGAACCCACACCAGACACCATCACTCCAATGCCAATTACTTCTTCCCACCCAATCAAGATCACCTACACAAGACACCCTAAACGAACCCCTGATCAATCTACTTTGATTGATCAAGTCCCATCTGTTCAAACCAAAAAGGCTAGAGTGGAACTCAATGCTCCCACTCATCTAGAGGTCCAACCATCCTCCACCATTGACCTCAATGTCAGTGTTGAGTCTCCTCAGTCTCAACCTGACGAGCCCACAACCCAAGCCATTATCCCTCAGGGTGAGTCTCAACACTCCCCTGAGCGTTGAAAAGGGGCAACCACATCATTGGCTCAACTGCTATTGCAGAGGAGCCATTAGGTGCTGACCAAGGTTCCGGGTAACTAGATATAACTTCTTTATCCTTTATTGACATATTAACCCGACCTGGGTTAAAGACCACTCAAAAAAAGAAAAATCTTAATTTATTTAAGATATTTGAGAATTATTGAACTTGAGTTATGAGTACAAATGATTTTTTTCAGGAAGGAAGCTAAAAAAGGAAGCTTAAAAAATGACTATTCGTTAAAATATAGACCGATTTTTTTACGGATTCCTTTCCTATTTATTCTAATTTTATCCATAGACAAAACTTTGAATCATTTTTTAAACGAGCCGTATGAGGAGAAAACTTCTTGTACGGTTCTACGGGGGAGTTCTTTTTCATTTGCATCTATCCCAATGAGCCGTGTATCGAATTGTTGCAATTGATGTTCGATCCCGAAGAGAACGAAGAGATCTTCAGAAAGTGGGTTTTTATGATCCTATTAAGAATCAAACTTATTTAAACATTCCAGCTATTCTGTGTTTCCTTAAAAAGGCGCTCAGCCTACAGGAACTGTTCAGGATATTCTAAAAAAGGTAGAGGTTTTTAAGGAACTTTGCCCGAATAAAACATGTATTGACCCCCTTGATCCCTAGTGACATACGATTTGTCTGGTTTTGTAGCAAATACCCCAGACACAATGGGTCTCTCAGCAACAAGAGGCTTTTCAATGAGTGGACTTTGTTAAGCAGCCTCTTCTTAATCACCCTCAGGATGTTCTGACTCATCCTGAGGTATAGAGCTGGATGCCTTGGATGTTTTCTTCCTCTTCTTGTCCCTTCTGATGTCCATCCTCTTCCTCTTTCTATACTTTACCTAAGAAGGCTGGCCTTGCGTACCAGATTGTTCTTGTTTGTCCTTCCTAGTTTGATCATTTTCCTTCATAGATTCAGAAGGAGAGGGATCAGGACCTGTTGTGGATCAGAAGATAAAGTTGGATATGATGTAGCACTAGGTCCTGGTTGAGTTGTCTCTTGTGGTTCAACCTTTACCTCAGCTTCAGGTGCAGCCTAACTTGATAGAGAATGCAAGTCAACTAGCTCACCTCTCTTGATCTTCTGCTTGATCACTCTAATGTGCTCATCCATGGTGAATAGAGACATTGGACCAAGTCTCCTTTCGGAGAACCCATACAGCTTCAAGAAGCTCACCATATTCTGTCTATCACTACACTTCTTTTGATTTGCTCGGATGGTGGCTCTTTACTTTGCAGCCTCTTCTCTTATCTTCCTCTTAGCAGCTTTTTGGTCTTTTAGTGCTTCTTGCTCAAGCTGCTTGAGGTATTCAAATTCAATGTATTCATAAGATAAGGGAAGTAGGTCTACTGCCAGATAGAGGCCTATGGCACTGAGGTAGGTTATCATGTTTTGTCTATCTTGTTCCCTACCTACCTGAGTTTCTTGCTCAGTAGCCACAGCCTCTGCCTCAGGGATTTCTTGGACTCGGGAGAGGGTAGGAGCTTTATAGAGTCTTTTTCTAATCTTTTCTCCTTTGATTTTGGGGAGCAGTTCAGCATCCTCGGTTTCCTTCCTCTTCTTTGACACTTCCATGTCAGCCAGTTCATTCAGTTCATCCAAGGGAAGAGAGATGACTTCATCAACATTATAGTTCTTAAACTCCAAATAGTTCAATTCATCAACATTATAGTTCTTAAACTCCAAATAGTTCAATCTAGCTGCCCTCAACTCATTTTCTTAAGTGCTTGGCCAGGGGGAAGCCCTAATTAAAGATTCTATAAAGCCAGGGGTCCCATTTAAACTCTCTCCCCTTGTCTTCCTCCTCCTATCTCTCTTCTCCTCCTCAACCTCCTCAGAGGTCATCTTCCACTTCCCTTTATCAATCACCAGCCTATGTGACTTAGGGTGGAGAGAGCTTTGGCCTTCATTGCTTGGTGTTGCACTTGAGCTCTGGCCTTAGAGAGGCTATGAGATACCTTCACCAGCTAGTGCCTTACTGAGGGTACTAGGTGTTGAAGCAGCTCCTATCTCAAGATTCATAGGTTCAACTCTGGGCATTCAGCCAAGGTTTCCCATTCGAAGCTAATCTTAGGGTCCAACTCAGCATCCAGTTGACTAAAAATCTTGCCTTCTAGCTTCTGTCTATGAAGTTTGGATCTCTTCTTGAACTCTTCATGTACCCTTTCTTGAAATCTCTCAACAAACCTTGCAGCTTGCCTAGATTGACTTGGGTTGGTAAGTGGCAAGTCAACTAGAGAGAAGCTCTCATAGTATCTCAGGTTATGAAAGTTGAAGACTTCTTGTTGTCTCTGAGACCTAGAGATTACCAGGGCTCTCCTATCAGCATCATACCTCCATCCCACCGTTGGACTTTCAGTAGGGTAGGATGGGGTAGACATTGCCTTGGTATACCCTCCTCAAACAGGCTTTGAATTATGGAATACACATCAATGTGGGCCTAAGGAGGTTTTTGAGTATGGACAACTGCAAGTGAGGGTGGTGAATCCTCTATCTCCATACTCAGGGCAGAACTCCTAGGTTCTATCATTGTAGGTAGGACTTTCTCCCCCTTTTTGATAGCATCACCCTCTTACACAGGGAAGCTAAGGGTTAGTCAACCACATCCACAGGTTCTTGTGGACCTAGTTGAGTTTTCCTAACAGGTCTCTCAGGTAACTTGCCCTTGAGATCAATGATCTCAACTCGCTAGTCACTGACCTGTCTTTGTACCTAAAATTCCAGGTGACTTACCTTAAAAACTAAATAGGTGCATGGTTTTTATAGTTGTTGCACCTTTATTTGCAAACTCCATTCATCTTCATCGGAAGAATCATGGGGGGTGAGAGAATAGGACCAAAGTCTTGCGAAGACAAAGCGGCTCTTCCGAAGACAAGTTGAAGATCTTCCAAAGCTTAAGTATGAAGAACTTCCAAAGGAAAAACTAAGTCTTCAGAGATTAAGTAGTTTTTCTTCCGAAGTATATGAAGAACTTCCAAAGGTAGAACCAAATCTTCCAAAGTATATGAAGACCAAGTAGTTCTCCTTCCGAAGCATTCACACTTAAAAGATCCAAGACAAAGTCTTCCGAAAAATAAAGTCATGAAGACTTGCAAAAGACTCGAAAGAAGTTGATTCTTCTAAAGCATAAATGACCTCGGAAGAACTTATTCTTCCGAATCCATTTTGACTTTTGAAGAATCAACTAGGAACTAGTGGACATAAGTATGGACTGTCTAACATATGTAATGAAATCAACCTATCTGTGTGAATGGTTGTTTGCTACTGAGTATGAACTTGTTAAAACAACAAGAACAAACACAGGTTGATTTCCTAAAGGAACTTTTCAAATCTCTCAATCAATAAACAAGAACCATGGTGTGGAAACCCATGATTGATGCTATGATATCAATGTGTGTTTATGTGTGTGTGATTGCTAGTGATTGAATGCTTTTAATGATAATAAACTGCTTGATTCTATTGAAATTGTTCAAAAGCTTACGAAGGGTAGGGTAGTATGCTATATATAGCCTATACAAAGAGCTATATACAATTACTGAACTACCCTTATATAAACAAAAATTACATAAATAATCCTAAGTCTATAAGCTATCCGCTGTGGATGATTAGCTATCACCTATGGATGTTAAGATGTCCACTGTGGAAGTCAGATCACTTGTCCGCTGTGTTTTGGATGTTGTATGCTGTGAAGTGTTTGCATTGTTTGTTGTGCGCTGTGGGATGTTCATCCACTGTGGATGAACATCCGGTGCGGATGAACATCCACTGTGGAGTGTTCATCCGCTGCGGATGAACATCCGCTGTGGACAGGCATCCGCTGTATGTTACTCATCCGCTGTGGGATGTCTTCATCCGCTGTGAGCACTTTGACTTGATCTTCATCCGCTGCATCATCTTGTACATCCGCTGGGGGCAGTTCTACATCCGCTGCCAAAACTTGGTCAAATTTCTTTTATCAACAATCCTGAAAAAGAAATTTAAGCAATGATTAGTGAATGTTATGATTGTTAATGATGCTAATGTGTTAGTTAATGATTGTTTGAATGTTAGAACACATTATGTTTGTTTATGTTTGATTATGGCAAGCATCATCCTTTAAAGCATTAATTCATTAATGCACTTGTTGAATCCAACAATCCGCTGACAACTCTGATACACTGCATGGCGCTTTCCCACGCCCATGTATTTGACCATACTTTAATCCACTGTTCACCTTTATCAATTAGTACAGTTACCATACTTAGTTGATTACAAAAGGTAAGACATGGACCTGTCATGACCACCTAATCTAAGATATTATTTTATCTTAGATATTTTAGTTCTAGCAATGTAGTATTGTCTAGCGGTAAATTCCAGCTGGTTTTCCAAGTATAATCGGCTGTAGATAGTCGTATATATAGTTTCTCATTGTAACTTAAGTAACATGCTTGTAAGAGTCTTGTGATACTAAGTTGAGAAGTAATATATACAAGTATCTTGAAAACCATTCTTGTGTTCATTAACTTATTATATTATCATCAACTTAGTTAGAGATTTTGCTTCATCAACCGAGTGAGACTTAGTGAGTTCGTGAGATAAAACCTTGTGTTGAAAGACAACACCGATTACGCAATTGGTATCAGAGCTTTTTAGGCTCTTGATTGTGAGATCTAACTATCCCAAATCACCCTCATTTCTTCACACTTACTCACTTCCCTCAAATGGCTTTTAACCAAAAATTTTCTGAGTCTAAGATGGGAACCATGACCAAGGCTCCTATCATCACCCCTAATGATTTTTGAACCTAATGCAAACGAATTGAAGATTTCATCAAGTATCAAGACAGCCGCATGTGGAGATCTATCACTCATGGTCCTTACAAGCCAAAGGTGGCGGACCCGGCTTTTAGCAATGCGAGACCGCCAAAGAACTATTTGATGCTTTGAAGCTGATGTACTCTAGTTCTACTGAATCAAAGGAGAACAAGAAAGATATGCTGAAGCAGATGTTTAAAAACTTCACTTATGTTGTTGGTGAGACCTTGAGCCAACAATACTTTAGGTATATGGACTTGATCACCTCTCTTCAAACTATAGGAGTTGTTCTTGAGAAAGAGACAGTCAGAAAATTCATGAGTGCACTTCCTAATGAGTGGACTTTTTACAGTGTCTCAATCAAGGGAACTGAAAATCTCAACACTCTCACCATGACTGAACTATATGGAATCCATGATGGATACCGTATGGAGATGGAGACTTAGAAGAGCCACTAAATGAACAGTCCCTCAAATCCTGCAGTCAACAATGCTCTACATGTTGCTAAAGGATCAAGAACTCCCCAGCCTCAGTTGTACCTGAACTACCCTTAAGAGCCATCATCCTTTTCTAGGCCATACATCACTTTCCCTAAGACACCCAGGTCTCAACAGGCTTAACACACTCCCTTCCAGGATAGTTATGCTTTTGTTTCAGGGAGTGAGCACTCTGGAGATTTTCAATACTGTTTTGATGATCTAGAGTGTTTCAGCCCAGATGATGTTGAATATATGGACATTGTCCAGCAAATGGCTCTTTTAACATATAGAGCAAAGAAGTTCTTTAAAAGAACTGGAAGAAAGTTTCCTCAGAACCCAACTAACAACAAATTCGGGTTTGATAAGAGCAAGGCCAAATGCTACAACTGTAACCAGCTTGGTCACTTTGCTAGGGAATGTAAAACTCCAAGATCTAATCCTGGAGCAGCTCAAGCCTCCCAACATCCTGCTACCTCAAAGGCTGTAACCAAACCCATTGAGCCACAAACTGTAGCTATTGCTCAATAGGTTGATTGGAGCTTTATGGTGCAAGATGTCACCCCTGCTCAAGCTCTCACGGCTAGAACTAAAGACATCAAGGTATATTAACATCTCTGTACCCCAGCCTGTATTGCTAAAGTTAAATTGTATTAGCATTACAACATGGAAATTAGATCTGATATTGAGTCCTTAAATATCCTAAAATCAGATTTTAAGAGAGCAGAATCTGACTATAAACTCAAAATAGAAGAGTTAGAGAAAACTGTGTCCTCTTTAAAACATGAATATACCAACTATAGGACTCAAATAAAAGATCTAATATCCAAGTTGACTAAAGCTCAAGCCCAGCTAGTAATAGCTAAGGCTAAAGCAGAGAATTGTGCTATTTAAGAGCATAACTTCAACACCATTATAGCATCATCCTCCCACTCCAAGGTATGCTATCAAAACAAAAGTGGGTTGGGACCCAATGAAATTGCTCCACCACACACTCTTGTGTTTATTAGACAGCAAAGATGTGGTACTGATGAGCAAGTGGTTCCAACTGCTAACCCACTACCTAGTGAGCTAAAGAATGATGTAATAATAGAAACCACCATAGGGAAAGATAAGGTAGAAAACCGCATCCCCACTGTTGATAAATCCATGACCACCAAAGCCAGAAAGAACCAGATCAGGGAAGCAAGAAAAACTACCAAAAAGGTGGCTGAGACTAAGATGAAGACAGACCCAAGGCAAAAGGGTGTACTCAGCTGGATTCTAAGTGGTTGGAAGTTTTGATTCAAGAAAGGAGTGTAGTACCAGCACTCCTATCCAGCTGAAAGAACAGAAATTAAAGGGAAAGGCTGTTGAAGAAGAGAAGAAGTGCAAGAAACAATAGCCCACATGTCCCACCAAGAATAATATTGAGTGAATAATATGTGGTGTGCATAACTACGTGGCTAAAGATTGTTACTACAATCCAGCAAGCACACATTATGCAACCAATGTTAAGAAAGGAGTCAAGGATGGTTTCACGTTTGGACCATACCATATGGTCCAAGTTTTAAGAAAAGGAAAGCTTGTTTTCAAAGCCAAGTTGCTTTTGAAAGAAACTCATTCTTCAGAAAGGAAAACAGCTTCGGAAGAAAAGCTAAAGAACAAACACTCAAACAAAAAGATTTTCTTGAAACCTTCTAAGAAGAAGACTGCTTCAGAAAAAAAGGTAGTGAAAACTTCTTCCAAAAAGAAAGAAGCCTCGAAAGCAAGTCATGTTGCACAAGCCTCCTCAGGCTCTTCAACACTAGTCAACCATAGGATGGAATGGAAAACCAGAAAAGATGTTGTAGCCCAAACCTCTTCTTCATAAACTATAATTGAGCCCATATGCATACAATTTGGTTCAGTTATATCATCTACATTGGTAGAACCCAAGACCAATAAGGCTTGGGTTTCCAATAATATCTAATCATTTCACCTTATATGCAGGAACATCCACATGACAATAATAGAAATATATGGATTGTGGATAGTGGATGCTCCAGGCACATGACACGGAACGGATCTCTCCTTCAACAATTTGAAGATTTTGACGGAGGTCCTGTTCAGTTTGGAGGTGAAGCCGGAGGATATATTTCTGGTAGAGCTAGTGTATCTAATGGTAAGTTAAACATTAACAAACTAAACTTTGTCAAACACCTTGAGCATAATCTCTTGAGTGTTTCTCAATTGTGTGATCAAAAGCACCAAATGCTTTTCACAGAACATGAGTGCATTATCCTCAAACCTGGGATGACAATTCCTCAGGAATTGGTGCTTCTTAGATCTCCCAGGAAAGGGGATATATACAGCTAGATATGAACAATGCTTCTCCACTAGGTGAAGTATCATGCTTTCTTTCCAAAGCTAATGGTGATGAGTCAAATCTTTGGCATAAAAGAATGTGCCATGTTAATTTTAAAACCATGAATAAGCAAGTTAAAATAATTTGGTACATGGTGTGCCTAAAAAGGAATTTTTCTGTAAAGATAACTGTGTTGCTTGCTTGAAAGGAAAGCAACACAAGGTGTCTCACAAATCCAAAGAGGTTAACTCTATAACCACTCTATTACACTTATTGCACATGGATCTTTTTGGTCCCACAAGTATAATGAGCATTGGAAGGAAATCATATTGTCTTGTGAATGTTGATGATTTTACAAGATTTATATGGGTATTCTTTTTAAGAACTAAAGATGAAACTGGTGATACTTTAAAATATTTTATTCTTAAAATTGAAAATCAAAAGGATCACAAGGTAAGAATCATTAGAAGTGATCAAGGGATTGAGTTTAAGAATCAAATTCTTGACTCATTCTGTAACTCAAAAGGGATTACCAGACAATACAATGCTCCTAGAACTCCTTAATAGAATGGTGTTGTTGAGAGGAGGAACAGGAAACTTATTAAGGTTGCAAGAACTATGTTAGCTGATTCAAAGCTGCCTCTAACTTTCTGGGCAGAGGTAGTCTGTACTTCATGCTATGTGCAGAACAGGGTTCTCATCGTTAAGCCCCATGGAAAGACCACCTTATGAGTTATGGAACAAGAGGCCACCGTTCATTGGCTTTCTTAGGTCCTTTGGCAGCAGGTGTGCCATACTTAACACAAAAGACAATTTAGCAAAATTTGCTGAAAAGAGTGATGATGTTATCTTGTTGGATATTCCTTAACCTCTACTACTTATAGAGTGTAAAATATTAAAAATCAACAATTTGAGGAATCAACCAACATTATTGTTAATGAGCACACTCCTTATGTTTGATGGAATGGCCCTGATCATATCTTTAATCTAGAATTGTTTCCAAACTATTCTAAACCATCTTGTGAGAATGTTTCAGTTGGAACAGGAACTTAAAGTGACCTCTATGTAGATCAAATGTTTGAGTTACCCAGATTTATTCCCAGTTCTCCAAGATGAATTGAAGAACAAGCTCCCACTACTAAAAGTCCCAAAAGCTTGAACATCTCTGGAAATAATAGAGCTTCAACAAGTTGTCAACCAATTAAGCCTCAAAACTCATCAGCTGACAACTCTAGCACTCAACACCAAGCTGATGAAGATAGTAATCTGGAGGAACAGACAACTATTGATATTACTTCTTAGTAAAATATCATTGATGTTATCACACATTCATTCAATCAGTCCTTATTGAATGTGTGTGAGACATCAGCTGGTCATGGTGTTCAAAGTCCTGAGCAAAACTTCTAAACCTGGATCTATCTATGTAACTAGATGTGATTCCTAGGCTCAGGACACACAACACTCACCCGGCTAAGAACATCATTGGGGATGTCTCAGAAGGTGTGAGAACAAGAAGTCAGACCCATAATAGGAATGTCTGCTTGTACTCATGCTTTCTCTCTCAAATGGAACCAAAGAAGGTGGAAGAAGCCCTCAAGGACAACAATTGGATTGAAGCTATGCAAGAGGAGTTGCTTCAATTCAAGAGGCAAAAGGTATGGAACTTGTGTCCATTACCACATGGCCAAGTCCCTATTGGCACCAAGTGGGTGTTCAAAATAAGAAAGATGATAGAGGTTTCATCATCAAGAACAAGGCAAGACTTGTTGTTCAAGGATACACACAGGATGAAGGCATAGATTACACTGATGTCTTTGTACCTCTTGCAAGACTTAAGGCTGTGAGAATCTTCCTTGCTTTTGCAGCATCCAAGAACTTCACTGTCTATTAACTTGATAGATAAGTCTATGTGTGTCAGCCATCTGGATTTGAAGACCCACAACACCCCAACTATGTATGCAAACTGGATAAAGCTCTTTACAGGTTGCATCAAGCATCTAGGCTGTGGTATGAGACCCTATCTCAGTTTCTTCTTAGAAATGCCTACACCAGAGGCACCATAGACAAGAAACTGTTCATAAAGAAGTCTGGGAAGGACATGCTGCTCGTTCAAGCCTATGTTGTTGACATCATATTTGATTCCTCAAATGACCAAATGTGCAAAGACTTTGAAAGCATCATGAGGAAGAACATTGAGATGAGTTCTATGGGAAAGATGGATTTCTTCCTTGGAACTCAAGTGAAGTAGATGGAAGAAGGGTTCTTCATCAATCAATCTATGTATGTCAAGGACATCTTAGAGAGATTTGAGATGAAAGATTGTAAGCCAGCCAAGACACCTATACCCAGAAATCACAATCTTTGTCCTGATTTCGAGGGGGAGGATAATGATCAGCATTAGTACAGGGCGATTATTGGATATCTGATGTATCTCACTGCAAGTAGACTTGATATCATGTTTGCAACCTACATCTGTGCAAGATATCAGGCTGCTCCCAAGGTGTCTGACCTAATTGCTGCCAAGAGAATTCTTAGGTACCTTAAAGGAGCTCGCAAACTGGGTCTCTGGTATCCTAAGAATAAGGACTTCAATCTCTATAGGTATACTGACAATGATTATGGTGGCTGCAACATCAACAAGAAATCCACATCCGGAGGATGTTAATTTCTTGGTGGCAGGATTATCTCCTGGCAACGCAAGAAGCAATCATGTGTCTCTACATCAACTACTGAAGCTGAAAACATTGCTGCTGCGAGCTGATGCTTAACTGCTATGGATTCAGAATCAGATGCTGGACTATGGTTTCAACTTCATGCCGACTCCTATCCACATAGACAACAAGAGTGTCATTTCTATCACAGAAAATCCAGTCAAGCACTCCAAGACAAAGCATATCGATATCAGGTATCAATTCGTTAGAGATATTCATGAGAAAAATCTAATAAAGTTAGTCAAAATGAATTCAAATGAACAATATACTGACTTGTTCACCAAAGCCTTTGATGAACAAAGATTTAAATATTTAATTACAGCTATTGGGATGATTAATATTGACTAGTTCTTCTCTTTTAAAAAACCTTTTTAAATATGTCTTTTGTATGTTGTCTAAATACAATCTAAGACTTGTTACAAAAAAGCTTTCTTCAAAAATCTAAGTGTAAATACTTCCGAAGAGAAATTTACTCTCCGAAGAAATCTTTATCCATCTTCCGAAGGAAAATTCCTCTGCATAAATATTATCTTCCAATGAGTTTTTAGCCTCGGAAGAACAATTTATCATAGATCAAATCTACTTCCGAAGCTTACTAACTTCTGTTCTCGGACAAGACTGTACTCTCGAAAGCAAACTTGTCATTGAGACATGGTTTGCTTTTGGAAGTAAAAATGGCTTCAGAAGATAATACTGAGAAACACAAGTGTTTTCTCTTGGAAGCAATTTTACCTTCGAAGAAAACCTTTACTGTGTAACGGAAACCTTTGGGCCTTACTCTGTAAAAATGTAAGATTTTATTAATGACTGTCGGAATATTTTAAATGGTTTATCTTACGGCCCCTATCAAATTGAAACTTAAACTGTCCTTAAACCTTATCGGTTTGATTTTTCGTTTTAACACCCTACTTAAAATTTCTCTCTTTCTTTACTTTCTTTACCATAGCAAAAGCCCCAAATTAGCACCATCTTCTTCACTCACTTTCAAAATCCTTAAATCCAACTGTACCTCTTAACAATGGCCCTAAATCCCCAACATAATCAGGTCGCTATCCTTGATTCTTCAAAGGATGCCGACATTGCCCCTATCATCGAATTTTTGTCCCAATCGGCATATTTCACTGCCCTCACTGTTAACCCCACCATCTACTCTAACCATATGGCTAAATTCTGGGCCAATGGTCAAAGTGAAACACTAAATAGTGAAAGGGTTATCAGATCGAGGATCTATGGACAGGAGATCACCATTGCTCAATCAACCATCAAGGAGCATCTGGAGCTTCATGATGAGGGCGCCCCTATTAAATTCCCCAAATCTGAGTTGGACACTTATACTCAAATGGGATATGGTGGCAAAGTGAGTAAGTCTACAGTCTATAAATTTAACTTCTCCTACAATAGGAAGTTCTTGCTGCACATCGTCCTGCACTACCTATCCAACAAATCCGAGGGATAGGATCAAATCCCATATGATTTGGGCTGCCTACTCCACGGGTTGGTAAAGGGCCTGCACTTCAACTACTCAAGATTTGTGCTGAACAATTTAAGGGCAATCTCACCTGGGATCCATTCTACATGTGTCCCTGGTTCATTCAACACATAATCAACAGTGAGCTGGACCAGGATAGATTACAATGTGCAGACATTCTACTGGTCCATCATATGCAGCCTGGCATCTTCAAAACTTTTTAGAAGGTGTCCACCAACTACTCTAGAATATTCACTGATCTTCTTCCAAGTACGCGCGAGCCAACGGCTCCTGGTGACATTGATGGACCCACACCAGACATCACCACTCAAATGCCAATCATTTCTTCCTCCCTAATCAAGATTACTTACACAAGACACCCCAAACAACCCCTCATCAATCTACTCTGATTGATCAGGTCCCCTCTATTCAGACCAAAAAGGCTCGAGTAGAAGTAAGGGCTCGCACTCAGTCAAAGGTCCAACCATTCTCCACCATTGACCTCAATGTTAGCATTGAGTCTCCTCAGTCTCAAGCTAATAATCCCACAACCCAAGCCTTTAGCCCTCAGGGTGAGTCTCAACACTCCCCTGAGCAGCCAAAAAGGGACACCAACATCATCTAGTCATCTGCTCTTGTTGAAGCTCTTAAAAGATTAACATTTTGTCTTTTGCGTTTTGTCATAGTATAGGGACTTATTTTATAAATATATGTTCCTTTGTTTCTTGATAGTATAAATAGGATATTTTATGTATTGTGTAGGGTAGACATCTAGACATCTAAGACACCTTAGAAAAACAGTTAGAACATAAGGAACTGTAACCCTTACACATTGTATCATGTGCATTTGCTATCAATGAAATCTATGATTTTTTTTGATGTAATTGCATGTATTTGATTACTTTGTGTTTGAATTGATCATTGCATTATGATATCATCACAGATTCGATCCTTTTGAACCGATCAATTGGTATCAGAGCCTTCGGTTCGGTGATTAGAGCTTATCGACATTGTTGAGCTCTTTGAATCACTTGAAATCTATGTTGATTGTAGTTTGATCAATTAATTGTTGTTTTCAGTTGTGTTTCATCCATAGAAACATGATTTGAATCACAATTTGGTGTGTAATTTGTTCAGATCTGAGTAATTGATCAAATTTGTGTTCGAACTGTGTTCTTCATTTTCGGACTTCAATTCAATCAGAAAACATATTTGTTGTTGTTGTTTGATCAATATAATGATTGAAGATTGTTAATCGATCTATATACGACCTAATTGGAAGTTTTTAGATCAACTTAACAAGTTTTGAAGAATTTCATAAGATCTGAGTTTGTTGAAGAGGATGAATTAGGCGCTTGAGTTGTGAAAAACTGCTGAAATTGACCAAGTGTTCAGACACCTGACAACTGTGTAGGTGTTTTTGAATTGTTAAGGCGTTTTCAGTTTAGGCGTTTTACAACTGTTGGTACGTTTTGCGACTGTGTGGTCATATTGAGACTTTGCTGAAACAAAGAAATTCTAGGCGCACGAGGACTGTTTGGGAGTTTTTAACCCAGGCATTTGACAACTGTTTGGGCGTTTGATAACTATTCAGGTGCTTCATCACTGTGTGGGCATTTGGAAACTATTCAGGTGTTTCATCAGTCAGGCGTTTCAGAATTCAACGAAGGCATTCCCTTGGGCGTTTCTAGTTCAAAGTTCAGGCGTTTCAGAAGTTTCAAGCGCTTGGATATTCAAACTTATCAGTAAACACTTAGAAATTTTTTCAAAAACTAAAATCCAAAAATATTTTCATTTCATAGTTTCTTTTTAAAATTTTAAAAAATAACAAAAAACAAGTCATTTTCATTAATTCAAAATACAAAATGGTTAAGTCTAAAGATTCTGAGAACAGGATTCCCAAGCTCAAAAATAGAGCTGATTTCAAGAACTGGTCTCTTAGATTGAAGCATCATCTGAACTTTATTGACACTGACTTGTGGAAGTCAATAGAGAAAGGACCACATATCCTAATTACATCTGATGGTCCTGATAGAGAATTTGTGTATACAAAAGACTCTTCAGAACCATATCCAGAGGATGGTCTGCAAGGTGATGACTTAAGGAAGGTTAAGAATGACATCAAAGCTTATTCATTGATGTGCAAGGGGTTACCATTAGAAGTCTTGACTAGACTTGACGGTTATCAAACTGGTTACACCATGTACAAAGCTTTGAAGATCATTTGTGAAGGTCGTAAAGAGATACAAGATCTCAAAAAGCATAAGGCAATTGGAGTTATTTGAGCATCTTTCAGGTGAAATAATCAATCAGATGATGATGATGTGTTGGTATCAAAAATGATCTCAAAGATCTAAATTACAGACTTCTAAATGCTCTTCCATCATCATGGAAATAGACAGTCACTCTGTTAAAGCATACAGAAAAGTTTCCAATGGATCTTGATCTTTTGATTGCCAAAATTGAATCTGTTGAAATTGATGAGAGCTCCAGAAACAATGATAGAGCTGCATCAATGTCTCAGTACAAGTATGTTTCATCTCCAGCTAACACAGTGGAGAATGCTTTTCTGGAAAAAGATGATAACTCACTAGAAGGGGTGATTTGTTCATTGGAGCTGGTTTCTTTACAGATTCTTCTTCCACAAGTGCTCCTGTTTATACAACTCAACCTCAACCTCAGTCTCCTCCTAAAACTCAAACTCCTAAAACTCAAACTCCTAAACCTCAAACTGAGACTTCATCTTCTAACTCTGTTAAAACTAGCAAAGTTAAAGATGTTATTAATATCCTTTTATAGGATGATGAGTCAAAATCTGCTTTTACTGCATTTATGGAAAGTTTTCATGCTTATCAAGGTAGTCATCTAACCTAATTAGATCTTGTTTTGCAGGATTTGTTTGAGATGGATCCTGATGATGTAGAAGAGATGGACTTGAATTGGCAGATGGTAATGATTGCTTACAGAGCTCAGAAACACTCATATGTTAACAGGAATTACAAGCCAAGTGCAAACAAAACTGTTTGCTTTGATAAATCAAAATCAAGGTATTTCAACTGCAACAGTTATGGTCATTTCTCAAGAGAATGTAAAGCTCCTAGAAACCAAGGAGGAAATGGTCAAGCAGGTTCTAGCAGTCAAAGATACCAACAACAGTCTCAGAAGACCTTTCAAAAGCCTTATAAAAGTCTTCCCATGCCAGAACTTAAAGATGAATCAAATTTATCTAAAGAGCCAAAGAAAGCACTTGTTGTTAGCATCAAAGATGGCTATGACTGGAGTGCTTATGCTGAACAATTCACAGCTGATCTAACATCTAGGTTAGCTCTTGTTGCAGAAGCTCAAAATGAAGACTGGTCTGAAGAAAATGATCCAAAGGCCGATAGTGATTCAGAAAATGATGATGAAGATTATGATTGGAGTGACAAATCTGACCCAAAAGAGGATTCAGAAGAAATTGCACTCATGGCGCAGTCTGAACAACCAAAGGTTGAGCATTTATCATCTGACTCTAAGACTTCATCTTCAAGTTATCCTGAAATTCTTGTTGAAGTCAGAGAGTGCACAAAAGCATGTTTTGATCAAGTTGAGCATTACAGAACATATTTATTTAAGATCTGTGACAAACTTAAACAAGAAGAAGTAATGAACAACAAACTGAAAAATGATCACAAAGTCTCTGATGAAAAGATCCTATCTCTACAAACCTCATGGAACAAAACTCTAAAAGAACTTGAACTTGTTAAAAAACAACTTGAGGAGATGACTAAAAATCTAGAAGAGGAAAAAATAGCTCATGCTGCAACTCAGGTGGATCTAGCTAAAGTTAAAAGTTCTAAAATTATTGTAAAACAGCTGGTAAGTGAGAGGAAAGACAAAAACAAAATAGGTCTAGGTTTTACACATGAACCAATTCCTGAATCTATCACAAACACTCTGCCATAAAACTTTAACACACATGATCACTCACCTGAAAACAAAGCAAAGCTAAAATCCTTTCAAAACAAGAAAAAGAATTCTGAAAGTGATGAAGAGAAAACAAATGTTGAGATATTTGAGGAACAAGATTCTGAAAACATTAAAAATGGTCATCCAGTGAAAGTTAAATCTTACGAACCATGACCAAAGAATAAGAAAAATGTTTGTTCCCAAAGAGCATGTTGTTGAACAAATCATTGTTAAGAATGACAAACAAAACTCAAAGAATAAAGAGAAAGCAAAACTAGATGAAGTAACATCTGAAGATTCATTTTCTTACGGATTAAACAATCCCGACTTTATCAAATGGCAGAAAGAACAAAAAGATAAAGAAAATGCAAAAGAGTCTTCTACTGAAGATGTTCAATCCCAAAGCAAACAAAGATCATCAAGATCAAGAAATCAAAGAAGGAGAAGGAAAAATGCTAAATCTAACTCCTCTCAGAACAAAAATCAAAACAATCAAAATCAAAGAACAAATCAAGTTAATCAGTTTAAACCAGTGAAATTTGTGTCTGCAGGTATTTTTTATATGAACACAATTCCAGAAATCAAATCAACTTTAAAGAACAAATCTAACTCTGATCTGAAAACAGGTTTAGGTCCAAAGTCTTCTACTGTTAACAAAAGATTTGTATCTAAAGAATCTAGGAATGGTGTTAATGAACAAAAGTCAAAACCCAAATATCAAAAGAACAAATTCTCAAATCAAAAACAACAGATTAACTTTATAACTCCTAAATCAAAACAAGGATCAAATGTGGCGTCCACATCTAAAGTTAATCAACGGTTGTTTAAATTTCAACAAAGGTACTGTGAAATATGTGATATGTACAATCATAAGACTGATGAATGTTTCTTTAACAGGTACTGTCACATTTGTGATATGAAAAACCATTCAACAGCTGATTGTTATTTCAACAAGTATTGTACCATTTTTGATGAAAGAAATCACAACACTAAGTATTGCTACTTCAGAAGGAACTCGCCAAGGAATGGATATGTAAATCCACAATTTCAAAGAAATCAAAGTGTTGGTTCTCAAAGATTGACAAAACAAGCTTCCTTAGGCTTGATATCCTTTCGAAGGATTAATTCTAAATATGATGATTCTTATGCTATGACAACAAAGAATTATAATCAAGGAAAATTCATTCCACGATCTGTGAGAATGAACAATACAAAATTTGGTAATCAAACTTTTTCAAAAAATGTTTTTACTAATGGTTTTAATAACCTTGATGATGATCTTGAAAAACACTATCATGCTTTGCGGATTAAACAAATCAAAGATAATCAAAAATTTGTTAAAAACAGAATTGGCAAATTTAAACAACAAAAGAAGCCTGATGTGAATACACTTCATTTTAAACAATTTACCATTGTTGATAAATTTGGCAAGCCCAAGACCATATCGGCTTGGGTTGATAACTCAACTTAAATTTCTTTGAAATGCAGGTACGCCCAAGAAGACCTCTTAACACGTGGTATGTTGATAGTAGGTGTAGCCGGCATATGACAGGCAACCATGCCTTGCTTCAAGATTTTAAGTTAAAAGATGGTACTCATGTTGCATTTGGAGGTGATGCAGGTGGAAAAATAACAGGAGAAGGAACAGTGTCCAATGGGATTATTAGCTTCGATAAAGTCAACTATTGCATACAGTTGAACTTTAATCTTTTAAGTGTTTCCCAAATTTATGACAAATCTTACTCTGTTTTATTTGATGATTCTTTTTGTTATATTTTGAAGCCAGGTTTTTAGATAAGCAAAGAATGGGTAGTTGTTAAAGCTGTTCGTGATCGAGATGTATACAAGTTAGATATGTCTCAAGTAGATCCATCTACAGAAACAACATGCCTAATTGCTTAAGCATCAAATGCCGAAAGCCAGTTATGGCATAGACGTCTCGGGCATTCCAATTTCAAGAACATGAACAAGCTTGTAGCAGGAAATCATGTAGTAGGTCTTCCAACAAAGAAGTTTGCTACAACAGATCACTGCTCAGCATGTTTAAAAGGAAAGTAACACAGAGCGTCTTATAAGCCCAAGCTGATAAACTCAAATTTCAAGCCTCTCCAGATGTTGCACATGGAACTATTCAGACCAACAAATGTGCAGAGTATTGAAAAGAAATCTTATTTTTTAGTTATCATTGATGACTGTACAAGATTTTTATGGGTTTTCTTTTTGCATGCTAAATCTGAAACAGCTGAATTGTTAAAAGAATTCATCATTAAAGTAGAAAATCAATTAGATCAAAAGGTGAAAATTATCAAAAGTGATAATGGAACCAAATTTAAAAATGCTAATATTGATAGGTTTTGTGCAGAAAAAGGAATTGCTCATCTATTCAGTGCTCCTAGAACTCCACAACAAAATGGAGTTGCTGAAAGGAAAAACAGAACTTTGATTAAGGCTGCATGCTCCATGTTAGCAGATGCAAAGATTCCAATTACTTTCTAGGATGAAGCCATATCCACTGCATGTTTTGTACAAAATCAAACATTGCTTGTGAAAGATAAACAGAAAACTCCTTATGAGTTGATGTTTGGCAGGAAACCTAATATAGATTTTCTTAAATCTTTTGGTTGTCCAGTTTTGATTTTAAACTCAAGTGACCAGCTAGGAAAATTTGTTGAAAAATCTGATGAAGGATTTTTCATTGGATCTTTGTCGGTTTCAAAAGAATTTAGAGTTTATAACTCTAGGACAAATGTTATCCTTGAAAATTTCAATGTTAAATTTTTTGAAAACTCTTTTCCATCAGTTGCAAATGGTCCAGCTTGGTTATTTGATTTAGATTCTTTGTCAAACTCTTTCAATTCTAACTTGTTTGAATCTACAGGTGAGAAGAAGAAACAAGAAGGAGATCTCGGATCGTTCAGTGATGATTCTGACTCTGATGATATGGATGATTCTAGCCTAGATTATCCATTCTTCTCTTTTGTTAAAGATCTTGTATTCAATTCTAAATCTCATGATCAATCTAGCTATCAACAAGCACAAGAACATTCCATGTCTGAAAATACCAATGTTTCACAACCTATTCCTAATGATGGTCCTGAAATTGTATAACCTGAGTCTAGAACGTCATCGATTTTTGATGATGTAGTTGTTACTGATAATCTTGATTACTTTATCAACTCACCGACTCAAGTTCCTAATTTCAATCCACATACTTCGAGCTTATTGCATCATCTTTTCAACTTGAACCAATCTAATCTGGATGTTCATGTTCAAGAGAATGAGCTTCCAAAGTCTCGTATTCACAAGAACCATCCTACATCTCAGATTATCGGTTCATTGAATGAGAGAACAACGAGAAGTCATTCAGAACAAGCAAACCTCTGCTTATACTCATGTTTTCTATCTCAAATTGTTCCTAAAAACATCACAGAAGCGTTAAAGGACAATAGTTGGATTGAGGCAATGCAAGAAGAGTTATTGCAATTCCGCAAACAAGAAGTGTGGAAGCTTATGGATTTACCTGAATGAGAAAATGCCATAGGCACAAAATGGTTGTTCCAAAACAAGTCAGGCGATCGGGGAATTGTTGGTCGCAACAAAGCGAGACTCGTTGCACAAGGTTACACCCAAGAAGAAGGAATAGATTATGATGAAGTATTTGCTCCAGTGGCAAGACTTGAATCAATTCGTGTCTTCCTAGCTTATGCATCATACATGCAATTCAAGGTGTATCAGATGGACGTAAAAGGTGCTTTCTTGTATGGACCAATCACTGATGATGTGTATGTCAACCAACCTCTAGGTTTTGAAGATTTAGAATATCCTCATCGTGTGTACAAGCTTAGTAAAGCATTGTATGGTCTACATCAAGCTCCTAGAATTTGGTATGAAACGTTATCACAACATTTGATCCGGCATGGATACACACGAGGGAAAATTGATCCAACTTTTTTTATAAAGAAGGATTCAGATGATCTCTTATGTGTTCAAGTGTATGTTGATGATATCATATTTGGTTCTACAAGTCCAAAATTGTGCAATGAATTTGAAGATATTATAAAGTCTGTTTCCAAATGAGTTCTATGGGAGAAATTAACTTTTTCCTTAGTCTTCAAGTGAAGCAGTCTGCAGATGGAATTTTTAACAATCAAGAGAAATTCGTTGAAAAACTCTTGAAGAAATTTAAACTGCAAGATTGTCAATCCATCAGACCTCCAGCTGACTTAAATACCAAGATTGAACCTGATCCAAAAGGAAAATCAGTTGACCAAACTCTATACAGATCTATGATCGGATCTTTGATGTATCTTACTACATCTAGACGTGATATAATGTATGTTGTTTGTGTCTGTGCCAGGTACCAATCTGACCCAAAGGAATCTCATCTAATCGCTGTTAAACGAATATTCAGGTATCTCAAAGGTAAACCGGCTTTAGGGTTATGGTATCCTTATGAAGGAAACTTCGAGTTACATGGATATACAGATAGTGATTATGGGGGACGTTGCCAAGATCGTAAATCTATGACGGGTGGTTGTCAGTTTTTAGGTCCCAAATTAGTCTCATGGCAATGTAAGAAACAAACAAATGTCTCTGTTTCAACTGCAGAAGCTGAGTACATAGGTACTTCAGCAGGATGTTATCAAATCCTTTGGTTACAAAACCAACTGCTCGATTACGGGTTCAATTTTCTTAAAACTCCTATTTACATTGATAACACTACTGCTATGTTTGTTATAGCTAATCCTGTCCAGCACTCAAAAACAAAACATATCAAAATTCGATATCATTTTCTCAGAGATAACTCTAAAAAAGGTTTAATCATTTTGATTCAAATCACAACTGAAAAATAGTTGCCTGACCTATTTACAAAAGCCTTTTTACCAGGTCGATTTGAATATTTGGTTGAGTCAATTAGACTTATTAATAATGTTTAAAAACTAGTTTTGAGTTTAATTCAGTTATCTGAATCATAAAAATGAAAAGAACCCTCCCTTAGTTTAATCATGAATATAGAGAAACTATCAAAGTTAACTGCCTGATTGTATATATTGTGTGTGCATGTTAAATAGAAAATGGAAAAGCAAATACAAAAATAGAAAATTACAAAAATCAAAAGAGAAAAATATAAAACAAAAAGCTACAAAAATAGAGTTTTTCTTGTTAGTTAATTGTTTAGGACTGAATCTGTCTTTGCAATTTGTGAGAAATGATAGATACATTAGTTTTGATCAGTTGCATACTTCACTCGCTACTAAAGTCTGACGTGATCAGATATGATGTGCAGGTAAGCTCATGCAATTATACTGAAAAAGTAAATTCTTGTGATCAAACTAAATCAATCATGCATTCATGTTTGTGTATTTTAGTACCAATGAGTAGTGTTGACTTCTCAAATTGATTGCTTGTAAAGTCATAAACTCACACCTGGTGGCGATATGAATAACCATTAAGCTCTAATTATTTAAAGCATCTATTCACTTCTCTGTTATAAGTCATCATAGACCTGAAGTGACGAGATATCCTTTGTTATAAGTCATTACAGACCTGGATATTCTCACTTGATGCAAAAGATGCCAATGTCCATAATCTAAACATGGGATCTGATTATAAGTATATGTCAGGTTAACAAGTTGAGAAAAGTGATTTCTTGCATATCTTGATAAGAGTTGAGCTCTCTAAGTCTAAGTTTGACTTACATAATGTCATATCTAATCGTACCTTAATCAATCCAAGAATTGAAAAAGTAAGTGTGCTAAGTATCTTGCCAAAAGCACTCATTCTCTGTCCTTAGATCTCGTGTCTCCTTTGCTATAGAAATGCTGACCCGGAACACACTTGATCAGGATTTAATCACTGTTTATGACTATCCATCATTTTATTTTCTTTTAATATGTTGATCTTAACTGATATGATCTCACTGCACGCATGTGATTCAAATGTGTATAGTAGATTTTTTATTCTGCTTTAATTTTGATTTTTGCAAGATTTTCTGTGTGCAGGCATATTGATAATGATTGGTTTGCTCTACTTGCAAAATAAAAGAAACTTCTAAGTTTGTGAACTTAAAAGTTTAGGGGGAGTAAAAATTGTAAAAGAGAAAATCAATGGAAAATTTTCAAAATGTGAAAAAGAAATAAAAAATAAAGTGCTTTGGATGAAAGGTTGAAGCTAAATATTCAAGCATGTGTGTGTTTGATATTGCAAAAATGAACCTGAAAAGAATTTAAAAGTGGGAAAGCTTCTTGCAAACAAAATGAGATTATTTGAAAAGTTTTTAAAAGAAAGGCTAAAATGACTAGAAATTGTTTGAAAAATAAAAAATTTGATTCAAAGTTGATTTTGAAAATATGATTGATTGGTGATTAATTTGAAAATTCATGTTCACAAACAAAAATTTTGAATTTCACATGATGTGTAATTGAGGGTAATTAATGATATTTTTGAGTGATAGTCAAAAATTTGACTAAGTGTTGAGATAATATGCATAAACAGTACTAATGAACATAAACAATGTTCATATGGATGATGTGAAAATTTCAAAGTGTTAGACTCATGGAAGGTTCTCATGCGCCTGAATAGTTCTGAAAAATCCAAATCAGGAGTATGATGAATTTCAGAAGTTTGTACCAAGTGTTGGGCGTTTTGCTCTAGTCCATGCGCCTAAATAGTTATGTTCTGAAAATGTTCAAGTATTGGGCATATCAACATATGCTCATGTGCCTGAACAGTCTGGCTTTCCAATGTGGTTAGACATTTGAAAGTGATAATTTCTCCATGTGTTAGGCGTTTAATCAATTCTCACGCGCCTGAATAGTGCCCATGCGCCTAAATAGTGCTCGAGCATCTAAACAGTGCTCATGCGTCTCATCCAAATGTGCCTTCATAGTGCTCATAAGCCTGAAAACTCGGTGTGAAATGTAGTCTTATGTGCCTTCACAGTGCTCATGCGCCTAAGGATTTTTACACTTATATATATTTAACACTTGTGTAGTTTTCATTCACTCATTCACAAACTCAAAACACTCTGATTCACTCTAACACCAGATACACTCATTCACTCAAAATTCATTGTTAACAGTTAATATTTGTGATATATAGGTATCATAAGAGAATTTGACTGCCGAGGAGTCTTCCCTCAAGGTCATCAAAGCTGTTGTTGTTTCACCTATTCATGTGCCAAATGAATGTGAAAGATCAACAAAAATGCTATAGTCCTTTCTGAGATCTTGAATGCTGAGCAGATCATAAAATCTTTGAAAGAAGTTCAAGTCTGCATTCAAAAAGGCTTTGTGAGAGTTAGAACTCTACAAAGAGAAGCTCGTGTTCAAGATCAAAGATGAGCCAAAAGAGTTCAATGTGGACCGAAGACAATGTAAATCTTAGGGGGAGTATTGTTGAAGCTCTTAAAAGATTAACATTTTTTCTTTTGCGTGTTGTCATAGTATAGGGACTTATTTTGTAAATATATGTTCCTTTGTTTCTTGATAGTATAAATAGGATATTTTATGTATTATGCAGGGTAGACATCTAGACATATAAGACACCTTAGAAAAACAGTTAGAACAGAACGAACTGTAACCCTTACAAATTGTATCCTGTGCATTTGCTATCAATGAAATCTATGAATTTTTTTTGATGTAATTGCATGTATTTGATTACTTTGTGTTTGAATTGATCATTGCATTATGATATCATCACAGATTCGATCCTTTTGAACCGATCATCTCTTATAGAAGAACCCTTAGGTGCTGACCAAGGTCCCAGGTCATTAGATTTAACCTCCCTATCCCTCGTTAAACTATCAACCCTACCTGATGAGGACATTATGTTTCATCCGGGCCAGGATGTTGATCTACCATACCACTCTCAAGATCAACTGAGCCCCAGGGAATCTCTAATGTCTAGCCCACATCAACTATACCTAACTGAGGTGAGTCCAACTAGTATGGAGGTGACTCATGTAGGCTCAGCTACTACTACTAAGAGTGTTTCACTAACCTCTTAGGACAGTGGTAACATAAATGGGACTGAATCTACGGCAACCTTGCCCCTTGATGATTCTGAAAGAGACATCGGCACGCAAGGGTATACATGGCACCAAGAAACCATAACTGGTGGTGATGATGAACATACTAGGTATGTTATCTCATCTCCCAATGATTCTTCAAAAGAAGATGAGGGTAGATTGAAACTCATTATCAGAGACCTGCATTATAAAGTCCCAAACCTTGAATTAAAGGTTAAGACTTTAGAGGACAGGTCTGTCACTCAGTAACTTGAGACTGAAAATCTCAAGGCTTAACTAGCTGAGACATAGATTGAGAAGTCTGTTAGGCATGTACATACTCAGGTTTCTTTAAGTCCTTCCTCTAGCTCATCTGCTTCTCAAGATGATTCTACCAAAAAAGAGGAGAATGTACAAAAACAAAGACATGAGGAACCCTGCCTTGCCATCACAACAACTTCCCTTGATGCCATATCTTCTTTTTACCCTACACAGCAACACCCTACAACCATCTTCCCTCAAAGAGCTCCGGTTACTATTCAAGTGGATCCAAAGATGCTTATAGACCTCAACAGATTTTTAACCACATTTCTGATAAGCACATCCATTGAACAACCTTCTGAAGTAGTCGTTGCCTACTTTGGAGCTGAGGAGCTTCAAAGGCTGAGTGCATCACCTACTTCTGAAAAGGAAGTTGGTCAACCTAAGGTCTCTATTGAACCTAAGATTAACTTCGAAGGGGATATACAGACTCATTGCCCAACATCCAATTTGGAATGGACAGGTAGTGCAGTTCCAATTGCTTCTGAAGCAGAAATCCAAGCTGCAGATGGAATAATTGAACTGTCTGCCTTGTCCAATGATCTATTCATCACAAAGTCCATTCTTGACCTAGCCTCTGAGGTAAACAATGTGGAATTCCTTACAATCCCTCTATCTCAAACACCACAAGTCCAACCCCACTCTCCCTAACCTGAATCCTCTAAACCTAAGTCTCCAAGGGCTGAATCTTCCTCTGATACTAAGGGGAAGAGGAGGCTCACTGCTAAGGAACTTTTAGAGGAGGAAAGATTGGAAAAGCTCAAGAAGAAAGGAAGAGTTGATACTGAGAAGTCGTTGGCTGCAAGAAGCAAAGCAGTAGAAGCCGCTCAAGAAAGTATCAACAACAAAAAGAGAGTGGAGGTCATTGACAGTCTCATCAGCCTGGGAGTAGCCAATGAAGAAATTCTTCAAGTCCCACTTGATGAGCTTGTGAAGATGGAGAAAGCTATCTTGCTGCAAAAGGAAATAGAGGAAGCAGCAAGGTTGGCCGAAGAAGAGGAAAAAAGGAAAAGGAAGGAGGAGGCTATGGAAAGGGAGAGGATAGAAAGGATAGAATTTCTCTGCTCTAGAGGCTATTCTCAAGAGGAGCTGGCACCGCACACCCCGCAATTATGATACGATCTTGTTTCTTTTCCATAACGAACAAGATCAGATCAACAAAGAAAAGAAGAAGGATACTAGGGAGAAGCTGAAGGAGAAGAAGAAAGAGGAAGAGGCACAACTTGCTACTCCTAAGATGGAGGGAGATAAGGAATGGATGTAAACTTATCTCAAAGCCTTTGGCTTCTCTGGCTAGCAAGTGGGTCCCATGTCACTAAAGACCCTACAGCGACATGTCAGCAACATCAAGGCTGACATTCACTTATGAAGAGGGCAGGAGGTGATTCAAACATCAAGTGTTCAGAAGATGGCACCCAAACCAACACCAACACTTAAACCAACACCAACACCCAAACAAACACCAACACCCAAACTAGCACAACCTACACCCACACCTTTTCCCTTCTCCATCAAAACTAAACCAACCACTAAGCCTCACACCCCTAAACCCACACCATGAGGCCTTACCTACACCCTCACTCAGTGCCTCCCAACAACCACCTCCACTACCTATCCTCAAACCCAAAACACAACCCAAACCCAACCTCTAACCAAACCATCTTCTAAAACATCTAAGCCCCTGACCTTAGAAGAGTTCAAGAAGATCAAGAAGAAGCTCATAAACTGCGCAACACTGAGCGACATCTCTTGTTAAGAAAAGACAATTAAGCTGAAATATATTGATGGCTCTTCCAGTTCCCTCACAAGAGATGCATTCTTTGATCTGCCTAGAGGAACATTGGACCAAGCTCTCCAACTTCTTGTAGTCAATTTAGATGTTCTAACAGAAGAAGAGAAGAAGTTAAAAGGAGACCGGTGACTCTGCTGGATACTAGGAAGGGGGACAAGCTTTCATCCAATCCCCTCAATCCTAGAAAACAAATAGTCTAGTTGAGGTTCGATGAACCTTCACACAGCTTTGCTATGGAAAGAGAGAATGGTGAAGTAAACAAGGTTGATATTTTATCTCTATTACATTCAGCAGATTTGACATTGCTGAGTTAGCAAAGAAACCATTCTCGAATCCCACCAACTCTTAGGTTGCTGCTCATATCAGAAATCATCTAAGTAGTCTTCATCTGGCTGAGCTTACAAAGAAAGCCAATACTGAAGAAGAGTTGAAAAAGAGAGCAAAGGATGAGGAAGAAGGCACAACTACAAAAGGAAAAACATTCCTTCAGATGGTTGAAGGCTCAACTTCTGATCCTATAGTGTTAGATGGGAATATGACTACAATTCCTATCAACTAACTCTCTTCAAAGGGACGCAGCAAAGGGTGCATGTCATTCAGAACAACAAACTTGATCTATTATCTATGAATGACTTATACAAGCTCCTTACCACCACATCAGGGAAGAACAAGGAGACAGATAGATATCTTCTTTCCCTGGTGTTGAAGACCTTAAGGAGCAGAAGGAAGTGAAGTTTTGGTAGCATCGGCCTAGGGGGAGTTTGTTGGATCATATGAGGCTGGTGCAACCAAAACAACACTTAGAACATTTTGAAGTACAATTGACAAAGTCTTCCAAAGACAAAGCTCCTCTTCCGAAGACAAGTTGAAGATCTTTCGAAGCTTAAATATGAAGAACTTACGAAGGTAGAACCAAATCTTCCGAAGTATATGAAGACCAAGTAGTTCTCCATCCGAAGCATTCACACTCAGAAGATCCAAGACAAAGTCTTCCAAAGAATGAAGTCATGAAGACTTGCAGAAGACTTGGAAGAAGTTGATTCTTCCGAAGCATAAATAACCTTGGAAGAACTTATTCTTCCGAAGCCATTTTGCATTTGAAAGAATCAACTAGGAACCAGTGGACATAAGTATGGGCTGTCTGACATCCGCTGACAACTCTAATACACTGGATGGCGCTTTCCCACGCCCATGTAGTTGACCATACTTTAATCCACTATTCACCTTTATCAGTTAGTAGAGTTACCATACTTAGTTGGTGACAAAATTTAAGTCATGGACATGTCATGACTACCTAATCTAAGATATTATTTTATCTTAGATATTTTACTTCTAGCAGTGTAGTTTTGTCTAGAGGTAAATTCCAGCTGGTTTTCCAAGTATAACCGGCTGTAGATAGTAGTATATATAGTTTCTCATTGTAATTTAAGTAACATGCTTGTAAGAGTCTTGTGATACTAAGTTAAGAAGTAATATATAAAGTATATTGAAAACCATTATTTTGTTTATTATCTTATTATATTATCGTCAACTTAGTTAGAGATTCTGCTTCATCAACCGAGTGAGACTTAGTGAGTTCATGAGATAAAACCTTGTGTTGAGAGACCAACACTGATCCTGCAAAACTGGGAGTACTTGAACTTGATCTCTTGAACCATCCTATGGACTATGTAAGATAAGTCCTTAGGAATTTGGTCCTAGCCTCCATGTTTTTTTGATAGAGAGTGGATTACCACATGAAGGAGGTACTTCCACTAAGAGGATACGTTACCCTTCTTGAAGGTTTTGACAGAGTATTCCCCATCATAGCCCATCTACTGGAATGAGTTGTTTACAGCAAGTTTGGGGAAGGACAACTCGCCTTCTGCATCATGGCAGATAGTGCCTTATGTCAGATAGTGCCTTCTCGCCTTCCAAGATGACCTCTTGGCAGGTCCTCCAAAACTCTAAGAGTTGTTCTTCATAAAATAGAAGGTCTATTATGAGGGTGTTGAGGTAGTTTGAGAAAGATAAGAAGCAACAAAATATCTGAGAAACCTGGATCTTTCTCAGATGATAGCAGAGCAACTTGATTGTTTTGCCTGTGTAGATGCATGGAAAAATCTGGTTGGTTTAGGGGATCAGTGTTGGCCATTTTAAGTAGCTTAGAAGTGAAGCAAGCTACAAACAAAGTCAGTTTGTGGGTGAATTTAGGGTTTGAACTTTTGTAGATGAGGAGAATATTGAATGAGGGGAAACCATTGTACGAATATATATATACATATATATATGGTAAGGATTTGAGACAAAGTTAATGCAAAAGGATAAACTTTGAAATCCGGATATCGGTCCCACCTCTGAAAAAGTGTCCGAAAAGGTAGTTTTCTTGGATGTCTAAAATCTTCTGAAGGTAATTTGACTTTGAAAGATATTCCTTATCTTTACCAGAATATACTTCGGAAGAAAAATACTTAGAGTATTTTTACTTCTTAGAAAAATTTCGCTTCGGAAGAGATTAACTATCAGAAATTTTATTTAAAGAGAGAATAAAGCTTCCGAGACTTAATTGCTTTTGAAAGAAAATAGTCCATTAAGACATATAAGTACTTAGTCGAATATTTAAGCTTCAAAAGATATATCAGAATTTCTTCCAAAGGTAAATTTCTCAGAAGTAGTTATTTGTTTTGAAGACATAATTTTCTTTGAAGACAATTTGATGTCTTCCGAAAGAAAACATATCCAAAATTCTCAAAATTCTAAAGAATATCATTTTGAAAAATTTCTTCCAAAGTAAATTGGGCTGATATAGGTGATCATATAGACAACTTAAGAAACACATTTGAGAAAGTAATCTTGAATTTAGTTTAAGAAAATCTACTAAAAGTTAATTATCCTAATAGCTGATATAAGATACTTAAATCTCTCTTCATCAAAAGATTTTGTGAATAGATCAGTATATTGTTCATTTGTGTTAACTTTGACTAGTTTTATCAATCCTTTTTCAAAATTATCTCTAATCAAATGATACCTGATGTTGATGTGCTTTGTCTTTGAGTGCTGTAGATGATTCTCTGTGATAGAGATGGCACTGTTGTTGTCTATATGGTTGGGAGTCTTTTTGAATTTGAATCCATAGTCCATCATCTGATACTGAATCCAAAGCACTTAAGCACAACAGTTTGTAGCATTAATATATTCAGCCTTAGCAGTTAATGCAGACACATAGGGTTGTTTCTTTCATTTCCATGAGACCATCCTTTACCAAGAAATTGACATCCCCCTGATGTAGACTTTTAAGTCATGTTGCAGTCACCATAGTCACTATCTATATAAGCATACAGATTGAAGTCATAATTCTTTGGATACCAAAGGCCCAGTTTGTGAGCACCTTTGAGACATCTAAAAATTCTTTTGACAGCAGCCAGGTATGAATCCTTAGGTTCACTTGATATCTTGCATAAATACATGTAGCAAACATGGTATCAGGCCTACTGGATGTAAGGTACATAAGAGACCTAATCATTGCCCTATAGAGATGTTTATTAATACACTCCCCCTCAAGATCAGGTCCTAGGGAGTGGTTTCTAGCTATGGGTGTCTTAGCAACCATGCACTCTGTTAGATGAAATCTGGTAAGTATGTCTTGCAGATACTTTGACTGGTTTATGAAGATGCTATTGTCAACATGCTTCACTTGAATTCCTAGAAAGAAATTGAGTTCCCCTATGACACTATTCTAAATCTATTCTTCATCAGCTTCTTAAAGTCTTTGTAAAACTTTGGATTAGTTGACCCAAAGATGGTGTCATCTACATAAACTTGAACCAGCATAAAGTCATTTCCTATTCCTTTAATGAAGAGTGTTCCATCAATAGTACCTCTCTTATATCCATACTGACAGAGGTACTGTGATATTGTCTCATATCACTTCCTTGGAGCCTGAGGCAGCCCATAGAGAGCCTTTTCAAGCTGGCAGACATAATCAGGATTATCTGGGTCTTTAAAGCCAGGTGGTTGTTTAACATACACTTCTTTATCAATCACCCTATATAAGAAGGCATACTTGACATCAAGTTGGTAGACCTTGAAACCCTTAGATGTATCAAAAGCAAGGAATATTCTAACAGCTTCAAGTCTTGCTACAGAAGCAAAAGCATCTGTGTAGTCAATCCTTTCTTCTTGTGTGTAACTTGAACAACTAGTCTTGCCTTGTTCTTGATGACAAGTCCTTTCTCATCTTTCTTATTCCTGAAAACCCACTTGGTACATATTGGTGTCTTCCTATAAGGAAGAGGGCTTAGATTCTAAACCTTTTGTTTTCTGAATTGAAGCAGCTTCTCCTACATTGGTTCAACCCAACTTCCATCCTTCAGAGCCTTATCAATCTTCTTAGGCTCAATCTGGGACAAGAAACAAGAGTGAAGAAAAAGATTTTTGTCATGGGTTTGTCCTCTTTTTCTTACCCTTGTCTCAACATTTCCAATGATGTTTGTGGTGGGATGTGACTAGTGGATTATCAGTTGAGGAATCACATCAAGTTGGTTGGATAGATCTAAATTAGTGAAATTTAGATCTGGTGATTGAGTGTCATCCACCATATCAACACACTATCAAGAGAAGCTTGATCTAATAAGTGTGTCACATCATTTATGTTTTCTTCTATAGAGTGTTTATCAGCATTAAAAAATTCTTGATTACTATTACCACCTCTATCTCCTCTTACATTGGAAACTCCTTTTTTTGAGTTATGTGCCTCTGTTCTAGAATTTATAGCCACCTAAGATGTATCAGCTGAAGAGTTTGTCATGGTTGTACTGACAGGATTTCCAACTACAAGGTTTGTTACCACTGGAGTTGAAGTAGTTTGATCACTTAGTCTTCTCAGCTTAAATCCTGGATTAGAATCTCCTATTGATAAGCTACCTGTAGATCCTAAAACCTCTTCACGAGATTTGTTAAAACAGTTGGTAACTAAATCAAGATCAAACAACCAATCAAGACCAGAACCTTTCATACTAGGTGTGTGCTCGTTGAACATCACATTGGCTGACTCCTCAACTACTCTAGTTCTGAGATTGTATACTCTATAAGCCTTAGCTTGGGAAGATTATCCAATAAAGTGCCCATCATCTGATTTTTCAGCAAATTTGGCTATCTAATCTTTGGTATTCAAGATGGTGCAAGCACATCCAAATGATCTGAGGAAACCAATGAAAGGTCTCCTTTTATACCACACTCATAAGGAGTTTTACCATGAGTCTTGACTATAAAACTCTATTTTGCACATAACAGGCAGTGTTGACTGCCTCTGCCCAGAAGGTGATGGGCAATTTAGAGTCAAATAACATGGTTTTTGCAGCTTCAATAAGTGTCTTGTTTTTCCTCTCAGCAACACCATTTTCTGAGGAGCCTTGTAGCACTATATTTTCTTGTAATACCCTTCTCATCACAAAATGTATCAAGGATTTAGTTTTTGAATTTAGTTCCTTGATCACGTCTTAGATTTTGACCTTGTGAGCATATTGATTTTCAATTTTTAGAATGAAGCTCTCCAAGATCTCAGGGGTCTCATCCTTAGTTCTAAGGAAGAAGACCCAAGTGTATCTTGAGAATTCATCTGTGATCACCAAATAATATTAGGTCCTTCCTATACTCATTATACTAGTAGGGCCAAAGAGATTCATATGTAATAAGTGTAGGGGAGTAGTGATGGAGTTCGTTTCCTTTGGATTGTGAGACACTTTGTGTTGCTTCCCTTTCAGACATGCAACAAAATGGTCATCATTTTTAAACTCTTTCTTTGACATTCCAGTTACCAAATCATTCTTAATTAATTTATTCATGTTTTTAAAGTTTACATGGCACATTCTTTTATGCCAGAGGAAAGACTCATCACTAATTGCTTTAGATAGAAAGCAAGAAACTTCTCCTGATGGGATGTTTCCTGCAAATCCATCATGTACATGTTCCCATTCCTGGGGACTCTAAGCAGAATATGCTCTTGAGAAATGACCAACCTGGGCTTAAGAACAATGCACTCATGCTCAGTAAAGAGCATGTTATGTCTCTGGTCACAAAATTAGGATACACTCAAGAGGTTATACCCAAGCTGCTTAACATAATTTGCCTTCTCAATGTTGAGCTTACCACTTGTGACTCTGCCCCTTCCAGTGATATAACCACCTGATTCTACTCCAAAACCAACTGGCCCTCCATCAATTCTTTCAAATTTCTGAAGCAAAGAGCCATTGCCTGTCATGTGCCTTGAACAGCTACTATCAATAATCCATACATTTCCTTTGGTCCTCAGATATTCCTACATAGAAGAGATGGGTAGTTACATTTGGAAACCCAATCCTTATTGGTCTTGGGCTTATCAAAGTGAACTGAAGATAATTCAATAGTAACTGATCTTATATGCAAGCTTTGAGGATCATTTGCTATTATGGATGAAGAACTCTCAGTCATATGGCCTTCCTTTATCTTGCATACCATCTTTGGAAGACTAGACTTGGCCTTTAATACTTTGGAAGTTTTGATGACTTTGGAAGTTTTGGAGACTAGACCTTCGGAAGCTTTTGCATCTACTGCAGTAGACTTCAGTACTTCGAAAGCATTCCTTTCTTCCGAGACAAAATTTTCTTCCAAAGGTATGTTTTCACTTATCTTCTTCTTCACTTTGGAGCTTCCGAAAGGAAGAGATTCTCCTTCCAAAACTATCTTCTTCTTCTTCTTCATAGATGTTTTCTTCTTGGTCATGTGGATGATACTTTTGGGATTATAGATGCAATCCTTAGCAAAGTGAGATGTGCTACCACACATGATGCATTCAGCTTGCATACTTATGAGATTCTTCTTTTGAGTAGAAGACTAAGCTTGATCTCTTTCCATTTCCTTCTTCATCTTTATAGATGATGTAGTAGGCTTCTCAGGGTAAGGCTTGCACTTAGAACTGGATGGTTTAGGCTGTGCAGTAGTGGTGCACATTTGATCAGTCTTCTTTTCTTGACCAGGATGATTTGGACATGATCTTGGACTACTGGTACTAGAGTCCATGGTTGAGTCTTCAGTCTTCACCACTTCAAATCCAATAGAGATAAAAACTTGTTTTTGCTTGGAGTTGAAAGTGGTCTTGATCTTTTAGGCTTTCTTTGATTTTATTTTGGCTACCCTTATCAAGTTCTTCCTTACAGACTTGTTCATCCCTAGTTCCTTCTTCTCTCCAGAAGAATAGTGACCCTTCTTAGGATAACCCTTCTCACTCACTTCAGGTTCATCCTTGACTATCTCCTCTTCATCTTCATCCTTCTCTTGGATATGATCAACAAGAGGCAGCTCATCTTGACAAGTTCTACACCTTGGATATTTTATAGATAGTAGTGTGTGTGGAGGAGCTATCTCACTTGAACCTAATCCCTACCTGTTCTGATAACAAATCTTTGCATGCAAAGATAAGGATATTATTTTCTTGAAGGTTTCTTCTTCAAGAACATATTTTTCTACCATGGCTTTGTTGTTCACAAGCTTAGCCTGGCATTCAGTTAACTTGATAATGAGATCTTTAATTTGAGTCCTGTAATTTGTGTGCTCATGCTTAAGAGTTGAAATTGGTTTCTCTAAATCTTCTATTATAAGTTTATAGTCATTTTCAACTCTTTTGAAATCAGCTGTTAGAATTTTCAAGTACTCAAGGTCAGATCTCACTTACAAGTTATAGGACCTGTACATGTTAACTTTAGCAATGCATTCAGGAGTAGAAAGATGTTCTAATACCTTGGCTTCTTTATGATCATCCATCAATGCTTGGTTGGGAGAAGCATCTTCTACCTGAAAGTTCCAGTCAAAGCCTCCTTCTTCAATAGCAATAGCAGCAAGTTGTTTTTGTTGGCTTGGCACCTCTGTTCTAGGAGCTGCATCAGTGTAGTTTGGTCTGGGTTGTGCTTGGCCAGCATTTGTCATTGGTTACTTGCACTCCCTAGCAAAGTGTCCCATTTGGTTACAGTTGTAACACTTTACCTTAGTTTTATCCAGGCCAAACTTTTCACTGCCACATTGCTTAGGAACTTCTTTCCTGTTCACTTGGAGAACTTCTTGGCTCTATGAGTGAGAAGAGCCATCTACCAGACTATCTCCATATACCCCCGTTCATCTGGATGAAAGTTGTCACAATTTCATTAGCAGACACAAAGGCTTGAGTAGAGCTTGTCTCTTGGAATAGGCTTTCTTGGATGTAGCTCTCCTTGATGTCTCAGGGAAGGTTATGAAAGGACCCTTTTGAGAGTTGTTAGGGTAGTAGATAAGATGATGATGTGGTTCTCTACTATCCCTTTCAACCACAGGGACGGCTGAATTCTATTGATTGCTGGAAGAGCTACTTGATGGATTTTGCATGTTCATCTCCATCTGGTAACCATTAAGGATACCATATAACTTTGTAAGATTAAGGGTAGAGAGGTTTTTAGTTCTCTTAATGGCCACACAGTAGTGAGTCCATTATCTGAGAGGAGAGAACATGAACTTCCTCACAATGTCCCTATTCTTAAGCTTTACTCCAACATCCATAAGAGTATCCACAATCTCAACATACCTGAAGTATTGTTGAGTCATGGTTTTACCTATTTTGTAGATGAATTTCTCAAACTGCTACTTCATGAGGTCATTCTTCTTTTCCTTGGCTTTCTCAGACCCCTCATACATGAGCTTAAGTGCATCCCAGAGCTGCTTAACAGTTTTGCACTTCTTGAAGCCTTTGTATATAGAGTTTGGAAGAGCAGTTTGGAGAGCAGTCATGGCTTTCTGATCTACATCAATTTTCTTCCAATCTTTATCAGAATAGTCATCCATTTCCATTGGAATTATCCCACCTCCAGTAGTGGCTGAAGAGGTGCTTGGGATGTGAGGTCCTTTAACAACAGATCTCCATATCTTGCTATCTTGAGACTTGATGAACCCTTCCATACATTGGCACCAAGTATCAAAGTCATCACGAGCGATCAGTGGTGACTTTGTCATGGTACTGGTTTCCATATCAACCTTTGAGAAAGCTGCCATTTAAGCTGGTAAGTGTTTTGTGAAACTAAAAAGATCTAAGATGGTGTGATCTTACAATCAAGAGCTTGAAATGCTCTGATACCAATTGCAGGACCGGTAAGGGGTCAATGCAATAGTTTTACAGTTGTTAGGAGAGTGTTAGAACACTTAACAGATCAAATAGGGAACCAGCTTTTGATGAAATAAAGAACACAAGTAAAAAACAGAACAAGATAATATGGTTTTCAAGAATTATGTATATTGCTCTCAAGTTCTTACAAAGTGGTACAAAGCTTATCATAAAAGTTACAAGTAATTAAGATACTTTAAACTACATCCTACAACCGGCCATACTTTGAAGGCTAGCTGGAACCACTAATCTAGACAACAAGATCAATGTAGAGTCAAAAGGCAAATTGCGTTTTGACTAGTGACTATGACATGCCATAGCTCACATCCTAATATATTACAAAAAGGATAAAAGTACAAGAGTAGAAAGTTACAGACATAAGACCTTAATCTACAGTTTGAAAAAAGTATGACCTTTTCACCAACTCATATAAGTTAGTGAGTCTTTAGAGGTGGTAACAGAAAGTAGTTTAGCTTTTGTCAAAAGGTGATTTAGAAAATGCATCTCTTCTGTCTTCGGAAGAACTCAGTCTTTGGCTTCGGAAGACTTCAACTTTTCGGAAGATTTGGTCTCTTGGCTTAAGAAGATTTGATACTTAGTATAATTCACTGAGTTATATCATTTCTTCCAAAGTAACTTCCTTGTACTTCATATGTGCATGTTGAGAGCTCTTTGGTTGCATCAGCCTCTAAGTGTGATCCTGACAGCATGTCTTCTCTGTCTTCGGAAGAAATTAGTCTCTTGGCTTCGGATGACTTCGTCTTGAAGCTTCAAAAGACTTCATATTTGGCTTTCGAAGAAATGGTCATTTGCCTTTGAAAGATTTGATACTTAGTGTAATTCATTGAGTTGTATCAAATCTTTTGAATTAACCTCCTTGTACTTCACATGTGCATGCTGAGAGCTCTTTGGTTGCATTAGCCTCTAAGTGTAATCCTTACATGATACATCTATGATTTTACTATAGATGACAAGTCAAATCAATTAAATGTTTTATTTTTTGTCAAGCCCACTTCATTAAAAATACGGTGTGCGTTCCCGCATGTGATTATTTTACATTGCACGTACAAGACGAACAGGTATCGCCTCCCTTTTCTTCAAATTGTTGGCTAAACATCAACAAACAAGACATTTTGCATTGCTTCTATGTTCATACAAAATAAGAAAAAAGAGAACTTAAAGTGGGCTTTAAATTGTCGGAGAAAGACACTGGATGGCTATATGTTACCACGTATCATAGTCACATTGATGCCCTAGTATAGGTTGGACTCACCATAGTTGTTTAGGATTATTTTGTCTTTTATGTAATAGGTTGAATGTTAGTTTGTTTCCTTGTATGTTGTATTTGTATAGTTTCACTGACCCAGCGAAACTACGAGTCGTAGTCAGCTGTCCTTGGTCACCCGGCGAAACTGTATTTCGCTGCCGGGTGAATCTAATTGATGGTCAAGACAGTTTTGCTATCTAGCGAAACTATCAACGAAACTAACTTTGCTTATATATTGTCATGTTCTATCATTGTAGCAAGTTTAGCAAAACCCTAATACTGAAATATTATTATTACAACTCGGTGTTTTTGGCTAGAAGCATATTTGTTATTAGTTTTGAGCCTTTGTTTGGTAATTATTGAATAAATTCAAAACTTATTCATTATTTTATTATAAGTATTGTGTTGATTCAGTGGGATTTCTAAGTTTATTCATCAAATGCACTGTTATATCGATCATAAGGACCGACAATATGGTATTAGAGCCATTGTGCTCTTGGTTGGTTGAGTTTTGTGTATTTTTGAGCTTAAAGTCACTGTTCCATTCAATATTGTTCTGATATGCTAGTTTTGGATATGGAAATTGATTGAGGCTTGTTCGTAGTTGGTGTGGGAAGCTATAGAAATCATCAGATCTCAAATTCATTGAGATTTGGATGAGTTTGAGTTGATTTAGTGCTGAAAAGGTTTTTCAGATACGTTGGGCAAAACTAGAGTTTTTTCAGCGAAACTACATAATTTGTGGTTTTTGGATCTAGTTTCTTTGCCCTGCAAAAGTACCTCATTTTGAACGAAAGTTCACCTTCTTTGATTGCAAAAGCAAGCGAAAGTGCTGCCGAAATTGTCCTCAGAACGAAAGTTCTACTAGTTTCAGCGAAACTATCGCCGAAACTAGAGTTTCTAAGCACTCATTCGAGCAAAACTGTTGTTCAGCTTCGAGCGAATCTACTAGCGAATTTATCAGCGGATTTATCAGCGGATTTAGAGATTCTTTAGTGAAATTAATACTGTTTAAAAAATGACATCCACCAACATCACCATTTCTGACTTATAAATGGTGATAACTTTGAGGACTAGAAACGATGTTTAAAAGCCTTCTTTTATTATACTGATCATAATCAATGGGAGTCAATAGTAAATGGTCCACACACTCCAATTGTCACTATTGGTCAAGTTACCTGACCAAACACTGATCCATCAACCTTTACTAAAAGAGACCTCAAGCTAATCGATCGTGATCAGAAAGCTTTTGGGGCTTTAACCTTATGTTTATCACAAGACATCTATAATCGTTTTGCTGAACACAAGAATGCAAAATCATTGTATGATTCTTTGTGTGAATTTTATGATGGAAATGAAGATCTGAAGAAGGACAAGAAAGCCCAAGCTCTAAAGGAGTTCAATTCATTCGTAGGACACAAGAATGAAAGCCTTACGGATATTACCAATCGATTTTGTCTATCTCAAGCACTTTAAAGAAATATGATGAATAGTTGGGTAACCATGAACAAGTTACTAAGCTCTTGGACTCTCTTCCACCGTAATAGAGCTTGCAAGTCAGGATGTTGAAGCAGGAAAGAATCTTTGCTGATTATAAACTCATGGATGTCATCAGCAAACGGAAATATTTTGATTTGGATGTGAAAAGGAGGGAATACAATCAATCCATGATGCCAGCCACAGTATATCCATAAAATGCTGCATTGATCTCATCCGCTGCAAACTCGTCCATGTATGGTTCAGCTTATGGTGGTTCTACAGGATATGGCATATCAAACAAGTCTGGTAGTGGATCTTCAAGTGTTGGTTCAAGCTCAAATACATCCGTCACAGCTCAAATTCCATCTGACACAATGACATTATTTGGAATGTTTGTACATAGCTATAAAGCTTTAGTTGCAGGGGAGTTGAAGGGAAAAGGAATGACTGTTGAAGACATGTATCAGGTGGATCCTGATGACTTAGATGAAACTGATATCTAATGGTAGATGGCCATGCTCACATTGCATGCAAAAAGATTCATGGAATGAACTGGAAGGAGGAACTTTGACAATCAAAATCAAAACTCTAAACATCGTTTTGATAAGTCAAAATTGAGATGCTTTAATTGCAAACGGCTAGGGCACTTTAAAAGAGAATGTCCATCTCCTATCATCATTAAACCAGGAACTTGTGGATCTTCCAAAGTTATCCCGATCACCGACAAGGAAGAAGCCAAGCCAAAGAAGGCAACGGCACTCATTTCAAACTTTGATTGGAGTGTTGGGATTAAGGAAATAGAAGAAGAAATCAATCATGCTCTAGTGGCTGAGGTGGTGAACAGTGATGTGGATTCTATTAAGGACTTTGATCCTTTCAGGAGATTAAAGTGAGATTCAAGAAGAAGCTATTGGTGAAAGTGGTAACCAACAGGTTCAAGTTGAAGAGGTGAAGATTGGGAAAGTCAAGGAAGAAAAAGGTGCTTATGAGTATGCTGAAGAGAAAGTGACAGTTTGTGAAGCTGATGAGTTTGGGAAACAACAACAAGTTGAAGTAAGTGGAGTGAAGCTGGATGTCTGTAATGAAGAAAAGAAAGAGGAAAGTGAAGCTGAGGAGACCAGGAAGAAAGCATTAGAGGAGGAAGAATGAAAGAAGAACACTCCGGTCTATCAATGCGAAAAGGCCCTAGCTGCTGAAAAACTAGTTATGGGTCTCCCTTATGAGGTAATTCAAGACATGTGTTCTCCTCCATGCAAAATCCATTTATTTGGGGTTTATAAAGCTAATAGATTTTTGTTAGAAAATGAAAAAGAACTAAAACAAATAAATAAGGAACTTAAAACAAATGAGTCTAAATTTTTGTCAAGATAATTGAAGCTTTAAAGGAAAATGAGCATTTAAAAAGAAATCTTTTGGAAAGAAATGTTGAAATGAATGCTTTAACTGAACATGTAGCACTTGTTGAATTTGAAACAAGCAAATTAAAAACCGAACTTGAAAAGTGGACAATTTTTGGGACGAAACATGAGGAGCTTTGTAAGAAACAATGGGGGGCTAGAATTAAGACTGGTTTGGGAAGCAAAGAAACCACTCATATTTATCCTCCTCCAAGTAATTATTGTTATTCTCCTATGCCTATACCTCATCCAACTAATGAATTAATTCAGAAAGATACTAACAGTTTGTATGCAGGTTTAGAAGGAGTGAATCATAAGGAGATTCGAGAGGAATATGATTATGATGCAAGTAGTGGTCTGGGCAGCTCTAGTCTTAGCATTTCAGATTCCAAAAAGTCTTCAATAGACAATAGTTTAAGTAGATTTGTTTCCTAAAAGTCTATTACAGATAATGGCATGTGTAGTTCTAGCTCTAGTCCAGCTTGTTTATCTTCAGATGTCTATGAATCAAATCATGATGTTTCAAATGCTTGTGTTAATAGAAATGATGGTTGTTCAAGTAAAGCTTTAGACAGACATACTGACTCAAATTGTTTTGAAAAGTTCCTCTCTCATCCTATTATCTTTTACACCAATTCGGATCTCTAAACCTAAAGAAACGGAGACAACTTCCTCAAAAGTTAGAAACATTATTGTAAATGAATCAGAATCTGCTAAAATTAAGGTCACAAAAGAAAAATTAAAAGAATCATATGACTTTTGTAGCAATTCTGATTCATACATGTCTGAATGTGAGGAAGAGATATTAATAGATCAAGGTCCTGTTTCAAAATGTAAGAAGAAAGGTTTTAAGTCCCGATGTTTTAGATGTGCGAAGGATGATCACGTAACTAAAGTTTGACCTGAGGTTGTTAGTAGAAATGTAAATAATAGTTCATTAGGAAGTAGATTAAATCATTTTGTAAATAATTTTTTTTGTAAAAAATCCTCTATTCCGAGACCTAAGTTAGTCACAACTTGGGTCCTAATTTTCAAATCTTAACAACTTTTTGTTTATATGCTAGGATCATTCCAAAAAAGCAATAGCTTCTGGCACATTGATAGTGGATGTTCAAGGCATATGACCGGGTTGAAGAACCTACTTACAAATTATCGCATAATAAATGGAGGATATGTTGCATTTGCTGGAGACAAGAAGGGCGGAATGATGATTGGTCAGGGAGAAGTCTCAAAAGGTTCCTTAACTCTAGAGAAAGTGAACTATGTCCTAGAATTGGCATTCAATCTGTTAAGTGTATCACAAATCTATGATAAAGACATTCTAGTGTTGTTTATGTCAAATGAATGCTTGTTTCTCAAACCAGAGTTTATTATTCCAGAAGATTTAGTGATCATGCGTGCTCCAAGAAAGAATGATACTTATCTTCTAGATATGGGATCACAAGAATCTACCTCCACTGTGACATGTCTCCTGTCCAAAGCTTCATCTTCTGAATCTTTTCTATGGCATCGAAAATTAGGACATGTTAATTAAAAAAATATAAATAAATTGGTTAAGAACAATCTTGTAAGTGGGCTACCACTTAAAGATTTTTTAGTGTTAGAAAAGTGCATGGCACGTGCTCAAGGAAAACAGCACAAAAGGCGACACAAGCTTAAGCTTGAAAATACAATTTCAAAACCCCTTGAATTGTTACATACTGATTTATTTAGTCCTATTAGTGTTAAATCTATTGCTAAGAAATCTTATTGTTTGGTTGTTACAGATTATTATTCAAGATTCTCTTGGGTAAGATTTCTAGCAAATAAGGGAGACACCGCAGAAGAGCTTCAGAAGCTGACCCTCTCACTTGAAACCATCAACAAAAAGAAAGTAATGGCTATTCGAAGTGATAATGGAACTGAATTCAAAAACCATATATTTAATTCTTTCTGTGCGAGCAAAGAGATTCTCAGATAGTTCAGTGCTTCCAAGACACCTCAACAAAATGGTGTTGTTGAAAGGAAGATTCGGACCCTTATCGAAGCAGCAAGAACTATGCTGATTGAGTCAAAGCTTCTAATTATTTTCTGGGTAGAAGCTATCAATTGTGCTTCCTATGTACTAAACAGGGTTCTTATTATGAAAGACAAAATAAAGACTCCTTATGAGCTTCTTTATAAACGGAAACCCTTGATTGACTTATTTCGTCCATTTAGTTGCTCATGTACTTTGCTAAACACTCAAGGTCAGAAGTCAAAGTTTGGAGCACTCTCTGATGAATGTTTCTTTGTTGGCTATACTTCCTCACAAAAGGCATATAAAGTGTACAACAAAAGAATGTGTATTGTGCAGGAATCATTCTATGTTGATTAGCAGGATTCAAATTTACCAAACATGGGGTCAGACTGTCTTCAAATCTTTCAGCCTTCCTGTATTTGATGATGATGTTGTTCATCAAACCAATGTGCAAATCATTCCTCCAACCGAACCTCTTCCACCTGAACCTCATCCATAACAACCAATTGACCCTCCACCTCAACCTCCGCTTGATGTTCCACCCACACCTCCACCACAACCGATTCCTCTATCCCAACCAACTTCCCCTTCACAATCATCACAAACCACATCTTCATCTCATTCCAATCCATTAACCCTTAACACCAACTTCAAAACCTTAAAAGACCATCCACATGATTATATCATTGGTTCCATTACAGATGGTGTGAGGACACGGAGTCAATCTGGATTGATAAATGAATGTCTCTATGCATGTTTCTTATCTTAAATCATTCCGAAAAATATCTCAGCAGCACATCAAGATCCAAGTTGGGTTGAATCTATGCAGATGGAGCTTCAGCAGTTCAGGAAACTAAAAGTTTGGCAGTTACTTGATCTTCCTCCAAACAAGTTTCCCATTGGTACCAAAACAAACCAGATGATCGAGGAGTTGTAATAAGGACATCAAGGTTAGTTGTTCAGGGATTTGCTCAGGATGAGGGAATTGACTATACTGAAGTGTTTCCTCTAGTTGCTCGCATTTATCAGAATCTTTCTTTCTCACGCTGCTCACAAAAACTTTAAAGTCTTTCAAATGGATGTGAAGTGTGCATTTCTCTACGGGAACATTGATGAGGAGATTTATGTTTGTCAACCACTAGGTTTCGAGGATCCAGATTTCCCAAACAAAGTATATAAACTTGATAAATCCTTATATGGATTACATAAAGCACCTCGTATCTGGTATGAAACTTTGACACAATATCTGCTCAGCAAGGGTTTCTCTCGTGGATTTATAGACATGACTCTATTCAAGAAGGAAGTTGATGGTGAAATGCTGATTCTTCAAGTGTATGTTAATGACATCATTTTCGGGTCAACAAATAAGAAACTGTGTAGAGAATTTGAAGAAGTAATGAAGGATTGCTTCGAAATAAGCATGATGGGGGAGCTGTGCTTTTTCTTGGGGTTGCAGGTTGAACAAAAGCCTGATGGTATTCTGATTCACCAAGAAAAGTACGTTCTGGAGATTCTCAAAAAGTTCAAGATGGATGATGCTTCTCCAGAACTCACTCCATTCACCGCTCAAACCTGTTAACTCCAAATGATAATAGGAAATCCATGGATGCTCATCGCTATTATTCTATAATCGGATCTTTAATGTATCTTACGGCAAGATTCATCGTGTGCTACTGTGCCCGTTTTCAAGCCAACCCAAAAGAATCACATGAAAAAGCTGTTAAACGCCTCTTTTGTTACTTAAAGGGTTCTTCTCGTTTGGGTCTTTGGTACCCAAAAGGAGGGAACTTTGATTAACATGCTTATTCTGACAGTGATCATGGTGGTTGCAGGATCAACAGGAAATCCGTCACTGGCGGATGTCAATATCTCGGGGATTGTCTTATTTCATGGCAAAGCAAGAAGCAAACAATAGTATCTCTATCTAAAGTAGAGGCTGAATATGTTGTTGCATCCAGTTGCTGCTGCCAAGTGCTTTGGATATAACACCAGATGATGGATTACGGAATCAATTTTCTTCATACACAACTTTTCTGTGATAATGAAGCTACTATCGGAATTGCCAAAAATCCAATTCATCATACTCCCACCAAGCACATTGAAACAAGGATTCATGCAATCCGGGATGCTCAAGAAAAGGGTTTTATAGATATTATTCCAATTGACACAAAAAATCAAAGAGCAGACCTTTTCACAAAAACATTTGATAAACCTCGTTTTTATGAATTGATCTCATTGCTGGGTTTAATATCTTTTTGAAACCTCTTTTCATAACAAAATGTGTAAATAGTTGTAAATAACCTTTTTTGTTTTTTTATATATAAACTTTTTCTGATAAACTTTTGAGTCACATATTCCTTCACATCTTTGATCTTTAACAAAATTTGAAAAATAGAAATTTCCATTACATGGCTATTAAAAAGAAATTTCGGGGAGAATAAAGATTAAACTCTTAATTTTTTCAATGGAAAAAGATGTTTGAAGGAGGTCAAGAGCCTTGTGTTGGGATATGCATGGTAGGCTCAGCCTGAAAACAAAGTAAACAGTGATTGTGTAGCTAAATTAAAGTTTAAGAACTTAGTGATAAGGATTATCCTCCTGACATTTTGGCCTACACAAAGATACAAGTCCTTGTCAAAAATGGGTTGAGAGTTTCAAATCTCTGCTTTAATATTCCCAAAATCTCCTTATCACCTAGTCTCTGAATTGAAGCTTCTCGTTAGCTCTTCAGAAATATATCTCGTGCTTATCTCCTCTGCTATGTGTGAACATTGACCTGGAGTGATGATCTCCTTTGTTATACGTGAGTATAGACCTAGAGCTCTCATCAGCACGTTCTGATGATCTTCTCTGCTATACGTAAGTATAGACCTGAAGCTTTCATCAATAAGTTCATATGGTCATCTCCTCTGTTATACATAAGTATAGACCTGGAGCTCTCATCATTGGTTCCCCAAATAAAGGCACAGTAATTCTTATATTAAGATCATTGTTGAAAACTCTAAAGAAAATTCAAGCTGGGTTAATCATATTGCTCAATAAACCATGATGACAAGATAAGTACTTTGCTAAATGTCTATGGGGACCAAGTCATCAGAGTTTCTAAAATTAAACCAAAACATGATAAAGACAGCTGCAGATTACAAGTTGAAAAAAATAAGGCATAGGCTTAAAAGGACAAACATATCAGCAATCCCGCCAATCTTTGACTCTCTGGAATAATTTCTTGAAAAAGAAGTGTCAATATCCTTTTATTCTTAATTTTTCTTTTATTTCTTATTTTAATATTATTTTATTTTATTTTAATCTTCCGTTATTCTTATTTTGTTTGTGTTGGTATTATGGGGTGAAGAAGTTATTCATGAAAGTTTTTGTAAATATAAGAATTAAATTTTTATTTTTTTATTATTTTTTTTAAAATATATAAAATTTTCAAAAAAATTTCAAAAAATTTACTAAGTGTTAAGTTCCAGCGAAACTAAGTTTCGCTGGTTGTTTCGCTAAGCGAATCTATAGATTCGCCGGCAAACTCGCTCTACACTAGGATACCCATGATTTCATCTGTGATGCCGAGCAAAACTATAGTTTCGCTGCCAGTGAAACTAGTGTCTATATATTGCACAATGTGAAATCAGTTTCACACTCTTATTTAGCGAAAGTAAACCCTAGTTTTTCTGTGCATTCACACCCATATTCTACTAAATCAATTTCCATAGCGATTAATTGTTTCTAAGTGTATAGGTGGGTGTTTCGAACCTGTTCTTGTGCATTTATTGAGGTTTTAAACATTGGACCTTAGTTTTAGGTTGATTCGCTGGTCAGTAGTTTCGCAGATTCGTTCAGCGAAACTGCGAAACTAACCAGCAAATCTGAACGAAAGTTCAAGTGTTCAGAGCGAAACTGTCCAGTCATGCTACTCAAGCGTACTTGACAGTTTCACCCAGATAGTTGCAGCGAAACTATAGATTCGCTCAGGCATATGATTCTGTGTTAGGGTCTCAGCGAACTTATAATTTCTCTGCTGTAAAAACTATAATTTCGTCCTCAACGAGACTATAAAATCGCTCAGACACATGAGTTTGTGTCGGTGTCACAGCGAATCTATAATTTTGGTTGAACAAAACTACAGTTTAAACAGCAGCGAAACTGTTAATTTGTGCCTCTAGCGAAACTACAGTTTCGCTTGTCAACGAAACTATTGAACTTTCTGCATTTTCTTGTATTTTGTTTATTTCATTGTTTATTCATACTTCAATGTTTTAACTAACCTATTTTTGTTTAATTTTCAGTTAAGATGGCAAACCTAAAGTTTGATGAGAGAACAAACATTGTTGCATTATTGGATGATAGCAACCCGAAGACCATTGGCTTTAGAGATTGCATTAAGTGGTTGGAGCAGTCCCCAATCAGTTATGCTATGTCTCACATGCACATGATCTATGATCTTCATGTAAGAGACTTTTTGAGAACTGTAGAGTATGACCTTCGGTCTAATCCGCATAGGATTACTGCTAAAGTCCTTGAGCTTGACTTTGTTATTTCTATTGAGACTGTGGCAAGAGTATTGAAGCTAGAGGAAGATTGTGGGGATGAGGTGGTAATGTTTGACTTTGTTAAATGCATTTAGAAGCATTGGGTATGAGGGACCCTCTTTTGGCTCAAAGAAAGAAATCAAGAAGTCTCTTCTATCTAAGGAGTGGAGATACATTGCCCACATATTTATTTTGTGCTTTGATCATAGGAAAGGAGGGTGAGATGGTCTAAATCAGCACTGGGCAAGGGCTATGATTGTATGTTGCAGGGGATAGAAAGCCAATATTGCTAAGTGATCTTTGATTGCATGACTGAAAATATAATGGCTTTGAAAAAGGATAAGTGGTTGCTATATCCAAGGTCTGTACAGATGTTGATTAATGATTTGAAACTAGATCTACCTAGACATGGAGAAATTAAAAGACTTGTGCAAATGAATACAAGAATATTTGCAGATTGCTCAGCAGTGAGACATTACTTTAGCGGGAAGATAACATATCTTTTGGAAAATATGTACTCTGCTGAGAGATAGAATTACATCAAGAGATTGATTGAAAATGAAAATAAGAATGCTGAAGAGAACAGAGAGAAACAAGATGAGGCAACAAAGAAAAGAAAAAGATATGCAAAGGAGAAGGAGTATGATTTTGAAGCTGAAATCGATAAAGTGGAGGAGGAATTAAGGACTCAAAGGGAGAGGAGAATGATAAAGAAAGCTGATCAAGGTGAACCTACAAATGTTGGTGAATGAAGAACAAGCACAAACATCAAACTTTTTCTGAAGCCCTGAAAGAAAGGATGCAAGGTCAGAGCTAGATCAATATGTTATTTGAAACTTGAATACATCGTTGGCAAATGAATTGGGGATGATTAAGACAAAGTTGGTGAATTAAGAATTGAGAGAGTAGGAGAAAGATAAGGAAATGGAGAGCATAAAGAAAACGATGGTAGATCAACAAGACTTAATCAAAAGACTACTCAAGGAGGAGAATGAGCTAAAAGCCAATGTTGGCCTGCCCAACTAGTTAACTCAAGCTGAGATAGATGATCTTACTGATATGTCTAAGTATTCCTTTTTGAAAGTGGGGAGTACAACTGGGATCGGAGGAGACACAAGTGAAGCTAGAGTTGATGCAACTGATGCTGGTGTTGGTAAAGCGGGTGCTAGTGGCAGTGGTGATGGTTGTCCTGATGTTAGAGTTGATGATATTGTTGGATCTGGAGTTGAGAAAGGAAGTGATGCAGGAGGTGTTGAAGGAGATGAGGCAATGGTTGTAGAAGCAGGGTTTATAGATTTGGGGCTTGATATAAATACTGATTTGACTGGTGATGAAGTATTTAGAGAAGAAGAAAATGGAGCAGGCAAGAAAGGAGCTGAGCTGAATCTGATAGATGAAGAAGAGGAGTATGAGGAACAGTTTGTTGATTACGACTCTGAGCCTGAATTCTATGAACTAGATGAGCGTCCAATGACTTATGTGGCTCAGAGGAGTTCTATCGAAGGAGATGTGTTTGAGTTGAATAAGGAGGATTGGTTTGCTAAGGAGAAAGACCCAGAACAACTGACTCCGTTATTTCAAAACATAAGTGAACCAAGTAGGAAGAAATCCATCAAGAAGATAGTTAGTTAGAAATATAATCATGAATTGAAAATGTTTATGATTAAAAGAAGAGGGGGGGGGGAAATCTCATATCTAAATAAAAGGAAGGCATTCAAGACATAGCTGAGATGGGATTTGAGAAGGTTAGCTGAGATTCCCTTGATAGACTCAAGCCTAAGCGAGAGGGCAATTATGCTAGAGAATGAGATACGAAAGGGGCTTAAGGACAACTTTGATGCATTTGGATATATGAAAACTAAAAGGAGAAGATCAAAGAAAGATTTGGGTTGGGCTACAGGCAAGGGCAAGATTATGTTGAAGCTTAAGCCTGCCAAAACTGTTAATAGATTGAGAGTGCCCAATCCACTTCCCCCAAGATTACAAAAATTTAAGAAGTGGTTCTATGATAATAATACGGGCGATGTAGTGATCAGACTAAAGGGTGGAGAAGAAATTAAATTATTTGATCCTATGGAAGTATTCTCCCTCTGTGATGAAGATTTGGTGGTTTTATGTGAAAATCACATCAAAGCCAGAGCCGGAGCTGAAACGAAAAATAAAGCTAGCCTATTCATGAGGGTAGCTAACAAGGCTCGCGGTGTCAGAGCTGAGGTCAGGGAGCTTATCGAGAAAATACTTTAAGCTGATGAGTTGAGGATGGATGTGCAGGAGCTGACAAGAAAATTTGAAATGGCTAGTGCTGAGGAAGTGGAAGATGAAGGAGAAGATCAAGGGTGATGTCCAACCTAGGGGGAGTATTGATGATTTAGTATAGGTTGTACTCACCATAGTTGTTAGGATTATTTTGTCTTTTATGTAATAGGTTGAATGTTAGTTTGTTTCTTTGTATTTTGTATTTGTATAGTTTCACTGACCCAACGAAACTACAGTTTCGCTCGTAGTCAGCTGTCCTAGGTCACCCGGTGACACTGTATTTCGCTACCGGGTGAATCTAGTTGATGGTCAAGACAGTTTCGCTATCCAGCGAAACTAACTTTGCTTATATATTGTCATGTTCTATCATTGTAAGCAAGTTTGGCAAAACCCTAATACTGAAATATTATTGTTGCAACTTGGTGTGTTCGGCTGGAAGCATATTTGTTATTACTTTTGAGCCTTTGTTTGGTGATTATTAAATAGATTCAAAATTATTCATTATGTTATTGTGAGTATTGTGTTGATTCAGTGGGATTTCTAAGTTTATTCATCAATTGCACTGTTATATCGATCACAAGGATTAACACACATATTGAGAGTTGACTCTAATGGATGCATGCCAATTAATTTTCCCAGAAATGACCCGATTACTTTGCAGATATCATATACAGAAGAACATCAGAAAGCATTGCAGGCAATCTTTCAAGTCTCAGAATGAGTGGGATAAGTTTATGTATTAATGGAGATTTTTTCTTCAATGTCCAACAATGGAGGCTTACTATAAATCGAAGGCGATTGGAGACAAAGTTGATGAAAAAGCATCGAAATATTTTTCTGATCTATTCAAATTATTGCTTTATTTTATATGTTGAAACTAACATATTTAATTTAACATTTTAGTTGTATTTAATTATTTGGATGTCAACTGTTTGAAAAATTATAAAGATATGTTCGTGTCTGCATGGATTGATCAACATATCAATTTTGTAGAACGAACAACAAATAGTGTAGAGAGCCAACATGCTTTGTTAAAAAACATTTGAATTCGGAGAAGTCAAATTTAGATAAATTTATAGGAATTATAAATAGCATAGTCCGTTTACACGAAACACAAATAAAGGCAAGCTTCGAGGAAAGTCGGATTAAAATAAAACATCAACACAAAAATAATTTATTTGTTTTATTGATATCTAATTTTTCTCATGAAGCTCTAGATATATTAGTTGGGAGCTGAGGCGAGTCAATGAGATTCAAAACCAATCACAAAGTTATGGCTACCATATTCGTAGTAGTTGCGGTTTACCATGTGGTTGTGAAATCTCACAGTATTTAAATGCAGGCGATCCTATTCCACTACATTCGATAGATATATTTTGGAGGAGGCTTGACTTTTCAACGGTATCGTTGAACCAAGTTGAAGAAGATATTCAATCTGATGACGAACTTGAGAGGTTCAAAGAAGCTTAGTAGAAACAAAAAAACCCCATAGTGAAAAGGAATTGGTTAGAAAGGATAAAAAGTATAAGGGATCCTATCAGCATAAATCTTAACGAGCCTACATTACAAAAAAACTACTCGTGGAAGGCCAACACTCAAATATCAAAAGCAAAACAAACTAATCCCTTCACCTCTTGAACCTACCCTAGGTCATAGCTACATGACAGATGATTTTGTTAGTAATGATTTTATGTGTATGGATGTCACTACGTCTCTGTACGCTTAGAGGGTGAATATCCATTGTCTTTCATAACGCTGATATGAAATTTTTACAAAAGTAATAATGCAGCTGTATGGGAAAAAATGTATGAAGAGAGACTTCAAAGACATAATTAATATATACTTTAAAATAAAATTGTTACTCATTTCAATATATATTAGATTAGTCTTATTTGTAGTTTTTAGTATTCATATTATAAAGTTCTAAAATTATTTATGTATTTATTTATTTTGATTTCTAATAATATAATCAAATATTTCAAATTATATAGTTATATACATATATAAATTATTTTAAATCATATTATAAAAATATGAACTATTCAGGTTTTATTTGTATTTTTAAGTATTCATATTATAATGTTCAAAAATTAGTCATTTTTTGATTTATTATATATTTTATTTATAATAATTTAAATCAAATATGTTAACTTATATAGTTATATACATATATAAATTAAATTTTATAATAAAAGATATATAATATAAACCATATAACTAAAAATCTACATAATATAAACATATAAAAATTTTAAATTATATAATATAGTACGTGTACATACAAAAAGTTTTAAAGTTACATATAATTTTTATCTTCAATTTATATAAAATTATATAATGTAAACTATACATACATACATACATACATACGTGTGTGTGTGTGTATATATATATATATATATATATATATATATATATATGTGTGTGTGTGTGTGTGTGTATATATATATATAATATAATATAATATAATTATATATAGAAAAAGTTTATATACTAAAAGAGGAAAACAATATAAAACACTAAACTGTTGTTTAGTGCGGAAACATGCGGTCGTTTACTCTGTTTAGTCACATCATCGTTATCTTTAAGTAAACGGTCGTTTACAGAGCTGTAAACAGTCGTTTACTCCTTGAAAACGGTTGTTTACAGCTTGAAAACCGGTCGTTTATCTTGTCTGGTGTAAAATCCCAAACCAGTGGTGTATGAAACAACACCTCCTCTATTTATGAAAACCTATGACACATGTAGACTCTGATGTGTAAGCCTCCAATGTGTACGAGCAATGGTTGTATCAAATCTTCAAGCTACACACGTTTGTCCATCTTTTTAGTTTTTTTTCCTATAAATAATCAATGTGGTATTTATGATTGAACGCCTTCAAAGCATATAACGAGTACCCATTTTAGCGAAATATGTTAATTTGACCATTTTTGCGAAATATGTTAATTTGACCCATTTGAGACATAAAACTACCCGAGTGATGATAGAATTTTGTTCTAAATCAAAAGTATCAGGTGGGTTAAAAGGCTAATTGTAAAAAACATTCTATTTATATCTTGCTGTTACTCGTAATTTTGAATCACTGCATCTCACATTTTGGCATGATTAGTATGTGGTCCAACATATATTTTATAAATACATATGGACTGGTTGTAATTCAAAGATTGTATCTGGATATGATTCTGATTTGAAAATGACTGCCAAATCTTAACAAAATGAACTAAATCTTAACAAAATGAACAACTTGAATGAAGCTGATGTATGAATGATCAAAGTCAAATTTCATGAAAAGGTTTATAATGGTCAAATATCCTATTGACACAGTATGTTTTTATGTAAATAATAAAAAGTAGTGTAGTTATGTAAAATGCTACAAGTTTTATATAAAACATGAACATTTACAAACAAAATGTATAAATAAAATGTATTTGATTTTTTTTACATTAAAAGTTTATAATATGTCAAGCTGTAAACAAACAACATGTTACATGTTATTCAGATTTATATAGAAAATGTTAAAAATGAAAAAAAAATGTAAAAGAATAGCATAAAATTTATAACGACGATTTACGAAAATAACAGAAAAAAGTTTTATGGTTTTTTCAAAAAACTGTTATGTAACTAAGTTAATAGAAAATGTTTTTTATAAAAAAAATTTAGACATTTCTAAATCCTTTTTTGATCTGAGCTGGTATGTGTATGGCCACATCAAAACTATGTATTTTTGTAGACCACTTCAAATCAAGATCGTGAATAGATATGGTTGAACAACAAATGAAGTATATAATCATAACCTCGTATGAGTTTGAGTATCATGCAAATTAAAGTACGAGGATTTATGGTTTAAAAATAATAATTATATTATTAGAGAATAATGATAATTATTATTCGTAATTTAAAAAAATATATAAATGATTATTTGTTATAAACATTCATTTGTTTAATTAATTTTTTTTTACTAATTACTTACAAATTGAGATTATGTAAGTAATTAGGATTTGTATTTTATAATATAAGAAAATCTATAAAATATGTTGTGATGCTTATCAGGTATATGATTTCACTTTCATTATCCAAGATATAATCCCATTACTTATAACTTTATGATTTTGATTTGGGTTCTGTAAAAGTTCTTGGATTCAATGTATGTTTATTATGTTATCCGTGTTTGATTTGTTAAAATTTACATGTTTGGTACGAAATATACCAAATTAAGTGGCTTATTGTTCCAAATATCTTATAAACCAACTTGATATATTAATTTGTCATTGATTTAATCAATTGGTTTCCATGAATTGATTTACATCCATTTGAACCACAAAAACAAGGTCTACAATGAACCTATTGATTCAATTAGCCGGTTCAAATCCCTAACCGAAGATCCATCTTCACCAATACTTTGACACCCCAACTCGGCCCACATTTTTATCGACTCGGTGAACTCACTTCTTCTCACATCTATAACATCTTTTACCGCCTTCGCGATTACAACCCTATCACATGTATCCTTTATGTCAATACCAATCTTCCACACCTCGCTCACGAACCTACTGTTTACCTGTTGGTCCACATTTTGTGGCCAACAAATCATCGGGACTCCCTCCATTATACTCTCAAGTGTCGAGTTCCATCCACTGTGTGTCAAAAAGCCACCAATAGCTGAATGGGCAAGAACCACCTCTTGTGGGACCCATGTGGTGATGAACCCTCGTTGTTTGGTTTCATCCACAAGACGTTTTGGAACTTGATCAACATCATACTCTCCAATAATTGAACCGGGTCGTTGAGCCCACAAGAAAGGTTTTCCACTATTAACCAACCCATGCCAAAACTCAAAAAACTGGTCCACTGTCATCTTTGCCATGCTTCCAATGCTAACATAAATGACTGATCTTGTCGCTTGCGCGTCAAGCCACGAGAGACATGTTATGTCTTCTTTCCATAGACTGTTTGAAACATCATATTGAGTCGTTTGAGTTGTTGGTTTTGGTTTGCTTGTGACATGAGACTTGAACAAAGTGTGCAGCGGGCCTATGCAATAAATGTTTGGGCAAAGTGTTCGCATGTGAACTAATATTGATGCATCTAAAGCTTGAAATGTGTTAAGAACAACACCATGAGCGCGAGGAACATATCGTGCTTCTTTCATTACAATCTCTGTTAGGGGATTCGCTATGTCACCTAAACGAAAAAAGCTTGGAAGATCTCGGCCTCGTAGAAAAGTTTCAGTACCTGGAACTCTTTTGATCATGACATCCAAATCGCTACCTGAATCAATCAATCAATGAACACAGTGCATACAAGTTGAATGTTTAAAAATAACAATTAATACGTTAATTTAAAAAGGTGGTGTTAATTCAATAATTCATATACTTTTACCATATTCAAATCATTAAAGTTCTAAACTTTATCGTTTTATATAAGAAGTCGTACGACTTGAATAAACCAATGTAAAACCCATCACAGATTTTACTTTTAAATTTAATATAAGATGACGACTTGAACAAACTAAAGTAAAACCCATCATAGATCTTTTATTTTTGTAAGATTATTTAACAAAAGATGACGACTTGAACAAACTAAAGTGAAACCCGTCATAGACTTTTATTTTTGTACTAAAACCCGCTTTTATTTTTCCAATTTTTTAACTTTGGAATTAATTAAAAATTAAAACTATTAGCATTAGTATTAAATGTAACTTTTTTAGTCAATTTTTCCTATAATTTATTTAAATACGCTTAAAAAACACATATAATTACAACATCGAGACCGCATGCTGCACCAGTGATTAGTGTATGAGCGAAAACGATGGTACATTTTGTGGAGGTTTAGGCCTGCCTTTAGTATTCTTTTAATCACTTCATCAAAGGTTCTTCCTTAAAAAATTTGTATACGGGTTTGCAAACCGGTACAAACTGATTTGAGCAGTTTGAGCAATTTGAAAAAGAAAAAAAACCTGTTTGTACATATTCGAAGAAAAACAGTCTGGTTTAAAAACCGAACAATTTGAGAAAAAAAGAAGAAAGAAAAAAAAAAAAAAAACGGGTTTCTACACCCCTTAAATCAATGAATGACAGATGAAATATGTTTGTTTTCTTTAAAAGCACACACCTTAATAGTTGGTGCAGCTTTTTAACGGGTATGTTTTAAAAACACGTTAAAAAATTATTGTCTATCAACCTCTTAATCCATATTCTATATTAATCCATATTAAAGTAATCATCTACCACTAAGCCTTCAAACTACAGTGCAATGTCAGAAAAAGAAAACACAATTTCCAGCTCACCGTGAATCGGAACTTCACCGGCTCCGACGAGGTCCGGGAGGCACAAATAGGTCCAAAGCGCACACGGACTCACCGTCTCAAAGTAAATCAAGGGAACCCCAGCCTCCTCCGACACGTCAAGAGCAAACGCGAACGACCCATCCGCTATCACCACCGTCACCGGCGACTCAGATCTCCGGCTAAACCGCCCCGCCACCATCATCTCCCTGAACACCGGCTCCGTCACCGCCCTCATCCCCTCGAACAGCTCCACGATCCTCTCCCCGGACCGGGGGTGATCCTCCGCCAGCCCGTCGGAGATCGTCTCGAAGCGGATGTTGGTGTAGCGGCTGAAGCGGGCGGCGACGGAGCTGTGGCGGAGGAGGCTACGGTGGATGTGGTCGGTGTTGAGGACGGTAACGGAGACGCCGGAGATGCCGAGTAGTTCGGCTAGTTTCAGCATGCAGTTGACGGGGCCTTGCATCGGCAGAGGGAAAATCAGCACATGAGGAGACATGGGTGGTGATGATGAGTAATGTGTTGAAAGCTTGCTTAATTGGCAATGGCGATTACATGATTTCTTTGGGATGGGAGATGGTGAAGATAATGTTTGTTTATTTTTGTGAAATTAAATATTGGGAGAGTGGGTTTGACGTCTACTTCACTGTTGCAAATGCTTTTGTCTGCTTGTACAAGTACACATCATTCTTAAACCCTTAAACCTATACTTATAGTTTAATATTAATTAGTGTTAGTTAATATAGGGCTCTTCAGTTTTCAAGGGGTTCAACAAGCCATTTGAGGCGTAACTAAGTGATACTCGACGAACTGACCCGTTTTTTCGGTTTAGACTTAGAGCATTCATGGTGGAATTATTGGAAAAAATATAAATGCGTTTTCTATATTATAAAAAATTATTTTAAGTGGTTGTGATTGAAAAATAAATAATATTGCTGTTTATTTGTATATTTTAAAAAAAACTGTTCACCCCTATAATTATTTTAATATTTTTAAAAGTAATTATGAGTATAGTATAAAGAAAAAAAATAACGATAAATATAAAAAAATATTATTTGATTAAAAATTAAAGAAAAAAATAATGATTTTTAATATAATTATATATATAAGGATAGATAATCACTGTGCTCTTAAATGGTTTTTATTGGTTGTTATATAAGTTTTGATAACAAATAAATAATAATCTGGTTATGCGAGTCATGAATGGTACAATATCAAAGTACCAATATACAATAATATAAGCTAATTCATTCGACCAATGGAGTAAAATACTCGCGCCAACTGAGCTAACTGTTTAATAATAAGGTAATTTATATGTGATAGAAACATTGAGTTTATCAATTAAAAATAATAAAGAATTGAAATATACATTGTATGATAAGTTTTCTAATACAAATGACATGTGAAATACATATTCAACATAGAAGAAAGAATTTAAACAGTTGTCTTATCATAATCCTTCCACTACTTAGATTGAACTAACAAAAACATTAGTATTTTCGTTGTGACAACTTGTTTGACATACTTCTTTTAACAAAAACATTAGTGTTTTCGTTAGCAAGCTCTTTTGTTGATCAATAACTTGTATAACGTAAGAATTATCAACCAATTTATCATCTTTTTCACTAACTTAGTATATGAACAACCCTAGATCAATCCTTCAATTAAATCAATATTAATGATATTGAATGTTGTAGTGGTGTTAGTTTGATATTATTATTGATGTTTTATGTGGATTATGCAAGATAATCATCGTTTTAACGTTCGGTTCATAACTTACCAAAGTGAAAACTTTAATTACCAAGAACTTTGGATTTTATGATCTAGTGATGTTTTGTTGATCTGAGAAAAGGATAAAGCTATTGAAAACTCAAGAATTCAGCACTGCCTATTAACTACCGAATTATGCCAAGTGCTGATCCACTATTAATCAGCACATGCCAAGTGTTGAACGAATGTAGATCAGCACTAAAAGTGATGAAGTGCTGATTGAATGCATATCAACACTCAAATGGATGTACTGCTGATCAACCAAAGCATTGGACAAGACTGTCTGTATCGAAGTACTCTAGCGGTTATCTGTGTTGTACATACCATTTGTAAACAATGAATAGATGTAAAGTGGTTTATTCTTCGTGTTTATATTTTATAGTATAAATACCTCTCCCTTGTATAGTTTAGAGGTAAGCTTGTGCGTCCACGTGTTTATCTGTTAATTGTATCATTTGTACTCAGAAAAGATTAATCAAGTGTATACTTTGAAGAAAATTTTGTGTCTATATTAATTACTCAAAGTATGTGTGTTTGATAAGTAAAACAGTTAACTTAGTGCATGACTGAGGCAGGAAGGTCAATGTAACAGTTTCATAATGTTTGGGGAGACTTAGACACTTAGCAGATCAAATAGGGAACCGGCTTAATGGTGAAACAAAGAACACAAGTAAAAGAACAGAACAAGAACCCAATAATTTAGTTTTTAAGGATGTTGTATATTGCTCTCAAGTTCTTTTTACAAAGTGTTACAAAACTTAAATCTAATAAAAAGTACTTAAGATACTTTATACTACATCCTACGGCCGGCCATACTTTAAAGGCCGACTGGAAACACTAATCTAGACAACACAATCAATATAAAGTCAAAAGGCAGATTGCCTTTTGACTGGTGACTATGACATGCCACAGCTCACATCCTAATATATTACAAAAAGGATAAAAGTATATAAGAAGAAAGTTACAGACACTATCACCATGTTCTACAGTTAACAAAAGTATGGACTTTTTAACAAACAATTCATATAAGTTGGCGAGTCTTCTCAGATGGCAGCAGAAAGTGATTCAACTTTTGTCAAAAGTAAGTCAGACAAAGCATGTCTTCTCTGTCTTTATAAGAAATCAGTCTCTTGGCTTCGAAAGACTATGTCTTGAAGCTTCGGAAGACTTCATCTTTGGCTTAGGAAGAAATGGTCATTTGGCTTCGTAAGATTTCTTGGACTGGAGAGAGGGTAGGAACTTTGTATAATCTTATTCTTCTTCTTTCTTCTTATTTGATTTTTAGGAGCAATTCGGCAGTCTCAACTTCATTTCTCTCTTTTGACACCTCAGTGTCAGCCAGTTCATTAAGTTCCTCCAAGGGAAGAGAGATTATTTCATCTATGTTGTAGTTCCTAGACCCCAAGTAGTTTAATCTGGCTGCCCTCAAATCATCCTCTTGAGTGTTTGGCCTGGGGGCAGCCCTAATTGCAGCTTGCATGAAGCCAGGGGTCTCACTTGAACTTTCTCCTCTTGCCTTTCTCTTCCTCTCCCTTTTCTCATCCTTAATCTCCTCAAAGGTCATCTTTCTCTTCTCTTTGTCAGTCATTGGCCTATATGACTCAGGGTGGAGAGAGCTATGGCCTTCATTGCTTGGTGTAGAACTTGAGCTCTGGCCAGGGAGAGGTCGTGAAACACCTTCACCAGCTGGTGCCTCACTGAGGGTCCTTGGTGCTGAAGCAGTTCCTGTCTCATGGTTCACAAGTTCAACTACTGGGCCTTCAACCAAGGTTTCCCCTTCGAAGCTAATCTTAGGGTCTACCTTAGTATCCAATTAACTAATAATCTTGCCTGCTAGCCTGTGTCTATATAGTCTAGACCTCTTCTTGAACTCTTCAAGCACCCTTTCTTATATTCTCTTAGCTAACCTTGAAGGAATCTGGTTCCAACCTCCATGTTTTTTAGATAGAGAGTGGATTATAAGATGGAGGAGTTACTTCCACTGAGAGGAAACTTTACCCTTCTTGAAGGTTCTAACTGTGTAGTCTCCGTCATAGACCATATGCTGGAATGAGTCATTTACAGCAGATTTCGAGAAGGACAGCTGGCCTTCTTCATCATCCAGCTTTAGATGAGAGTTGATAATAGCTGGAGTGATGAAAATTATCCTCCCCTACACTGTGGCAAACAGTGCCTTCTCACCATCCAAGATGACCTCTTGGTAGGTCCTCAAGAACTCTAGGAGTCGTTATTCATACAGTGGAGGGTTGATTGTGAGTGTAGTGAGGTAGTTTGAATGAGATTAGAAGCAGCAAACATCTGAGAAGGCTAGATATTCCTCAGAGGACAACAGAGCAACTTGATTATATTGCCTGTGTATGTGCATGGAAAAATCTGGTTGGTTTCGGGGTTTAGGGTTGGCCATTTTAGAAAGATTTTGAGTGAAGAAAGCTAAGAACAAAGGCGGTTTGTAGGTAAATTTTGGGTTAGAACTTTTGCAAGTAAAGAGGAAGGTGAAAAAGAGGGAACCGTTGTTCGAATATTTATATGGTAAGGATTTGAGACAAAGTTAATGCAAAGGGATAAACTTTGAAATCCAGATGTCGGTCCCACCTCTGAAAAAGTACCCAAAAATATAGTTTTCTTGGAAGTCTAAAATCTTCCGAAGGCGATGCGGGCCCAAGTGTTGAAGACCGGGCCTTAATGTTTTTGGAGGCCCAAGATCGCGCTGCACGAAAATGGGCATAACCTGGGCTACGAGCCTCCGTTTCTAACGTGCTACCAGTCAAAACGACCATGGAAACGAGGGCTACGTCATGGTAACCAGACATAGGCGGGTTAACCCGTTATTGTTCCAAAATAAGTCCTTTAAATGGGTTTTTGGGCCACTTTTATGTTTTTTTCTAGTTTTTTGATTTTGTTTTGGGCTTTTGTTTGGCCCATGGTTGTTTGTTTTAGGCCCGTTCGAATTTTGGCTTGTTATTTAAGTTGTCTTGATGTAATTTAGATGGTCACTTGATTATTTCTGAATTAAAAAAGTTTGTCTTTTAAAATTTCTTGACTTTTTGGGTCGAATTTAGGGTTTGGGTGAAGATCATCTCGGGTATTCGCAGAATCAACGTGTTTGAGCTTCGATTTCATTCCTTGCGCTACATCAGAAGGTAATTTGTCTTTGGAAGTTTTAAGAATACTTTCGAAGCCAATTTAACTTCGGAAGATATTCCTTAGTCTGATAAGAATGGCTTCGGAAGAAAAATACATAAAGTAATTTTTACTTCTTAGACAAATTTTGTTTCGTAAGATATCAAACTTCAAAAATTTTATTTAAAGAGAGAATAAAGCTTCTGAGACTTAATTGCCTTCAGAAGAAAATAGTCCATCAAGACATATAAGTACTTTGTCACATGTTTAAGTTTCGAAAGATATATCAGAATTTCTTTCGAAGACAAATTTCTTGGAAGTAGTTATTAGTTTTGAAGATATAATTTTCTTCCAAAGTCAACTTGATGTCTTCCGAAAGAAAACATATCTTAAATTCTTAAAATTCTAAGGAATATCATTTTATTATTTTTTTTTGAAAAATTTCTTCCAAAGTAAACTGGGCATATATATGTGATAATATAGACAAATTAAGACACATATTTTTGAAAAATAATCTTGAAATTAATTTAAGAAAATCTACTTAAAGTTGATCATCCCAATAGCTGATACAAGATACTTAAATCTCTATTCATCAAAAGTTTTTATGAACACATCAGCATATTATTTATTTGTGTTAACTTTGACTAGTTTTGTCAATCCCTTTTCAAAATTATCTCTTATCAAATGATACCTGATGTTGATGTGCTTTGTCTTTGAGTGTTATACAGGATTCTCTGTGATTGAGATAGCATTGTTTTTGTCAATGTGGATGGGAGTCTCTTTGAAGTTAAATCCATAATCCAGCATCTGATTCTGAATCCAATCACTTGAGCACAGCAGCTTGCAGCAGCAATGTATTCAGCTTCAGTAGTTGATGCAGACACATAAGATTGTTTCTTGCATTGCCATGAGACTATCCTCCCACCAAGGAATTGACATCCCCAAGATGTAGACTTGGCAGTCATGTTGTAGCCACCATAGTAACTATCTATATATGCTTTAGATACCAAAGGCCCAGTTTGTGAGCATCTTTGAGATATCTGAGAATCCTTTTAATAGTAACCAGGTGTGACATCTTGGGTTTGGCTTGATATCTTGCACAAATACATATGGCAAACATGATATCAGGCCTGCTGGTTGTGAGGTACATAAGAGACCCAATCATAGCCATGTAGAGATGTTCATCAACACACTCCCTATCAAGATCAGGTACTAGAGAGTGGATTCTGGCTATAGGTGTCTTAGCAACCTTACACTCAGTCAGATGAAATCTGGTAAGTATGTCTTGCACATACTTTGACTAGTTTATGAAGATACCATTGTCAACCTACTTCACTTGAATTCCTAGAAAGAAATTGAGTTCCCCCATGGCACTCATTCAAATCTATTCTTTATCAACTTCTCAAAGTCTTTGTAGAGCTTTGGATTAGATGACCCAAAGATGATGTCATCTATATAAACTTGACCAGCATCAAGTCATTCGCTATTGCTTTAATGAAGAGTGTGCTGTCAATAGTACCCCTCTTGTATCCATGCTGAACAAGGTACCGTGACAGTGTCTCATACCACTTCCTTGGAGCTTGATGCAGCCTATAGAGAGCTTTGTCAAGCTTGTAGACATAATGAGAATGATCTGGGTCTATAAAGCTAGGTGGTTTTTTGACATACACTTCCTCATCTATCACACCATATAAGAAGGCACACTTGACATTAAGTTTGTAGACCTTGAAATCCTTGGATGTAGCAAAAGCAAGGAATATCCTAACAGCTTCAAGTCTTGCCACAGGACCAAAAACATCTGTGTAGTCAATCCTTTCTTCTTGTGTGTACCCTTGAATAACTAGTCTTGCCTTGTTCTTGATGACAAGTCCTCTATCGTCTTTCTTATTCCTGAAAACCCACTTGGTACCTATTTGTGTCTTCCCATGAGGAAGAAGGCATAGGTTCTAAGCCTTTTGTCTTTTGAATTAAAGCAGTTGCATTGCTTCAACCCAACTTACATCCTTTAGAGCCTCATCAACCTTCTTTAGCTCAATCTAGGACAAGAAGCAAGAGTATAGACAAACATTTTTGTCATGGGTTTGTCCTCTTGTTTTCACCACTGTCTCAACATCTCCAATGTTGTTTATAGTGGAATGTGACTTGTGGATTCTCAGTTGAGGAATCACAGTGAATTGGTTGGATAGATCTAAATTGGTGAAATTCAGATCTGGTGATTGAGTATTACCCACCATATTAACACACTTATTGAGTGAAGCTTGATTAATGAGTCTGTGACATCATTAATGTTGTCTTTTATGGAGTGGTTATCAGCATCAAGAAATTCTTGATCACTATCACCACCTCCATCTCCTCCTACATTGGAAACCTCTTCATTTGAGTTTTGTGCCTCAGTGCTGGAATTTGTAGGCACTTCAGATGTGTCAGCTTAAGAGTTTGTCATTATTGTGCTGACAGGATTTCCAACTGCATGGTTTGTTACCACTGGAGCTGAAGTAGTTTTCTGACTTGGTCTTCTCAGCTCAAATCTTGTGTCAGGATCTTCTGTTGATAAGCTACCTGTAGATCCTGAAACATTTTCACAAGATTTGTTAAGACTGTTGGTAACTAAATCAAGATCAAATAGGCAATCATGACCAAAACATTTCATACTGGGTGTGTGCTCATTGAAGGTCACATTGGCTGACTCCTCAACTACTCTAGTTCTGAGATTATATACTATATAAGCCTTAGCTTGGGAAGAGTGTCCAATAAAGTGTCCATCATCTGATTTCTCAGCAAATTTGGCTATCTGATCTTTGGTATTCAAGATGGTGCAAGGACATCCAAATAACCTGAGGAAACCAATGAAAGGTCACCTTTTGTGCCACAGCTCATAAGGAGTCTTACCATGAGTATGACTACTAAAACTCTGTTCTGACATAGCAGGCAATGTTGACTGCCTTTGCCCAGAAGGTGATGGGGAAGTTTAGAGTTAGAGAGCATGGTCCTTGCACCCTCAATAAGTGTCCTGTTTCTCCTCTTAGCGACAATATTTTGCTAAGGTGTCCTGGAGCACTATATTATCTTGTAATACCTTTTCTTCACAAAATGTATCAAGGATTTGGTTCTTAAATTTTTTCCTTGATCACATCTTATGATTTTGACCTTGTGATAGCATTGATTCTCAATTTTCAGAATGAAGTTCTTCAAGATCTCAGAGGTCTCATCCATATTTCTAAGAAAAAAGACCCAAGTGTATCTTGTGAAGTCATCTGTGATCACCAAACAATATGAGGTCCTTCTTAAACTTAATACACTGGTGGGACCAAAGATATCCATATGTAATAAATGTAGGGGAGTAGTGATGGAGTTCATTTCCTTTGGCTTGTGAGACACTTTGTGTTGCTTTCCTTTCAGACATGCAACACAATGGTCATCACTTGTAAACTCTTTCTTTGGCATTCCAGTTACCAAATCATTCTTAATTAGTTAATTTATGTTCTTAAAGTTTATATGGCACATTCTTTTATGCTAGAGGAAAGACTCATCAATATTGGCTTTAGACAAAAAGCAAGAAACTTCTCCAGATGGGGAGGTTTCCTGCAAATCCATCTTATACATGTTTCTTTTCCTGGGGGCTTTGAGTAGGATATGCTCTTGAGGAATGACCACCCCAAGCTTAAGAACAATGAACTCATGCTTAGTGAAGAGCATGTTATGACTTTGATCACAAAATTAGGACATACTCAAGAGATTGTATCCTTCTCAATATTGAGCTTACCATTTGTGACCCTGCCCCTTCCAGTGATGTAACCACCTGATTCTCCTCTAAAAGAAACTAGCCATCCATTAATTTTCTCAAAGTTCTGAAGTAAAGAGCCATTTCCTGTCATGTGCCTGGAACAACCACTGTCAATGATCCTTACATTTCCTTTAGTTTTCAGTTGTTCCTTCATAAAAAGAGATGGTTAAATACATTTGGAAACCCAAGCCTTATTGGTCTTGGGCTAATCAAAGTGAATTGAAGATAGTTCAATAGATATTGATCCTATATGCAAGCTCTGAGGATCGTTTGATGTTGTGGATAAAGAACTTTCAGTCACATGGCCTTCCTTTATCTTCCACACCATCTTTGGAAGTGTAGACTTGGCCTTCAAGACTTTGGAAGTTTTGATGACTTTAGAAGTTTTGGAGACTGGACCTTGGAAGCTTTTGCATCCACTGCAGAAGACTTTAGTACTTCAGAAGCATTCTTTTCTTCCGAGACCAAAAATTTTTCCGAAGGTAGTTTTTCACCTATCTTCTTCTTCACTTTGGAGCTTCCGAAAGAAAAAGTTTTTCCTTCTGAAGCTATCTTCTTCTTCTTCTCAAAAGTTATTTTTCCTGGTCATATAGATGGTACTATTGGGATTGTAGATGTAATCCTTAGCAACATCAGATGCACCACCACACATGATGCATTCAACTTGCATACTTCTAAGAGGTTTCTTTTGAGTAGAAGGCTGAGATAGATCTCTTTCCACTTTCTTCTTCACCTTCACAGATGATGTAGCAGACTTCTTAGGGTGAGGCTTGCTCTTGGAACTGGATGGTTCAGGCTGTGCAGCAGTGGGGCACATTTTATCAACCTTCTTTTCTTGACAAGGATGATTTGAACATGAACTAGGATTCGTGGTACTAGAGTCCATAGTTGGGTCTTCAGTCTTTGCCATTTCAAACCCAGTAGAGATGAAAACTTGTTTTTGCTTGGAATTAAAAGTATCCTTGATCTCTTGGGCTTTCTTTGATTTTCTTTTGGCTGCCCTGATTAAGTTCTTCCTTGCAGATTTTGTCATCCATGGTTCTTTTTTCTCTCCAGGAGAATAGTGACCCTTCTTAGGATAACCCTTCTCACTCACTTCAGGTTCATCCTTCACTATCTTCTCTTCCTCTTCATCTTCTTCTTGGATAGGATCAATAGGGGGTAGCTCCTCTTGGCAAGTTCTACACCTTGAAGATCTTACAGATAGTAGTTTATGGAGGAGCTATCTCACTTGAACCTAGTCCTCGCCTTTTCTAATAACAAATCTTTGCATGCAAGGATGAGGATATTATGTTCTTGAAGGTTTCCTCTTCAAGAACACATATTTCTACCTTGGTTTTGCTGATCACAAGCTCAGTCATGCATTCAGTTAACTTGGTTATGAGAACTTTGATTAGAGTCCTGTAATTTGTGTGCTCATGTTTAAGAGTAGAAATTATTTTCTCTAAATCTTCAATTTTGAGTTTATAATCATTTTCTGCTCTTTTGAAATCAGTTTTTAAAATATTTAAGGACTCAATGTCAGATCTCACTTCTAGGTTATAGAACTTATTCATGTTAACTTTAGCAATGCATTAAGGGGTAAAAAGATATTCTAATACCTTGGCTTCTTTATGGTCAGCCATTAGTGCTTAGTTAGGAGAAACATCTTCAACCTGAAAGCTCAGTCAAAGCCTCCTTCTTCAATAGCAATAACAGCTTGTTGTTTTGGTTAGCTTGGCTTCTTAGATCTGGGAGCTGCATCAGTGTAGTTTGGTCTAGATTGTGCTTGGCCACCATTTATCCTTGGTTCCTTGCATTTCCTAGCAATGTGTCCCATTTGGTTACAGTTGTAACACTTCACCTTGCTTTTATCCAGTCTAAACTTTCCACTGGACACATTGTTGGGAAACTTTCTTCCTGTTCTTTTGTAGAATTTCTTGGCTCTGTGAGTGAGAAGAGTCATTTGGTGGAATATCTCCATGTATTCTAGATCATCTGGATGGATACATTCCAAGTCTTCAAGATTGAAGAGAAAGTTGCTATAACTTTCATCTGCAGACATAAAGGCTTGTGATGAGTTTGTCTCTTGGAATGGACTTCCTTGGATGTAACTCTCTTTTGGTGTCTTAGGGAAGGTGATTAAAGGACCCTTTTGTAAATTGTCAGGGTAGCAGATTAGATGATGCTATGGTTCTCTGTTATCCCTTTCAACCATATGGAGGGCTGAACTCTGTTGATTGCTAGAAGAGCTGCTTGATGGATTCTACATATTCATCTCCATCTAGTAGCCATTGAGGATACCATACAGCTTTGTGAGAGTAAGAGTGGAGACATTCTCAGTTCTCTTAATGGCCACACAATAGTGTGTCCATTTTCTGGGAAGAGAGAACATGAACTATCTCATAATGTTCCTATTCTCAAGCTTGACTCCAACATACATGAGAGTATCTATAATCTTAACATACCTAAAGATTTATTGAGTCATAGTTTCACCTGTCTTGTAGGTGAAGTTCTCAATCTATTGCTTCATGAAGTCTTTCTTGTTTTTTTAGCCTCATTAGACCCCTCATACATGAGCTTCAGTGCATCCCAAAGCTGCTTAGCAGTTTTGCACTTCTTGAAGCCTTTGTATATAAAGTTTGGAAGTGCAGTTTGAAGAGCAATCATGGCCTTTTGATTTATGTTTGTCTTCTTCCAATCTTCTTCAGAATAGTCGGCCACTTCCTTTGGTATCATCCCACTACCAGCAGTAGATGAAGTGGTGCTTGGGATGTGAGGACTCGTGACAACAGATCTCCATATCCTACTGTCTTGAGACTTGATGAACCCTTCCATATGTTGGCACCAAGTGTCAAAGTCATCAGGAGTGATCAGTGGAGACTTAGTCATGGTACCAGTTTCCATATCAGCTTTTGAAAGAGCTTCCATTTAAGCTGGTAAGTGTATTGTGAAACTAAAGGGATTTAAAGATGGTGAGATCTTACAATCAAGAGCCTGAAATGCTCTGATACCAATTGCAGGACCAAGGCAGGGAGGTCACCAGTTTCACAATGTTTGGAGAGACTTAGAACACTTAGCAGATCATATAAGGAACCGGCTTAATGGTGAAGTAAAGAACACAACTAAAAGAACAGAACAAGAACACAATAATATGGTTTTCTAGAATGCTATATATTGCTCTCAAGTTTTTTTTACAAATTGTTACAAAGCTTAAATCTAATGACAAGTACTTGAGATACTTTATACTACATCCTACAACCAGCCATACTTTGAAGGCCAGTTGGAAACACTAATCTAGACAACAAGATCAATGTAAAGTCAAAAGGCAGATTGCCTTTTGACTGGTGACTATCATGCCATAGCTCACATCCTAGTATATTACAAAAAGGATAAAAGTACTAAGAAAAAAGTTATGGAAACTATGACCATGTTCTACAGTTGACAAAAGTATGCACTTTTCACCAACTCATATAAGTTGGTGAGTCTTCTCAGATGGCAATGAAAAGTGTTTTAGCTTTTATCAAAACTAAGTCAGATAAAGGATGTCTTCTCTGTCATCGGAAGAAATCAATCTCTTGGCTTTGGAAGACTTTGTCTTGAAGCTTCTGAAGACTTCATCTTTGGCTTCTGAAGAAATGGTCATTTGGCTTTGGAAGATTTAATACTTAGTGTAATTCATTGAGTTGTATCAAATCTTCCAAAGTATATTCCTTGTACTTTACATGTGCATGCTAAGAGCTCTTTGGTTGCATCAACCTCTAAGTGTAATCCTTACACTTAGATTCCACACTCATTATTTTTTATCAAACAAAAATGTCTTGTTAAGTCATTAAACTGATCCAACAAGTGGTATCAGAGCTTTGGCTCTTGATTTGCTTGAAGTCACCTTTCAATAAATCACTTATTTTCTTTTGATCACACTTTTAAACACACCTCTCTTTCATAACTTCCTTTACCTCCAAAAATGACTATTGTAGCCATCTTAAGTAAGCATGACTTGGAGAATGGCACCCAAACTAAACCTCCCATGTTTACTCCTCATGATATGATACTTGGAAAATTCGAATGGAAGATTTTCTATGAAATCAAGATCTGAGACTCTAGATCTCAATCTTATATGGTCCATGTGTCTTTATGGTCCAAGTCACTGGTGAAGATGGAAGGATGATTCCTAAAGATCCTACAAAGTATTCAGATGAAGATCCAAAGAAGATGGATGTAGATTCCAAAGCATTATGGCTGATCAGGATAAGCATACCTAACATCATCATTCACGACTTCAAGAAATTCAAAACTGCTCAAAAGATGTAGTAAGCATTGAAGGGTAGATTTAAAGGAACTGAAGACATGAAGGAGAACAAAAGACATCTCTTAAAGCAAAAGTTTGAAAAATTTGGTTTCACAAGAGGAGAAACCATGATTGAAACATATCTTAGATATGTTGAAATGCTAACTCTCTAAATAAATCTAGGGTGAAGATGGAGAATAGTGATATTCTCAAAAGATTCTTTAGATCAGTGCCGAACACATGGATAGTTTACATTGTGTCCATAAGAAGAACTGAAAATCTGAAGACAATAACTCTTGAAGTGTTATATGGCATTCTTAGTGCCTAATAGATTGAGATGGATGATGATGAAGACTAACTCCGTAGATCATCAAACTCCTCAAAGTCATCAACACTTATGGCACCTATCCAAGAATCCTTCCACTCCCATGCTTACCAAGTTCCAATGGTGACTCACCAAGTACATATGATCACCTATCTAGAATCTCCAACTACTGAATCTCATTCTTCACCATCCTTAAGCAGATTGAATCAATAGCACTAATCATTTTTCTAACCAAACTAACCATCAAGCTCAACATTTGTTAGTGAGCATGATAACTTCTTCCAACTATTTGAAAAAGATGTTGAATGCATCCATCCAGATGATCTTGAAGAGATGGACATCAATTATCAAATAGCCATGATCTCTTTCAGGGCTAAACAGTTTTAGCAAAAAATAGGAAGAAAGTTTTTAAAGTAGAGAAGATCAGGATTTAGGTTTGATAAGAGCAAAGTAAAACGTTTCAACATCAACCGACTAGGAAATTTTTCCAAAGAATGCAAAGCACCTAAGTTAAACCCATCTCCACCAAGATCATCAAACTACAAACTAGCTTGATAAGCCCAAAGAAGCCAAAGACATCCTTCAGGGATTTGCTGATTAAGTTGTACATTTTTCACAGCCAATCTTATTCTCTTCTAGATGGACTAAAAACTATAAGTCTCTATCTGAAGCTGAAGTCAAACTAAATGAGCTTCTAGATAGGTATGGGTATGACAACTCAGAAGAGAAGGAAATGGAAGCAAGAAGGGTGATGAGGAGGATGAACCAAAAGGTTAAACTTGGGAAGAAAAGAATGGTTGTAATGATAAGGTCTAGCACTTCTTCCTTGCTCTCTCTCAAAAGGAAAAGGTTTGATGAAGAATTATCAAAGAGAGAGCTTATGCTAGGACTAGAAGCCTCTGCCAAAGCATTTATTGAAAAAAAGAACCACCACTAAAAGTGCTATTGAAAGCTAAAGAAGAGCTGAAAAATTAATTGCTGATGCAATTGCCGAAATAGCCAGACTAGATGCTTCTTCACAGATGAACCCTTAGGAAGTATGGTGGTTTACACAAGAGAAACCCAAACCATGGAAGATGACATGGAAAGACATGGGATGACTCTTGAAGCTGAACCAACTCACAAGGACACACCTAAGTCTAAACCAAAGAATCAGCTGAGGTGATATTTGGTCAACCGGATGTTAAAACTGAAACCCTAGTTTGCTATGAGGTGAATATGGAAATAGAAGGCCCAAAAGTCGCCAAGGATGCTAAGAGAATTTAGACAACTACCGCTAATCCCAAGTCAGCTAGTAAGGCATCAGTTGTACCTATTAGACCTTCAACAGTCAGACCCATTACAATATCTTCATTAGACAAAGGAAAGACACCTATGCCTGCTGAAGAAGCAGTTAAATATGAGTCACACGAAAGAAGGGCCAAATTCCTTATGCTAAAAGGATGGAGATGTTTCCACAGAAGGTTGACAATGAACTTATAGAACTGGATGCTAGTAGAGCTTAAGAATCTTCTGTTAAGAAGAACATCATTGCATTAATTAAAAGTGCAAAAGATTCCAGAGCTTCAAGAAAAAGAATCAACCCTGTTGAGCAATCTAGCAAGACAAAACCAACAACTCCATCTTAGCCAAAGGCCAAGGTTGTCAAGAAAGTGTCAACAAAGTCATCTAGGACAACTGTTGAAAGCATTTCTCAAAGAACAACCACTCAGAAAGCTCCAGTGTCCATAACTGCTAAATCTATACCAATGGCCACTTCTCAAAAGAAGAAAGAAAAGGATCAAGAAGATGTCTCCTAGCAGCTCAACTTGAGTTGAAAGGATTCAACTTTGATGAGATCATAGAATGAAGCCTTGCTGAGATGAAATCAAAGCTGATAGCTATAACTCATGCTGAAATGGAGAAATCAACAGAGTTAGATAGAAGGAAAAAAGCTGAATCAGAGAGAAAACAAGCAGAAATAGCTAGATAGGAGAGTAAAGATAAGCAACAGATGAAGATGCTCTTAATTTTTATGGTTTCTTTTGTAAACAAGTAGGACCAATGAGTATGTCTACTCTTGATTTGAACATTAGAGAAATCAAAAAAAAAAAGTTTGCAGTTGGAGAGCTACCAAGTTATGAAGTAGCGAGAGAGCAATGGGAAAGACAGCAACCAAGGACCAAGAAAATTGTCCTAAGGTCTTCCTATCTGCCAGCTGAACCTCTAGTATCTTCTGACTCTTATTCTACTACCTGTGATGATAATCAGCTAATCTCATCAGCCCTTGCCAAAAAGAGTGGTAAATGCAATGATGATTAACCTAGAGGTGGGATAGAAGATACTCAAGCGAACCAAAGTTTTAGGGGCTAGGTATGTATCCCAAATGAAGAAATTTACAATCAAGAGGGCAAACGGTGAGATCATGTACTATAACTATGAGCATGAAGTACTTGATCTGCCTCTTGACATATTAGAACAAATTTTAGAGTGACTTAGCATCTTTGGATGTAGAAAGACAAATCCAAGATGCTACTTCAAAAGGTACTATCCTTAGTCATGACTGAGTCTGGTAAGGAAATCCCTGAAGCTCCACTATCAGCATATGATCCAATGGTGGAGTGGGAATATGATTAGAATACAAACACATACTTCATCACTAGAACAGCAGCTGGAAGGGTAGCCCACTCAAAGAATCAACTAGTTTGATTCAATAGATTTGAGATAGCTGACCTAACTAGACTAAGGCTAAGGAACACAAGTAATGACTTTAAGGCAAAGGAAGTATAGAAGGTGCTTATAAGAATCTACAAGTCTCATCTAGAAAAGTCAAGGCAGGATTCATAATAAAGAAGAAAAATGAAAGAGTCTGCAACTTCTTAAGTCACCCTATCTGCCAACCCTACACCTAGCACTCAACAAAACTCATCTCCTCCCTCCATCCAAACTGCTCAAACCACCAAGCATGTTTCTCTAACAATCAAACAAGTTCCCGAAACAGCTGAATCTCCAACCCAAAGCAAGTATGATGATTCGGTAGATAAAGTGATCATCACCGCTGCTACCGAAAGAGTAAGACAAGGCTTAGACAATCCTGATCAAAAGAAGAACTCTCAGAATCTGAGCAAGAAGAAGACTCAAAAAGTGATGATACAACAATTATCAAATAGGGATATGATCTGAAGGCTGAGAGATTCTTCATTCAAAGAAAGAATAAGTCCAAGTCTTTCTTCCTGACTGAGCCGGATGTTCTGAATCTCAACCTTGAAGACCTAAAGAAGATGTTCACTTTGATCTTAGAATATGAAGGCATGCCATATAAGTACAAATCTATGGCCTCTATTCTGCAGATAAAGATTGGGAACAATGTTGAAATAGAACAAAGTGAAGACAAAGAAGAAGATGTTCTACATGTGACTCCATTAAGCATTCATGACCCAATCACATATTGGAGCTACATTTCCACAACCATCACCTTCTATATGACCTTTGCTGGTGCCGACAAAACTGAATTCAAGGAGTATGATCTCTTTATACTATCTTGGCATAACATGAAGGACTTAGTTGGTCAACCTCTTAAAAACCCCTCAAGAGATAGAAGAGCATATATGTATGAACTACTGCTAATCAAGGTGATAGAAGGATAAAGAAAGAGTTTTGGTAGCATCATCCTAGGGGGACTTTGCTGATCTATGAAAAGGAAGAAGCTAGCAAAAACTCAAGGATTCAATACTGGCTGTCAACTACCAAAAGTGCGGATCCACTAACGATCAGCACATGCCAAGTGCTAAACTAATGCCGATCAGCACTAGCACTGATGAAGTGCTGATTGACTGCATATCAGCACTCAAATGGATGCACTTCTAATCATCCACAACATTTGACAAGACTATCTGTACCGACGTACTCTAGCAGCTGTTGTGTTCTACCTTTTGGAGACAACATAGTACTAAAGCTGTGAACTTCTGATGTGCTGATTGTCTATCTATGTTGTACATACCTTTTGTAAACTAGGAATAGATGTAAAGTTGTTTATTCTTAGTGTTTACCTTTCATAGCATAAATATCTCTCACTTGTATAGTTTAGAGGTAAGCTTGTAAGCCCACTTGTTTATCTACTGATTGTATCATTTGTACTCTGAAAAAATTAATCAAGTGTATACTTTGAAAGAACATCTTGTGTCCATATTTTTACTCAAAGTATATATGTTTTATAAGTAAAACTATGAACTTAAATTCCATATTTGTTATCTGTTGATTAAACAAAAAAGTCTTGTTAAGTCATTAACCCAATCCAACATGTTTGTTGTGTTTGATGGTTAGGTTAATATGACTTAAATGATCATATGATTGATGAATTGTTTATTACTTGGTAAAATATGGGTTATTTGATGTAATCCTCCAAATAAAGAAACTTTGTAAATATGGTTTTGGAATTTCAATAATTTGATCATGCGTTGGATACTAGGATCATATTATAATGGTTATTGGAAATGTTGATGTGTGTTATTATGACTAATGGTCTAAAATGCATTAGTTAGACCATGTTGATGGAAATGTGATTTCAATGATCTGGATTAGTGTTAGTAATTAGGGTTACATGATGGTTATGCTTATTCTTGATCAATATGGCGAACTGGTTAATCTTGTTAGTTTAAGTTATATTTGAATATTTAGAATGTAATAGTGAATATCATACAAGCATGCGGATCTGAAACCCTTACTAGGATTGGTAGCATTTAGGACGTGGAGTAGTAAGTTACTTCATATGGCATGTAATGAGTGATCGGAACACTATGTGTGCTTAGGTTGCATGATAGTAACATAGGCAGCTATTACTTGTGAAATCTAAAGTGATTGGATATTTTTTTAATAAAATGTGCATGTTTCTTATTAGTATGGATTTGTATGTGTTCTTGGTAGGTTTTTCTAGTCTAACAATGCTCTTAGAGTTTAGAATTCATTATGTACAATACGTGGATGTTTTGGATTAAACTTATATATACTTGATTTGTTATGCATAAACAAATATGATTTCACTTAACATGTCACCATCAGGTCAAATGGGTCAACTGAGTCAATATTTTCCAAAACACATAAATCAATAGGATTGATTAAACATTTAGGGTTTGTTAAACAGACCTATCCTGTGCGTACTTATGTACTCATATATTCTAGATAACATGTGATGAGTTGTCTTTTAATCTAGCTCTCATTTTGCATTGTTTTCTAGCATACGCTTAAGGTGAGTTCACTACCCCTTTTTTAAATACTCATTTGGGGACAAAGCGTACTTATAAACATTTTATTTTTCTAAGCGGTGTATGGCATGTACATAGTGTAGTTACCATTGAAAAGTCCTAACTCTTTCGAATCGTTAATTAAGAAAACCAGTGGGAAATATTGGGTAGCACTACTGCGTCTGACAAGCCCCACCCTTACGACTAGAGGTAAGCGAGTGCAACATTGTCCTAGACGACTAACACAATGTCACGAATATATAAGTAATGGCGAAAGGCACACAAACGAACAAAGTCAACTTCGATTGCAAAAAAACACTATTGTTATGCTTATGTTATAGATTAGCTATCTGTTACATTACATATTACTTATGCTACTACGACTCCACTGCTATTGCTTACAAACATATGAACTCACCAACCCTGTGTTGACAGTTTAGTATGTGTTTCCTGGTCGCTAAGCTTATAGGTGCATATAGAAGCACATCATGGGTCACACAACATGCAAACCTTTTTATAACATTACTTATGTTTCCATTTTAACTTTGGTATTTGAGCGCGTGTTTTACACTTTATGCATTAAATGTTTTTGAACGTTAAACTTACGCTTCCATAATATTTGAATTTTAAAACTCTAAGGTTTGTTTTGAAAACTCATATAGAGGTTTTTCATAGTAACTAATGACTGAGATCCTATTTTGTACACACGCCTCGCGGTAAAACTCTGCATATGGATTTTGAGGGTGTGACAACAAGAACTTTCAAGGGATGCGACAACTTATTCTCATGCGAAAACATATGTTCGTATTTTATTTCACTAGTATAATTAGTTGTGTATGTTTAGTATTTGTATAGGCTTTCATTTCCATACCTTGTAAACGTACTTTTTGGTGATATTAATTCACAATGTTATTTACATACTGTTTACTTGTGATTTGATTTGGTTTTACATTTATTCTCACTATTTGATCATGATTTGCATTGATTTTGTCTTTGTAATTTAATATCGATCTGTATTTGGTAATATTTGCTGAAGAATTGATTCTTAGAATTGGTATTTGATCCATGGAGCTTAATAAGAGAATTTCGAATTAATTAAAGTTGTGTATGACCAGTTATAGTGAAACATGGATTCAAATCAAGTCGTTTATGGTGTTCAAGAGTTTTTGTTAAAATCATGAAGTAATTCGATCAATCTGGAGGTTTAATTAGACTATATTACAATTTCAGTTGGTTTTAAAGTTTTAGATTGTAATTAGGCATGATTTGTGTGTTAATTGTTTAATTTTTCATGGTGACATCATTTGTTTTGAGCAAAATTAGGTCGCTTTTGGTGTAGAAGCTCTAGATTGAAGGTTTTACCATGAATGTGGGCATAGAATTAGAAAAATTGAGGAATTTAGTTTTTGTGAAAACTTTGATACTTTTCATATTATCAGAGTTTTTTTCAGTAGTTTTCACTTAATAGAGTATTTGTTGGTACTTTTCTCTTTACACCATCTTTAGACTATCTTTCGCTTTAGTTTACCTCTAGACTAGTTTTCGCTTTATTATTTAAGTGGAATGCTTCGTTCAACTATTAAAAAAGCAAAAATTTGGGTTTTTGTTTTTTGAGTAGTTTCGCTTTCCTTGGAAGCAATTTCCTTTAATGTTTGCGAAAACTTTCTTCTTTTACTAAACATCAAAAAGAGAAAACTTTTGGTTATGAAGATGTCAATTGATAAAAACATGAAGAATATTAATGCATACATCAATCTTGACTCAAAGATTGGTACAAGCACCATATCACCAAGACTAACATATGTGAATGATTATTCTTACTGGGCATATCGATTTGAGAACTATGTTGTTGGAATATTCAAAACGATGAAGCTATCGAAAAGAGTAATCCATATAGTTCATGCTAATCCAGTCAATCTGTAGAATGAAGTCTCCTACTAAAGACTTCATCTGCCGATTTAGTAAACATTAGCTGATACTCTATTATTTCCAATTAGCAATTGTATATGATGATATTACTTTTGAAACAAGTTTGTTAGTGCTGGAGAGTAGTGTTGCGACCATGTCACTTAACATGTAGAGGATCCGCTCTGCTGATTTCCTTGTTTATTTTATACAACTTTTGTAACCAATAGCATGACACATTCCTGGTATGTCATAGTGTGTAAATCAATGGTTATAGCTTGACATTGATGTTGAGCCTAAAATAGACGATCAAGATTGATTTTAGTGGTTAGCTTTCTTAGTATAAATAACTCATACTTATATAGTTAGGAGATTGATGTTTTGTCTACTTAATTTACCGTTACATGCTTGTAACTTCGAAAATATTAAGTAAAGAATACTTCAAAATAATTTCAACCATTATCAGGATTTCAAGTATTGTGTTTGTTTTATAAATCGTAAATAGTTAGTGGAGATCCCGCATCTACTATTTCTTAATTTACTAAAAGTCTTGTTAACACCGACCATCAAGTGGTATCACAACCTTGGTTCTTTGTTTGCTTGAATCTTTTTTAACAAATCACTTGTTTTTTGTGAATCTGCATTTCAAACAACACTTTTTAAAATGGCAGCCATAGCTATGTCAAACTAACATAACTTGGAGAATGGTACCCTGACCAAACCTCCCACATTCACTCCAAAGGATTATGACACTTGGAAGATTACATTAGAAGATTTCTTGAAAATTAAGATTAAAGACTATGGCTCTCCATTCTAAATGGTGCATATATGCTTATAGTCCAAGTTGCTAGGAAGGAGGTGGTACGATACCAAAGGACACCATAAAGTACTTAAAAGAAGATCAATAGAAGATGGAGGTGGATTCCAAGGCTCCTTGGCTTATCAGAATGTGCATCCTAACATTATTATTCACACATTCAAGAAGTTTACTACTATAAATTACATATGTGAACAACTGAAAGCTAGGTATAAAGGAGTTGAAGATATAAATGTGAACAACAAAGATGTTTTGAAACAAAAGTTTGAGAATTTTAGTTTCATCCTATAAGAAACAATGACTGCAACATATCTAAGATATGTTGAGCTTGTGGATTTTCTTGAATGTGTGAATAATAATAGGCAGTTTACACTTTGTCGATAGAAAGCTGGTGTAAAGATGGAAAAAAGTGGTATTCTTGGGAACTTTTTAGGGTATAAACCAAAATAATAGACAGTTTACACTCGTTCGATAGAAAGAACATATAATCTAAAGACTATAGGTCTAAAGAGTTGTATGGAATTCTCAGTGCATATAAGATGGAGATGAATGCTCATGAAGAAGTACTTGGTGGATCTAGTGAAAGATCCAGTGGCACTACAAGGTCTTCAGGACTCCTAGCCCCCATCCATGAATAACACCGCCTTAATTAACCTGTCACCATAATCCCATGGTGAATTAAGAAGTGCTAATGATCACATATCCTGAATCACCAATTCGTAAAAGACCCTTCCAACTTTACCTTTTGGCAGCTGGAACTAATCTTCAACGTCTTCTTCCTCCATTTCAATTTTTCCAAATTTAGCATTTGAATCAAAAGAAACCAACTTCTTCCAACTCTTACAAGAAGATCTGTAGTGCACAAATACATATGAACTTGAAGAACTTGACATCAACTAACACATAACCATGATTTCATTGAGGGCTAAATAATTTCAACAACGAACTGGTAAGATGTTCCAAAGATAGAAGCGATCAAGTTTTAGGTTAGACATAAGTGAACTTAAGTGTTACAGATTCAACCAAATGGGTCATTTTGCTAGAGAATGCAACGCAAACAAGTCCAATCCATCACCACCAAGTACCTCCAACCTCAATCAAGTGCTTAATCCCCATCGTCTCTTGTTGCATAAAGACACACAATTGCATGGAGCTTTCAAGTTGAAGATGTTTCACATATCAACAATAATATCAACGCCATGAAGCTCAACCTCCTCATCTTAGATAACTTCTGAACACTATTGTACCCATGAATGTATTACAAAGGTAAACAAGTATAGAAATCATAATCTGCATATGATGAATGATGTATCAATCAAGATTCTCAAATCCGATTTGAAGAAATCTAATCAAGATTAAAAAAGAAAAAGATAAAAAAAAAGCTAGAGAAAGTTGTTTTCAACATTAAAACATGAACAAACTTATTTAGAAATCAAGTTTGATGAGCTTTTAGCATGATTAAAGTCTACATAGGATCTGGCAACAGCAAAGTACTATAGAGACAAGTATATTGTTCAATCTAAGAAGTTTGATAATTTATTAACTTCCATTAAAATTTCTTAAAATTTATATCAAACTAAGACAGGTTTAAGGTATAAGTTTGTTGAACCACTACTCGTATACACTGCAACATATACCCCTAATGCAACCTAGATATGAAGGAACAAGTAGGTGTTGATCCCATTGTTTGTGAACCTGAGCAGGTAGAGGTGGAAGCTGTAAATTTTTAAGTTGAGAAAAAGGTGTTCCCTGAATCAAATGACTACAGGAAGACTATTGACAAATGTCCAACCTGTAGTAAAATGGTCAATCCTGTTATTTTTATAAAAGAAGCAAAGAAAACTATAAAAGTCATTCATTTTTAATTTCTGATAAGTTTCACACTTGTTGCTCTTAATCAGTATGTCCAAAAAATACTAGAACCCACACAAAGAAAACTTGCAACAAGAAAATTAACAACAAAAATTATTATGCAAGCACCTGTAAACTGTTCAGGAGAGACCACAACCATATGTCTAGAAATCTCTTGTTGAAGTAGTCAGAATTCACAATGTCAAATTCCAAAGAAAAAAGATTTACTTATGCTCTCATGTTGATGACAAGTTCAAAGAAGAGAAGAAGAAATTGAGAACTAACAGGGGTTCAAGTTTGAATGAAATCAACAGAAGAACCACCAAATGAAGAAGGTAGTCCTTGGTGATTTCATTGATCATGAGTAGAATGAGAGAAAATGAAAGGAGCAGTTGTACAAGGAATTACAAAACCTTGATAGAAATATTGCTGCTACAAAGAAGAATGAAGAAAAATCTCTCACATTTAATATGTATGGAGGAGATGATCACATGGCAAAACATTACTAAAATCCACTATCAGTAAAGAAAAAAAAATTAAATTAACAAGACACTACAAGATTTATGAAGAACAACTTCTCAATTGCTGATAGACCCTCTAAAAGGTCTGGGAAACATTTGAGACTATTAGGCAGCAAATGATCAAGTATGTTGCTAAAAAAAGTCGGCACAAAAGGAGAATTTGCCAAAACAGTCGGTAGATAAAAAATCAATATCTACAAACTTATCGCATAATAGTGAATAAAAAATTCCAGCAATTAATCCATTAGTCAAGAGGTCCACTAATTAGAAGCAGTCAGAAGTGGCCTGTTAATTGGATTAAAGAAGGAAGTTTTAGGGAAGGTCAGCAGCAAGAAGACCTTTCCTATCAAAATCATTGCATAGAGAAAAAGACTCATATGCTAAAGAACGGTCTACCAGAACTTTGGTAGATTATCAACCACATTTTGAAAGGCATTGAGCAGAAAATAGAACAACTACTAACCAATAGCATGTATGCACTTCAAACGTCTTAAAGACAAAGAGAGTTTGGAATCCTATGGGAGATGCCAACCTTGGTCAACAACCTTCTAAGCCAAAACCCCAAGCCCTAAAAGCTGATGTTTATGTTGAAAAGTTTAAATACTTTTAAAACCTTGAAAGACCCAAGACTAACTGATCTTGGGTCCATATTCAAAACTAACTCTTTTTAATATGTATAGGAGTATTCATAGGCCAAAGAAAACTTTTGGACAGTTTATTTATTGGATGCTCTTGGCAATGGCAGGGGACAGGTCTTACCTGCCGAATCAAGAACCTTATGATGGCGGATTTGTTGCATTTGATAGTGATTAGAAGGGGAGAATACATTAATGGAAGAGGAATTGCAAGTAATGATAGGGTCAACTTTGATAAAGTAAACGATGTGAAAGAGTTAAATTAAAATTTATCAAGTGTATTTTAATTGTGTGACCAAAAGCACAACACTCTTTTCACTAAGCATGAATGCATTGTTTTCTCACTTGGGTTTGTTACTCCAAATGATAAAATTCCTAATAGGAGCTCTCAGGAGAGACAATATCTACACGTTAAACATGAAAATTGAATCTTTAATTGGAAATGTTTTTTTTTATTTTATTTCAAAAGCCTCTATAGATAAGTCATCTCTTTAGCACAGAAGGCTAGCACACGTAAACTTCAAGAACATGAATATACTGGTTAAATGGTTTAGTTAAAGCTTACCAAATAGGGAGAAGGGAGATCATATTTCTTGATTACTGCGTTGCGTGTCTAAAAGGGAAGCGACACAAGTCTTCTCATAAGTCTATAAAACTGAATTAGTCACCACTCCCAAGTCTATAAAACTGAATTCAGTCACCACTCCCCTACACTTGTAACATATGGATCTCTTTGGTCCAACAAATGTAAAGTGTTTGGGAAGAAAATTTTACTTGATAGTTATAATAGATGATTTTATAAGATTTACATGGGTATTCTTTTTAGAACTAAATAAGAAATTACTTGTATAATTAAATCATTTATTATAAAAGTTGAGAACCAAATTGATCAAGAGGTTAAAATCATTAGAAGTGATCATAGAACTGAATTCTAAAACCAAATCCTTGATCCTTTTTATATATTCTAAGGTATTTCTAGATAATGTAGTGCTCCTAAAACTTTTCAACAAAATGGGGCTGCTGAAAAGAGAAATACAACACTTATTGAGGCTATAAGGACAATACTGTCTAACCCCAAATGCCAATAACACTCTGGGGTGAAGCAGACACAATTGTCTGCTATGTTTAGAACAGGGTATCGATTTTGTAAGACACGTGAGAAGCACAAAACTCATTCATCAAAAAGAACTGTTGGATCCATGAAAGAAGAGAAAATCACTTCCGCAGAACACCTGCAGAAGAAGAAGACCATCTCAGAACCATCCGTAGAAAATCCACAGAAGAAGACAAATGTTGCTCTTTCAAAACAGTCAACATCCGTAGAAGATCTTCGAAAGAAGCAATCAGGTAAGAAACAATAGAGAATTGTGAATCCTTAGAAGCAAGAACCATTTGGCATCATGTCTGGTAGAGGTAAAGATTCTTCAGCTGCAAAATTTAAGAGAGAATTGAAGAATTAGAAGAAGATAGTGATGGAGTCTGGGAGTGAAGTTGAAGAAAAATACTGTAAGTGGTGTGACATGTATAACCACAACACATATGATTGTTACTTCAGCAGCTATTGCTCCATATGCAACATGAACAATCACATGACTGCTGATTGTTACTTCAACAAACACTGTGCTATTTGCAATAAGAATAACCATTCTACTCAAGAATGCTACTTCAACAAGAATAACAAATCAAAAGTTCCAAAGAAGCAACAGTCTGAGAATGTTGAATCAGACTCAAAATCCACTAAAAGTAAGGCAAGTTCAAAGCAAAAGAAGCAACAACCAAAACAAAAGGTTCCAAAGGCAAAAAAGCCAACATCTGCTGATGATCAAACAAAGAGGAAGAAGGAGAAGCAACATTCTTAAAGCAAGACTCCTCGCAAGAAGGTAGATTTGTAGGAAGATGAAGCCTTCTATGACCACTTTGAAAAGGGTAATCAAGTACCACAATCAAAGACAAAAGATAAAGAAACTTTCTCTAATCAAGTATCATCATCAAGTTCAAAGAACAAGATACTCAAAGAAGAGGTGATAGAGGAAGTGCTTGTGGATGAAGAACAAAGTGTTTCAAGTTCATCTTCAATAGAATCATCCTCACCCCAAACAAACCATAATGAATCAAATGAGTCTAAAAACAACCCTGAGACATCTAGGCTCATCCATGAGGGAGTAACAATCTTAGATACCAATGGCAAGCCCAAGACCATTAAGGCTTGGGCTCCACGCTCTAATTGATTTCATTATTTGTTCAGGAACATCCATGGAGGGCTGATAACAAGTGGTATGTTGACAATGGTTGTTCCAGGAATATGACAGGAAACTATTCTCTCCTCCATGATTTCAAACACAAAAATGCTTCATATGTGGTAATTGGACCAAGACTAGTTTCTTGGCAGTGCAAAAAGCAAACAAATATGTCAGTATCCACAGCTGAGGCTGAGTACATTGCTGCTTCAGCTGGTTGCTCTTAAGTTTTGTGGTTGCAAAACCAACTACTTAATTATGGTTACAATTTTCTTCAAACACCAATTCACATAGATAACTCAGCTGCTATGTTCATAACTGCTAATCCAGTGCAACATAGTAAAACAAAACATATAGAAATTAGATATCATTTTCTGAGAGACTGCTCAGAAAAAGGTTTAATCAAGTTGATCAAAGTGGATACAACAAATTAGCTTGCTGATTTATTCACTAAAGCCTTTGACTCAGTGAGATTTAATTTCTTAATTGTCTTTAGACATGATCAACTTAGATTAGTCATCATCACAAAGAAAAGCATGATCTGTCCTTTAAAATACTCAATACGAAAAAGCCAAAAACATCCATAAAACATATAAAACTTCAAAAAATATTGTCTTGTTAATATGTTTTATTTTGAAAAAGCAATTCATATCATGGGAAATGATCGCACACTATACCTTTGTTTACTTGCCTGGTTTTTAACTTACAATAAAGACTGATCAAATGTGATTTGATATGTGAGGAGGTTCAGCTTGAGTGGAAAATAAACATGTCCATGCTTAACATAATGCCAAGGTGACTAATTGTGGGCAATTCCATTTTGAGGAGCAAGCAAGTAAGTCTTATCCTGCTGTGATCAACTTAGTCACCCAAGCACACTATGTTCCGACACTTTATAACCTCTGTCTTTGCGCATCATGGACCCTCTGTTTTGTGTGAGCAAAGACCTGGGTTCATAGGCACCTTTGTTTTACATGAGTAAAGACCTGGTGACCTGATGCTGATCATTAATAAGTTCCAAAAAGGAACACCTCTAAAAGAATCCAATGTGATCAAATGTATATTATCTTAAAGAGCATAAAAATCATATCAACAGCATTAATAAGATTTCAAAGAAATCTTAAGATAGAGCTTATAATTTAAGGAACATAGTTTTCAAGTGTGAAAAAAGTGATGAATTGACTCATAAACGGAGGACAAACTCTAATGTGAATTGAATATGGAGTCTATATTTGTCTATCTTTAATCAATACCAAAACATGATAAATAGCATGACAAGTTGAATGTATACTCTTTCTTGAATTTATGTGGATCATAATACTTACAATCAACACTAGATCTATGTCTACTATCCTCATACAAAATGCTTCTGGAAGTTGCTTAGTGTCATAGTATGATCCCATGTTATGGTTAAATTGCTTGTAAATATGTTATATGTAGTGTCTGCTTATAAACAAAAATACAAAAAGATTTTGATTATGTTCTTTTCTTTGCTAAATATGATGGCCAGATAATTGCTTTTCATGCTATTCTCTACATAAATTTCTGCTAAATGCATAAGTTCATGATTAATCACAAATTTAGGGGGAGTAGTCATCAACATGAAAATTTGAGTTTATCACTTTTAAATGAAGAATATTGGAGCTTGAGCACTAACTTGGCTGCAGGATATCTGAAGTTTTTAACCAAATCAATCTCTTGTACATTTGCCATGAAGCAAAGTCAACAAGGTCCAACAACAATCAATAAATGATCTAACAACATGTTAGGATCATACAGCAAAAACATAACAAATTTGACTTTCTGTAGATTGGTATCGTATGGTAAAGTAAAGTATACTTCTGTCGATTGAATATGGATAAAATAAGGAAAGTTTGCCTTCCGTAGATGTTCTGCGGAAGAATTAACTTATGGATAAACTTGATTGTAACACCCGGCCTCTCACACCACCAATGTTGCCCGCTTTGCCCACGAGAAGTTCACGGATTTGTTTTTGGTTGCCCGGGTGAAAACTTCCCAAGGAGGTCACCCATCCCAGGATTACTACCACCTGAGCACGCTTAACTGTGTAGTTCTCCACTCATCCACCGCCAATACGCCCAAAACGCGTTGGTGATATTAGAGACCAGACATTTCTTATGAACCAGGAATCTCTCCTATCCACGGCCGATGTGGGATTCGCCTAGAGTGTTACAAAGACCCCCCCTTTGGACTCATCTCGATGAAGTTTGCCCCACCATCCCATTTATGGATGTGGGATTGGCCTAACATGTCCCTCTGAACACCCCCGGGACTCACCATTATTAGTGAGGTTTGCCCCACCATCCCGAACGGCACAGGAGTTGCTTTGATACCATTTTGTAACACCCAGCCTCTCACACCACCTATATTGTCAGCTTTGCCCACGAGAAGCTCACAGATTTGTTTTTGGTTGCCCGGGTGAAAACTTCCCACCCATCCCTGGATTGCTAACACCTGAGCAAGCTTAACCGTGGAGTTCTCCACTCATCCACAGCCAATACGCCCAAAACGCGTTGGTGATATTAGAGACCAGACATTCCTTATGAACCAGGAATCTCTCCTATCCACGGCCGATGTGGGATTCGCCTAGAGTGTTACATTGATTGTGTATCCAAACAACCACGGAAGGGTAATGAGGTTTAAGGGTCCCGCAATATTAAATAAAAGGATGTTGTTGCATGCTTTAACAAAAAGATTTTGGAAAAAGTTCAGGATGTGAAAACATTGAACAACTGATTACGAGTTTCTAAACCTAAAGGGGAGTATTGTTAGGTCTAGATTGATTGTATAGGTTTAGAAGATTATTCATCACTTGTAATGAACTCTTGTAAATCTTTATCATTTTGTATGCAAGATATGTATATGTTAACCCAAATTATTATTTGTGTTGATTATATGTGTAATTGCAGGAAAACATCATACTTGGTCAATTTTGAAATTTGACCAAGTAAAAGAACATCTACGGAAGAACACGTCAAGGAATATGCATCCGTGGATCTCCTGCGGAAGCATTGTAACATCTGCGGAAGAACAAGTCTTCTCGTGAGATTAAGTTACTGCTGCTCCTGCGGAAGAAGAAAGCTTGCTCCTGCGGATGAAGTTCAATATGAAGATCAAAGAACCAACTCCAACGGAAGGCTAACTCCTACGGAAGGCTATCTCCTACTGAAGAACAAAGTACTTGCATGAACTCCATTCATCATGGTAGCCTCATGAAGCCAACAAGTCAAACTCTCTGGAGTGATGTCATCAAGTCAACATCTGCGGAACACTGCACTTCTGTCAGAAATGAATATTGCATGTCACGTCAATAATTTTATTTGTGTAACTTTCTTACCACAATAAGAAAATTACTTTTACCCATGTAAAAGTGAATCCCTCTGCCTATAAATAGAAGGAATGGGTGAACTCTTTTGATACACCAACAATACACCAACAATACACAAACAAAACACAAAAAACAATACAACAATTCTGATTACACCAGAATAGCAATTAGAACACCAAGAACATCACCTAGCAATTATCATATCAGCAAAAATCAAAACCGATTGTAACCAATTTAGTATTAATGGAAATTGTTTGAAGCAAACTAGTTTATCGTATTACTTTAACTTGTTTTACATTTCTATCATCTGTTCTTCGTCAATTTACGTTACAATTACAATTTCTTAAACAATTAATTAAACAATGAGTTGTGATAATACCGCGATCATTATTTGTTCAATCAAACTGATAAATTCTTGTTTCGATCCTAGGATTCACAAAAATCTATTTATTCTCATGCTTCACGTCACAACTTAAATCAAAGAAGATTGATGAAGCCATAAGAAAAAATAGCTAGATAGAAGTAATGCAAGAATAGCTTTTCTAGTTTGAAAGACAGAATGTTTAGAAACTATGTGCTTTTCGAAAATGGAAGACTATAATAGGTACCAGATTGGTGTTTTGGAACAAGAAAGATGACATAGGGGTAGCGATTAAGAACAAGGCAAGACTTTTTGTATAAGGGTACGCACAAGAAGATGGGGTAGATTATGATGAGGCTGTTTCTCCTGTTACAAGACTTGTGGCGATAAGGAGTTCCTTTGCTTTTGCATCCCTAAGGAACATCATTTTTTTTCAAATGGATGTATAAACTATTTTCCTCTATAGTAAAATAGATGAAGAAGTATAGGTATGCCACCTTTGAGAATCCAAAATTCCGAGACCATGTGTGCAAACTTGATAAAGCTATTGATCAGTCACGTCAAGCTAAAAGAAAATGGTATAAGACACTCTCTACCTATCTTTTGAGAATGGTTACATAAGAGGAATCATAGGCAAAACTCTTTATATCAATAAAGTGGGAGCAAATATCATGCTCTTGCAAGTGTATGTTAATGATATAATATTTGCATCTACAAAAGAGAAGTCGTGCAAAGATTTTGAACAACTCATGAAATCTAAATTGAGATTACTAAAATAGGAGAACTTACTTACTTTTTAGGTTTATAGGTCAAGCAGACTAATGATGGGATTTTTACCAATCAGTCTAAGTATGTGAAAGACATCTTAGTCAGATGTCAAACAAATGATGCTAAAGCTACTAAAGTCATAATGTTAAACGCATGTTCTTTAACTCTTGATCTTGAGGGGAAAACATTAGATAAGTAGTAATACAAAGATATCATTAGATATTTTATGTACTTAAGTCCTAGCAGACCATACATCATGTTTGCCACATGCTTATGCACAAGATTTCAAGCAGCTTTTAAAGTGTCACACATTATTACCATGCAAGATTTTAAGCATCTTCTAAAGTGTGACACATTATTACTGTCAAGTGAATTCTGAATATCTTAAGGAGGAACCTAAGTTTGGTTTATGGTACTTTAGGAGTGCTGATTTTAATCTCTATGGTCATACTAACAGTGTCTTGTTCAACCGATCAAGATTGGATTTTGATCAATCTCTAGTCATCTACACGTTTTCTAGTAAGTAAATCGCTATATTTGATGATCTTAGTTCTTATTTGTTCTTGTTCTTGATGATACTCGTCATAGATCCTCAAAATCATTATCTAATAATCCTTTCTTCTTGATATTGTTAATTGGGTTGCGAAGGATTGTGCGTTTTGAGACTTTGATTGTCACGAGCCGGTAAACCCTATGTTTTATGATCATTCTTGATATTGTTTTAATTGGATTGTAATCCGTAGTATGCCTGTCCTTGTGGAAAATTTTGGAAAAAATTTATCAAACAAATTAATAAAATGTTAGTGTATTGACTAAACACGAATACACACGAAAAGTTTGATTTTGAATGTTAATCAACAAAAAATGCGAACCAAAACGTCAAAACATGATTTAACAAGAGGGAACTGAAATATATGACTAAATAATTGTCTAAATTAGTTAATAAATAAAAATCAACATAAAATAATTGTTGGTTGGAGTCTCGGTTCAAACATGGTAAATAATTAGGGAATTGGGTGCAAAAGTCAAATGTTAGGACTTGGATAGCTTGCTGTCAAAATTTTTAGTTATTTGTACAAGACGTAACTTGTTCATAAGGAGTCTACTTGGGTCGAACTTTATATTTAAAAGTATGTTCAGAGAGTTCTCTAACTAATCCACATGGTCTCACCTTAATCTCACCTTAAAGATTGTAAGCTTTAAGGATGAACATTCAACTTGGATTAATAAATGCCAAAATTTCATTATTAAATTAAATATTGGTTGCACATTAAGGACCAAACTACGTGAAATACAATCAGTTAGGTCTTCTTGACCTTTAGTAATCCTTATTTTGTTTTATTAGCTATAGTTACATATTGGGACTGTTTCTTGGACTATTGGATTTTTTTTCTATTAAGGTGAGTTTCACAAACCCTTTTTATGTGTTTAAGTTGGGGAAAATGTGCTCAAGAGTTATGGATTGTGTTGTGTTTTTAGTTTTATGTTTGGACTTGGATTGGACTGTATGAGTGGTCTGGGTCATAAGATAGAACCTAGATTTCTTTCATGAGTGTATTTTCTTATGCTTAATGTCCTCTTGTTCCTATCATGCTATTTAAATATATTTTAGGATCCATGGAGAGGTATTGTTAGTTCCAACGAGTTAAAACCCCCACCCTTGTTATCGGTATACTAGCTAACAGTGACTCGGCCCAAACGTGCCCTTACGTTGTCGGTTGTTTTGGACATGGACTTAGGGTGTGTTCGTCATTAGGTTTGGTCATTAGCTTATGTCAGTGTCTTTGACTTCTATGTTCTCATTCACACACTACTATTGTACTACACTTACACAACAATTTATTTTGGACTTTTTAAACCTGTGAACTCATCAACTTATGTTGACTTTTTAGAACATGTCTTTTTAGGTAATGATACTTGAGTACTAGGACTGTGGACTTTAGATAAGACCGCTCCTATAAGGAGCAATATAAATTATAGATTGTTTGGTTTTGGATTGTAATTAATTTGTTTGGATTTTATATCTATTTGGATTTTGTACTTGTACTTAGTTGTTCTAATTTTGAATTTTTTGATTATTTGTGCATGTAATGAATAATGTTATGGTATTAATTGTTCATGGTACTTGTCTTTTGTGTCAGGTAATGTCTTGAACCATTAATAGGAAATTCCTTTAGAGTTTCCCCTAATATGTTATGATGATCCCAAGGGTGTGTCAAAGATTGGTATCCTGGTAATGCAAGAAGCAAACTTGTGTTCCTCCATAAAGTATTGAAGCAGAGTGCACTGCTGCTTCAAGTTGTTGTGCTCAAGTGCAATGGATACAGACTCAACTTAGAGATTATAGTGTCAATGTTATGAAAACTCCCATCCATATTAACAACAACAGTGATGTATACATAAACAATCTAGTTTAGAACTTAAAGACAACATAATTACATCTGAAATCATTTCATTCATGATTGTGCTAAGAAAAAGATCATGAAGTTGGTCAAAGTTCATACAAATGAAGAATATGCAGATTTATTCACAAAGCCTTTGATGAGGCATAATTTAAATATTTAATCTCTACTATTGGGGCTATTTGGGCGATGAATATTGAGTAACCTAAATATCTTATATGCTCTTGTGTCTTTTAAATTGTTGTTAACAAAACTATAAAAAAGTACGATATTCTAATGTTTACTTCATCATTATCAAAAATAGTTCTATCTATCAAAAATTATGTTTTGGAAAAAGTATTTCTCTTGAAGAAAACTATTTCTCAGTAGATACTCTTCTGAAATTCAAACTACTAATACACAAGTTATTCAGTAGATACAAGCCCACAGTAAACATAAAACTATTTTGAAGCTCACTTTTATCTTCTGATGGGTAGTGGTTGCCATATTTTTTAAGAAAAGACTATTCTATCATGGTCAAATTTTCAAATCGATTGAACTTCATAACTGCCACAATTTTTATACTCACCATAGTAAAACTTTTGAAAGTTTATATACATATTATCCAATAAATATCAATCATCTTTCCCTCTTTTGCTTTCAACTCAAATTGATTGAATTTCATAATCATTAAACCCTAAAATCATCAAACAATGACTACTCCAAATCTTAAATTCTAGCCTACTCATAACATTGTTGTCATTTTGACCATGATTGGTGGTGATGAATTCAATTCGGTTATAATTTTTCTTAACTAAGCAAACTACTCAACTGTCATTGCAATCAATACCACTATATACACAAATCATATTCTTTTATTTTAAACTTTAAGTATGATAATTAAAGAAGAAGGTAGCAAATACCATAAAGCCAAAGTGAGCAACCTACAAGTCATCATCAGACCATCCACAATCTAAGGGATGGGATGAAGGTCTTCTGGATATAGCCAGTGTCATTCATTGTTTGGCAAAAAAGGAAAGGTACAATTTTGCTAATTCTATTTTCAAATGTTAGTTCTAAAACTATAAACAAATTTTTAACATACTCATTATTCATACAATAGGTGATCAGCTTGAGCAATGAGGTGACATGTACTTGCTTGCATAGTTTGCAATCAAATATTTTTTCAAACCTTCACAAGCAACCTAAATATTTTTCTAGAAAAGCCACCAATCTATTTTCTCATATGGTTAAGGTCACTAAGCCTTAGGGTGATAGCATAAAAATCGTGTAAAATCGTGTGGGGCCCAAAGATTTTTGTTACACAGTAAAATTTCTTTCGATTGTTAAAATTCTTCCAAAGACAAATGAGTTTGATTCCGAACATTTTCTTCCGAAGGCATTTTATTTCCGAAGGCAAACATTGGTCAACCACATTTGCTTCCGAGAACAATAAATGCTTCTGAGAATTAAAGTTAATAAGCTTCGGAAAACATTTTGACTGATAGTCAAAATTTCTTCAGAAGCCAAAAACATTTTGAATTAAAGTTAATAAGCTCTGATACCAATTGCATGATCGGTGTTTGCCTCACACATAAGATAATCACACAAACTCACTTATTGTCACTCGAGTTGATGAAGCAGAATCTTAACCAAATTCACAAGTAATATAATAAGTCCAAACAGAAAACATAAAACATAAGAGTGGTTTTCAAGATACTTGTATATATTACTTCTCAACTCAATATTGCAAGACTCTTACATGCGTGGTTACTAAGTTACATGGAGAAACTATATATACTACTATCTACAGCTGGTTATACTTGGAAAACCAGCTAGAACTTACAACTAGACAAATTCTACATCGTTTAGAAATAAGGTATTTAAGACAAAATGATAAAATCTTAGATTAGGTAGTCATGACATGTCCATGACTTACCTATTGTCACCAACTAAAACTGGCAACTGTACTAAGCTAAGAATGGTTGAACAGTGGATTAAAGTAAGGTCAATTACATGGATGTGGGAAAGTGCCATGCAATCTATCAGAGTGGCAGCAGGCTGTCAGACAGACCATACTTATGTCCACTAGTTCATAGTTAATTCTTCCGAAGCTAAATGGCTTCGAAATAATAAATTCTTCCGAGGCCATTTATACTTCGAAAGAATCAATTTCTTCTGAGTCTCTACAAGTCTTCAGGACTTTATTCTTTGAAAGACTTTGTCTTTTGGATCTTCTAAGTTGTATACTTCGGAAGAATAAGAACTTAGTCTAGGAAGACTTAGTTCTTCCTTCGAAAGTTCTTCGTACTTGAGCTTCAGAAGATCTTTGACTTAGCTTCAGAAGAGCAGCTTGTTCCTTCGGAAGACCATTTGTTTAGCACATCAAAATATATCTATGTGTGGTTTTCGTTGCACCAGCCTCATTAGATCCAACAGCATGCCTAACAAATATAAATCTATAGTTTCCTGCAAGACCGATGAAGGGTAGTCAATGCAACAGTTTCACAAAATGGAGAGATATTAAACACTTAACAAATCAAATAGGGTACCGGTTAGTAATGAAACAAAGAAATTAAGTAAAAGAACAAGAACAAGAACACTCAAATATGGTTTTCAAGAATGATGTATATTGCTCTCAAGTTCTTACTAATGTTATAAAGTATATTTTAAGATACAAGTACTTGAGACACTTTATACTACATCCTACAGCTGGCCATACTTTGAAGGCCAGCTGGAAACACTAATCTTGACAACAAGATCAATATAGAGTCAAAAGGAAAATTCTTTTGACTTGTGACTATGACATGCCATAGCTCAGATCCTAATATATTATAAAAAGGATAAAAGTACATAGTTGGAAAGTTACAGACAAAAGACCTTAATCTACAGTTGACAAAATCATGGACTTTTCACCAACTCATATAAGTTAGTGAGTCTTTAAAAGTGGCAGTGTAAAGTGGTTCAGCTTTATCAAAAGGTGATTCAGAGAAAGCATGTCTTCTCTGTCTTCAGAAGAAATCAATCTTTGGCTTTGGAAGACTTTGTCCTTGAAGCTTCGGAAGACTTCATCTTTGGCTTCGGAAGATATGGTCTTTTGTCTTTGGAAGATATAATTCACTAAGTTGTATCAAATCTTCCAAAGTAACTTCCTTTTACTTTATTTCTACATACTAAGAGCTCTTGGTTGTTCTTTGGTTGCATTAGCCTCTAAGTGTATTTCTTACAAACTCCCCCTAGGCTAATGCTATCAAAACTGAAGAGATCTTTGATTCTTGATCTTCATCTGTTGACAGTCCTCATCAAAATCAATACCATTTCTTTGATCATCAGCTGGTCAGGATTTCTCAAACTTTCAAAGTATGTCCTTATTTCATAAAGATCATGTAGAGGCAGGTCAAGTATTTTTTGCCAAAAATACAGGTCTTGACCTCCTTGATCTCTAGTGACATACCATCCAAGACACAATGGGTCTTGGATTGTTGCAAACATCCAAGATATAATAGGTCTCTCAGCAGCAAAAGGCTCTACTTGAATAGGAGTTAGATGAGAAGCCTCTTCTTTATCATCCTCAGGATGATGTGACCTATCTTCAGGTGTTGAGGTGGATGCCTTGAACTTCTTCTTCTTCTTTTTGTCCCTTCTAATGGCCATCCTTTTCCTCTTCCAGTATTTTAACTGAGGAGACTGGCCTGCAGTACCAGATTGCTCTTGTTTGTCTTCCTTAGTTTGGTCCTTGTCTTTCATAGTTCAGAAGGAGAAGGATCTGGACCCTGCTATGGATCAAAAGATGAAGTTGTCTATGATGTAGCACTAGGTCCAGGTTGTGTTGTCTCTTGTGGTTCAACCTTGACCTCAGCTTCAGGTGCAGCCTGACTTGGTGGAGAATGCAAGTCAATCAGCTCACCTCTCTTGTTCTTCTACTTGATCACTCTAATGTGCTCATCCATGGTGGATAGAGACATTAGACCAAGTCTCCTTCCAGAGAATCCATACAGCTTCAAGAAGCTCACCATCTTCTGTATGTCAGTATATTTCTTTATGTTTGCTCTAATGGTGGCTCTTGACTTTTCAACCTCTTCCCTTATATTCCTCTTAGCAGCTTTTTGCTCCTTAAGAACTTGTTGCTCAAGCTGCATAAGGTATTCAAATTCTATGTAATCGTATGGCAAGGGAAGAAGGTCTGTTGCCTCATGAGGCATGTGGCAATCAGGTAGGTAATCATATTTTGTCTATCTTGTTCCCTACCTTCCTGAGTTTGTTGTTCAGCAGCCACAGCCTTGTCTCAAGGCTTTCCAGAACTGGGGAAGTGGAAGGAGCTTTGTAGCGTCTTTTTCTCCTTCTTTCTTCTTTGATCTTGAGAGGAAATTCTGCATCCTTAGCTTCCTTTCTCTCCTTTGACACTTCCATGTCAGCTAATTCCTCCAATTTCTCCAAGGGAATAGAGATAAGTTCATTAATGTTAAAGTTTCTAGACCCCAAATAGTTTAATCTGGCTACCCTTAACTCATCATCTTGAGTACTTGGTTTAGGGGCAGCCCTGATTATAGCTTCCATGAAGCCAGGGGTCCTCCTTGAACTCTCTCCCCTTGCCTTCCTCTTCCTCTCTCTCTTCTCCTCCTTAATCTCCTCAGGAGTCATCTTCCTTTTCCCTTTGTCACTCACAGGATTGGGTGACTCAGGTTGGAGAGAGCTTTGGCCTTCATTGTTTGGTTCTTCACTTAAGCTCTAGCCAGAGAGAGGCTACGAGACACCTTCACCAGCTAGTGCCTCACTAAGGGTAATGGGTGCTGAGGGTGCTGAACCAGCTCCTGTGTCAAGGTTCATAGGCTCAACTGTTGGGCCTTTAGCCAAGGTTTCCCCTTTGAAGCTAATCTTAGGGTCCACCTTAACATCTGATTGACCAAAAGTTTTGCCTGCTAGCCTCTGTCTATATAATCTTGTTCTCGGCTTGAACTCCTCAAGCACCCTTTGTTGAATCCTATCAGCCAACCTTGCAGCTTGCCTGTTTTGACTTGGGTTGGCAAGTGGGAGGTCAACTAGATAGGTGCTCTCATAGTATCTCAGGTTAAAGAAGTTAAAGATCTCTTGTTGACCCTGAGACCTAGAGATTACCAAGGCTCTTCTTTGATCATCATACCTCCATCCCATAATTGGATTATCAGCTGGGTGAGATGGAGTAGGCATTGCCCTTGGTATACCCTCCTTAAACAAACTTTGAATGAGAGAGTCCATATCAATGTGAACTTAAGGAGGTTGTTGAGTATGGACAACTGCAAGTGAGGGTGGTGAGTCCTCCATGTCCATACTTTGAGAGGAACTCCTAGGTTCTGTGATTGAAAGTAGGGCTTTCTCCCCCTTTTTGGTAGCATCACCCTCTTGTACAGGGGAGCTAGGAGTTAGGTCCACCATATCCACAAGTTCTTGTGGGCCTGTTTGAGTCCTCTGGATGACTTGACCCCTTGAACCATTCTATCGACTATATAGGAAAGCTCTTCTGGAATTTGGTCCCATCCTCCATGCTTGTTTGAAAGGGAGTGGATGACTATATGGAGGAGGTACTTCCACTTGTATGAGACCTTACCTAACCTAAAGGTTCTTATGGAGTAGTCCCTTTCATAGCCCATCTGCCAAAATGTCATTAACAGCAGATTTAGGGTAGGATAAGTCACCCTCTTCATCATTCAGCCTTAGATGTCTGTTGATGGTGGCTGGAGTGATGAATACTGTCCTCCCCTACACTGTGGTAGACAGTTACTACCCATCGTCCAGGATGACCTCTTGGCAGGTTCTCCAGAACTCCAAAAGTTGATCTTCATATAATGGAGGGTCGACTGTGAGGGTGGTGAGATAGTTGGTTAGAGATAAGAAGCGGCAAACGTCTAAGAAACCAGGATCTTTCTCAGACGACAAAAGAGCAACTTGATTATGTTGCCTGTCTACGTGCATGGTCAAATATGGTTGGTTTTAGGGATCTGAGTTGGCCATTTTGAGTATCTTTGTGATGAAGGAAGGTAAGAACAATGTCCGTTTGTGGGTGAATTTAGGGTTTGAATTTTGCATATGAAGGAGAAAAGTGAAAGAGGGGGAACCATTGTATAAATATATATATATATATGATATGGATTTGAGACAAAGTTAATGCAAACAGATAAACTTTAAAATCCGAATGTCGGTCCCACCTCGAAAAAGTGCCAAAAAGTTAGTTTTCTTGGAAGTCTAAATCTTCTGAAGGTAATTTGTCTTTGGAAGGTTTTAGAAAAACTTCCAAAGCCAATTTGGCTTCGGAAGATATCCCTTAGTTTTCTAAGAATTTTGCTTTGGAAGAAAAATACTTCAGAGTATTTTTACTTCCTAGATAGATCTTGCTTCGAAAGATATCAAATATCAGAAATCTTATTCAATAAGAGAATAAGTCTTTTGAGACTTGTTTGCTTTCGGAAGAAAATAGTTCTTCAATACATATAAGTACTTGATGACAAATATAAGTTTTGGAAGATATATTCAAATTTCTTCTGACGGTTAACTTCTCAGAAGTAGTTATTTGTTTTGAAGACATAATTTTCTTTCGAAGACAACTTGATGTCTTCTGAAGGAAAATATATCCAAAATTCTCAAAATTCTAAGAGATATCATTTTGAAAAGATTCTTCCACAGTAAACTAGGCTTATATGGTGATGATATAGACAACTTAAGACACGCATATTATTAAAAATAATCTTGAGTTTAGTTTAAAGAAAATCTACTCAAAGTTAATCATCCCAATAGCTGATACAGGATACTTAAATCTCTACTCATCAAAAGCTTTTGTGAACAAATCAGCATATTGTTTATTTGTGTTAACTTTGACTAGTTTTATCAATCCCTTTTCAAAATTATCTCTAATTAAATGATACCTGATATTGATGTGCTTTGTCTTTGAGTGCTGAACTGGATTCTCTATGATAGAGATAGCACTGTTGTTGTCTATATGGATGGGAGTCTCTTAATTTGAATCCATAGTCTAGCATCTGATTCTAAATCCAAAGCACTTGAGCACAGCAGCTTGCAGCAGCAATGTATTCAACTTCAGCAGCTGATACAGATACACATGATTGTTTCTTGCATTGCCATGAGACTATCCTTCCACCAAGAAATTAACATCCCCTAGATGTTGACTTTGCAGTCATATTGCAGCCACCATAGTCACTATCTGTATATGCATACAAATTGAAGTCAGAACTCTTTGGATACTAAAGGCCTAATTTGGGAGAACCCTTGAGATATCTAAAAATTTTCTTGACAACAACTAGGTGTGACATCTTGGGGTTTGCTTGATATCTTGCACAAATACATGTAGCAAACATGATATCAGGCCTGCTGGCTATGAGGTACATAAGAGACCCAATCATAGCCCTGTATAGATGTTTATCAACACACTCCCCCTCAAGATCTAGTCCAAGAGAGTGGTTTCTGGCTATGGGTGTCTTAGCAACCTTGCACTCAGTCATATGAAACCTGGTGAGTATGTTTTGCACATACTTTGACTGGTTTATGAAGATTCCATTGTCAACCTGCTTCACTTGAATTCCTAGAAAGAAATTGAGTTCCTCTATGGCACTCATTTCAAATCTATTCTTCATTAGCTTCTCAAAGTCTTTGCAGAACTTCGAATTAGTTGACCCAAAGATAATGTCATCTACATAAACTTGAACCAGCATCAAGTTATTTGCTTCGGAAGTTTTTCTAAAACCTAAGGAATATCTTCCGATGACAAATTTGCTTCGGAAGTTTTTCTAAAACCTTCCAAAGACAAATTACCTTCGGAAGATTTAGACTTCCAAGAAAACTAAATTTTTTGGCATTTTTTCGAGGTGGGACCGACATTTGGATTTCAAAGTTTATCCTCTTGCATTAATTTTGTATCAAATCCATATCATATATATATATTTGTACAATGGTTCCCACTCTTTTACTTTTCTCCTTCATCTGCAAAATTCAAACCCTAAATTCACCCACAAACTGACATTATTCTTACCTTCCTTCATCACAAAGCTACTCAAAATGGCCAACCTGATCCTTAAAACCAACCGGATTTTGCAACGCATTTACACAGGCAACATAATCAAGTTGCTCTATTGTCGTCTGAGAAAGATCCTGGTTTCTCAGACGTTTGCTACTTCTTATCTATAACCAACTACCTCACCGCCCTCACAATTGACCCTCCATTATATGATGATCAACTTTTGGAGTTCTGGAGAACCTGCCAAGAGGTCATCCTGAGCAGTGGGAAGGCACTATCTTCCATAGTGCAGGGGAGGATAGTATTCATTACTCCAACCACCAACAACACACATCTAAGGCTAAATGATGAAGAGGGTGACTTGTCCTTCCCTAATTCTGCTATTAATGACTCATTCTGGCAGATGGGCTATGAAGGGGACTACTCCGTAAGAACCTTCAGGAAAGGTAAGGTCTCATACAAGTGGAAATACCTCCTCGATGTGGTCATCCACTCGCTTTTAAACAAGCATGGAGGATGGGTCCAAATTCTTGAAAACCTTTCCTATATAGTCCATAGAATGGTTCAAGGGGTCAAGTTCAGGTATTCTCAATTTGTATATACAAATCTGCTTGCAAACTTGGACTCCATAGAATATTACATATTCCCTAGATATGTTCAGTACATTCTTAACTATGAACTAGGCTCACAGGGGAATAGGTAATGTTCTTAAATTGGGACAGATGAAGCCCGCCGTCTTCAAGACAATAAGAAAGCCAACCGTTGGCTTCTCAGGGGTAGAAACAGCCCTGGTTCCAAACATGTTAAAGCTCATTGCTCAAGCTGACAACTTGGCAATACTAGCCAATGTTGAACCACACCTTCTACATCTACAACCCCCACATAGCCACAAATCACCATCACCTACCAAAGAAAATCCAAACAAACCCCTGCTCAGTCTACTCAGGTTGAGCAGGCCCCTAAATCACCAACCATGCAGGAAGAAGTAGACACTGGAGCTCCTACTTCTCCTGAGGAGCAAACCACTCCCATTATTTCTATGATTAGTGTTGTGGTTCCTCATGCTTAGCCTGATGAGCTCATAACCCCAGCCTTAATCCTTCACTCAGAGTCTCAAAACTCTAGTCATCAACCTTCGGGGGAAAGTTACCATCCCTAACCGCTTGACCTCAACCAACCAATTCCTAAACTTGAATTCTATGATGATGAAGATATAGGATTCAGTGAGTACCATGAATCTCTCTTCTCCACCCCTGCTCAAGGAGAGATGAGTACTTCTGTATCACCTATATCTAGCCCATATCATCCACCCACAACTAAGGTGAACCTCCCTGAACCTGTTTAGGAAGCCCATATGGAAAAGACTCTCACTTTTGCAAGTGATTACATCATTCAAACCTCAACCATGGCAACCCAGCCCATTGACACTTCTTTTGAAGCTGTTAGTGTGCAGGGGAAAACCAACAACCAAGAACCTAAAGCTAGTGATGAGGAAGAAGACCTTGGTCCTATTCTCTCATCCCCCAATTATTCTTCTGATGAAGATGAGGGGAGTATGCAACTAAAGGTGCCCAAACTGACTAAACTCTACACCTATTTAGTTTCCAAGGTTAGTCACCTACAATCTCAGGTGACTACCTTACATAAAAGGGTCAATGACCACCAACTTGAGATTACCAATCTCAAGGGAAAGTTAGTTGAGAGACCCATCCAGAGGACTCAACCAGGCCTACAAAAACCTGTGGATGGAAGGACCTAACTCCTAGCTCCCCTATGCAAGAGGGTGATGCTACCAAAAAGGGGGAGAAAGTCTTAATTGTAATCATAGAACCTGGTAGTTCCTCTCAGAGTATGGACATAGAGGACTCACCACCCTCACTTGAAGTTGTCCATACTCAACAACCTCGTCAAGTCCATATTAATGTGGACTCAATCATTCAAAGCTTGTTTGAGGAGGGTATGCCAAGGGAAATGCCAAATCCATCTCACCCAGCTGATAATCCAATTGTAGGATAGAGGTATGATGATCAAAGAACAGCCCTGGTAATCTCTAGGTCTCAGGGTCAACAAGATATCTTTAACTTTTTTAACCTAAGATACTATGAGAGCACCTACCTAATTGACCTCCCACTTGCCAACCCAAGTCAAAACAGGCAAGCTGCAAGGTTGGCTGATAGGATTTGACAAAGGGTGAATAAAGAACTCAAGGTAAGAACAAGACTATATAGACAGATGCTAGCAGGCAAGACTGTTGGTCAACTGGATGCTGAGGTGGACCCCAAGATTAGCTTCAAAGGGGAAACCTTGGCTGAAGGCCTAGTAGTTGAGCCTGTGAACCTTGACACAGAAGCTGCTTCAACACCCTCAACACCCACTACCCTCAGTGAGGCACCAACTAGTGAAGGTGTCTTACAGCCTCTCTCTGGCCAGAGCTTAAGTGAAGAACCAAGCAATGAAGGCCAAAGCTCTCTCCAACCTGAGTCACACAAGCCTATGAGTGACAAAGGTAAAAGGAAGATGACTCCTAAGGAGATTGAGGAGGAGAAAGAGAGAGGAAGAGGAAGGCAAGGGGAGAGAGTTCAAGCAGGACCCCTTGCTTTATAGAAGCTGCAATCAGGGCAGCCCCCAGGCCAGGTACTCAAGATGATAAGTTAAGGGTAGCCAGATTGAATTATTTGGGGTCCAAAAACTACAATATTGATGAACTCATCTCTCTCCCTTTGGAGAAATTAAATGAACTGGCTGACAAGGAAGTGTCTAAGGAGAGGAAGGAAGCTAAGATAGCAGAAGTGCTTCTCAAGATCAAAGAAGAAAGAAGAAGAAAGAGAATCTACAAAGCTTCTACCCTCTCCCCAGTTCAGGAAAGTTCTGAGACAGAGACTGTGGCCACTGAGCAACAAACTCAGGTAGATAGGGAACAAGATAGAAAAAACATAATCATCTACCTGAGTGCCACAGGTCTCTATCAGGCAGCAGACCTCCTTCCTTTGCCATACGAGTAGATTGAATTTGAATACCTCAAGCAGCTTGAGTAACAAGTACAAAAAGAACAAAAAGCTGCTAATAGGAAGATGAGGGAAGAGGCTGTAAAGTCAAGAGCCACCATCAGAGCAAACTTGAAGAAATCTATTAGCAAACAGAAGATGGTGAGCTTCTTGAAGCTGTATGGATTCTCTGGAAGGATACTTGGTCCTATATCTCTATCCATCATGGATGAGCACATCAGAGTGATCAAGCAGAAGATCAAGAGAGGTGAGCTGATTGACTTGCATTCTCCACCAAGTCAGGCTGCACCTGAAGCTGAGGTCAAGTTTGAACCACAAGAGATAACACAACCTGGACCTATTGATGCATCACTGCCAGCTTCATTTTCTGATCCACAGCAGGGTCCTGCTCCTTCTCCTTCTGAACCTGTGAAGGACAAGGACCCAACTGAGGAAGACAAGCAAGAACAATCTGGTACTGCAAGCCGGTCTCCTCAGTTGAAATATAGAAAGAGGAAAAGGATGGCCATCAGAAGAGACAAGAAGAAGAAGAAAAAGAAGAAGAAGAAGAAGAAGATGATGAAGAAGAAGTCCAAGGCATCCACCTCTACACCTCAAGATGGGTCAGAACATCCTGAGGGATATCAAGAAGAGGCTGCTCATCCAACTCCTATTCAAGTAGAGCCTCTTGCTGCTGAGAGACCCATTGTGTCTTGGATGTTTGCCACCAATCCAGACAGATGGTTTGTTACTAGAGATTAAGGAGGTCAAGACTTATACTTCTGGCAAAACATACTTGACCTCCCTCTGCATGATCTTTATGACATAAGGAGATACTTTAAGAGTCTGAGGAATCCTAACCAGCTGATGATCAAAGGAATGGTCTTGATTTTGATGAGGACTGTCAATAGATAAAGATCAAGAATCAAAGTTCTCTTCAGTTTTGGTAGCATCAGCCTAGGGGGAGTTTGTAAGGAATACTCTTAGAGGCTGATGCAACCAAAGAACAACCAAGATCTCTTAGAATGCAAAACTGAAGTACATGAAAGTTACTTTAAAAGATTTGATACAACTCAGTGAATTATGCTAAGTGTCAAATCATCTGAAGCGAAAGACCATATCTTCCGAAGCCAAAGATGAAGTCTTCCGAAGCTTCAAGGACAAAGTCTTCCGAAGCCAAAGACTGATTCCTTCCAAAGACAGAGAAGACATGCTTTTTCTGAATCACCTTTTGACAAACGTTGAACCACTTTCCACTGCCACTCTGAAGACTCACCAACATATATGAGTTGGTGAAAAGTCCATGCTTTTGTTAACTGTAGATTAAGGTCTTTTGTTTGTAACTTTCCAACTATGTACTTTTAACCTTTTTGTAATAGATAAGGATGTGATCTATGGCATGTCATAGTCACTAGTCAAAAGGCAATCTGCCTTTTAACTCTACATTGATCTTGTTGTCTAGATTAGTGTATCCAGCTGGCTTTCAAAGTATGGCCTGCTGTAGGATGTAGTATAAAGTGTCTCAAGTACTTGTATCTTTATGTATGCTTTGTAACACTTGTAAGAACTTGAGAGCAATATACGTCATTCTTGAAAACCATATTTAAATGCTCTTGTTCTTTTACTTGTGTTTATTGTATCATCTAACCGGTTCCCTATTTGATCTGCTAAGTGTTTCTTATCTCTCCACCTTGTGAAACTATTGCATTGACCACCCTTCACCGGTCCTGTAACATAGTTGGAAAGTTACAGAAAAAAGATCTTAATCTATAGTTGATAAAAGCATGGAATTTTCACCAACTCATATAAGTTGGTGAGTCTTCAGAAGTGGTAGCGATTCAGCTTTTATCAAAGGTGATGCACAGAAAGCATGTCTTCTCTCTCTTCAGAAGAAATCAGTCTTTGGCTTCAGAAGACTCTGTCCTTGAAGCTTCGGAAGACTTCATATTTGGCTTCGGAAGATATGTTCTTTTGGCTTCGGAAGATTTAACACTTAGCATAATTCACTAAGTTGTATCATATCTTCTGAAGTAACTTCCTTGTACTTTATTTCTGCATGTTGAGAGCTCTTGGTTGTTCTTTGGTTGCATCAGCTTCTAAGTGTATTCCTTACACTTCTATTCTTAAGGTGAAGATTGGAAACAAGGCTTAGGCAGAATCAAATAGAGATGAAGAAAAAGATGTTCTACATGTGACTCCTCTGAACTTACATGATCCTACCACTCATTGGAGTTACAATTCCTCTACAAACTCTTTTAATCTAATGTTTGCTAGTGCGGGTAAGATTGAAGTCAGATAATATGATCTTTTTGGATTATCCCCACACAACATGATGATTTGGTAGAACTTTCTCTTGATAGCCCTACAAGAGATAGAATGGGATATATGCATGAACTTTTTTTGATGAGGATGCTTGAAGATTGAAATAGAGTTTGCGTAGCATCATCCTAAGGGGAATTAGTTGAGTTATAAGAAGAATGCACTATAAGTTCTATGTTGATCTTCATATGCAAAAATACACCAAGCACTAAACTACTGGAATCAACACTTGTATGTATGCTGATGAAGATTTGCTGATTCACTATTGCATTAGACAACACTATCAGTACTGAAGAGTAGTGGTAATAGCATAACTCTGTAACTACTGATCTTTTGGTCTACTAATTTCTATTTAATGTTGTACATTTTTTTATAACCAATAGTAATGCACATTCATAGTATCCCATAATGTGAAGATCGATGGCCGGAACATGCCATTGATCCTAAACCTTGAATAGATGATCAGGGATTTATTATTGAGTTTAGCTTTCATAGTATAAATACCTCACACTTGTATAGTTAAGAGGTTAGCTAGTTTTGCCCACTTGTTTTCTCCTATTATTAATCCTTTGTAATCAATAAAGTTTATCAAGTGAATACTTTGAAAGAATTCTCATTGTTATTTTACATTCAAAGTATTGTCTGTGTGTTTGTTAGTAAATAGTTAACTTAGTTTCCGCATTTGTTAACTGCTGATCAACAGAAAAGTCTTGTTTCATTCATAACCCGATCCAACACTATATATAAGTAAAAATCCTTCAGCGAGGACAAAAAAGATTATGCATGGCTGCGAATGGTGTTACGAAGGATGTTGTTGTGGGTGATTTGTTTTGTTCAATACATGATATTTACCTGTACTTGTTTTGTAAGTTGATCGCAATATGTTAGATAAGCACGACTGCAGCCACACGTGATCATGAAAGGTATATGTTTTAAGTTGACTGATACAGATGACTCGAGTGATAATGGGATGTTAATCAAACAATATTAGGCTTAAATCATAGTTTCATTAAATTTACTAGTGAGCCGATGAAATATTGTTAGATGAAACAAATGTAAGTTGTAAACTTAATACAACTTCACGTAGGTTGTTTGTAAAGAAACTAAAATGAGCCAAAGATGTGTTTAAAACTTGTGGAATAATTACACCACAATGGGTGAAATAACAATCTCAACTTACCACGACAAGTTTTTGAGTCACATCATGGGCAAATCACTTGAACGAACATTATCAAAAGATTTTCCAGGCTTGAGTTAGATAACTATGTTTACACATGTTAAATCACAAGGGATGCACAACAAAGGTGAATGAACATTATCAAAAGATTTTTCGGGCTTGAGTTTGACAACTATGTTTAGACATGTTAAATCCCATGGGATGCACAATAAAGTATAATTGTGGATGTGTGGACTAGTACAATCAACGATTGTCACAAACTGTTAAAAACATCCATGTGCAACTATCGAAAATTTGTTATGATCTTCAAAGATTGTCTTTTGAATCCTTATCTTGAGTTTTAAGCGAAACAAATAGATAGGCTTCAAAAGAAACGGATAAACTGACTTTAGAAGAATGTAATATTGTTAAACATTTATTCAAAGACCGTACCAAAGGGAAATGTTTTCAAGTTTGACTGTTATATTGAATGTTGTTTATTGGAGGTTTGAATTTTCATCATAAGCCTAATATATTCTTAACTATATATATGTGAAATGTTTTCTCAAAATATACCAAACTTTGACCGGTCAGATTTAGAAAATGTTAAACGAGAGAGGGAGAACAAAAATGAAGAAAATGTTGAACGTGAGAGGGAGAACTACAATGAAGAGTATCTAATTATCGGGTAATCATAAAGATATGTGACAAGCTGGATCTTCTATAGTAGGATTTGAAAAGTATCACTCCAGAGGAAGATTGTTAAGTTTATTCCTTAAAACTAATCTTTACCAAATCAAGTACGGTTCACAAATTAATAGGCTCTTATGCAGATTCAAAGATCGGTGTTGATTTAAATAAAAATGTTGGACAAAGTTAAAGCAAAAGACAAAGCCAAAGTCCTAGTGCAAAGTCAAAGTTCATATTGATTCATTCAAAATTGATAAAGAAGATCGTATTATGTGGATTCAAAGACTGTGTTGATTAAAATAAATTTTCAAAGCCTTGGTCAAAGTCAAAATCAAATGTTGTTCAAAGTCAAAGTGAAGACCAAGTCGAAGTCCAAGTGCAAAGTCAAATTTCATATTGATTGATTCAAGAATTCAATTAATCAACGACTTAATTTAAATGTATTTGACTAAGTCGAATTGGTTCTTTCACTAGAGGTCGCTAGTGAAGACCATGACTTTTATAAATAGGGCATTGCTTTTTCATTTGTGTGTATATGGTGTGAGTCTCCCATCCTAGAAAGAGCCCTCCATGGTTGATTTGTTCTTACATGATGTATGTAAGAACGTATGTATGATTTCAATTCCATTATTTGTAGTCATTCGACTATTGTTAATCATTCAATAATGAAATTATATCATACAATTTGATCATGTGTTTGTGTTTGTGAATGATTAAAGTGGACCACAACACCCATCTATATCCATTTCTATCAAGAATAGTTGAATTCTAAGATCCTAGCGAAGACCTGTTGGTGAATCAGAACTTGTAAAAGTTGCACATCTCAAAGGACATCATCCAAGATAGAAGTATGATATTGGATTATTTTGATAAGGTTTAAATGTGTCTTATATGCGTCTTAGCTAGTATTTCGTGCATGTTAGTACTCGATTGTCATTGTTTGCTTTTTCATGTTCATCGTATAATAGCCTATTTTGTATTTCTACGTCAGTTCTGTATAAATTGCTTATTGATATGTGTATAATGTTGCTCCTTGTATGTTTTTTTTTTCTGTTGTATAATGATTACTCAATGTGTGTTGCTTAATTGATTATTCTCATTGTGCTTGTTCATCGTTGTATATTGTTGCATATGATGTAAATCTTGTGATATACTATACATTGATTGCCTAATGAGCATTGTTTTCTCTTCTTATTAGGTGTTTTGGTCCTACTGTGTGTGTTTAAGCTGACGGTTTCATTGGAAACATCTCTATCTTTTGGGATAGAGTAAAATTTTACACTTCATTTTTCCTAAACTACATCAATAGTTTTGCTACGGATTATATCTGGTGGGGCTGTTTATGGTTATATCGTTTAAAGATATAATAACATTATTTTAGTTTTAGAAACAAGAAAAACGTTGAGTGAAGAGCAACAGGTAATGAAAATCATTTACATGGTTGAGGGTTAGAAAGTAAAAAATGACGTAACACTAACATGTAACACTGACATGTCAACAAAAAAAAGAATAAGGAGTGAAAACAACACCCCATGATTGAAGGCTTGTTTGGTTTGAAGAATCTAAAAGGAGTAAAATTCTTGATTCTATTTTAGTGGTTGTGTGTTATCAGTTATTTTTAAAAAAACCCAATCTACAAATTGCAATCGATGAAGGAATTGTTAATTAAGAAAAATAAGGTGTTATAAAATAAAACTTTTGACTTAAAGATATTATTTTAAAATTTTAAACTAAGGAGTCCGTATCCTTGACCCTTGCCAAAGACGGGTTATTGGCCTTATTTTTAGTGACGTGCAAAGATTAAAAGTGACTTTTGTCTTCTATTGAGAACCTGCCCTCATCGAGGGTGAGTTCATGGGTCCCATGCCACCCGCTATTTACTTTTTTACACACCTTGATTGGATAATGATATATTTTCGAAATAATTGATGAAATGGGATCTTGCCCTTGGGACGGGTTGTCGCTACAAGACTACCATCAAGTTAGCTTTGAATCTTTGTAGGTCACGTTAATCCATGGGTTAGAACCCGCCCTTGGTATGGTAAGTTAGCCAACTACCAAGAAAATATCCTCATGCCAACTACTATTTTTATAAGGGTGAGGTTATTCTACAAAGTGTATTTTTGCAACAAAGTGTGAGAAGACACAATAAGGCTAAAAAAGTTACAAAAAAAAAAATTATATCTCACAATCTAAATCGAATTTCAAAAAAGTATTTCGGAGTCTCTGTTTCTCTCGTCGTTCCCTTTCAGAAAAAAAATAAATAAATAAATAAATAAAATTTCATTGTGTCTTTTATGACACAATGATGTCATAGTGTCTTTCATAATGACACAATGACGTCATTGTGTCTTTCATAAATGACACAATAAAAAAATGTTAATTTTTTTTATATTTTTCGTTTATTTTTTTTCTTAGTAAGGACGCTAAGGAAACAAAAGCTCGGAATTACTTTTCTGAAATTCGATTTAGATTGTGAGATATAATTTTTTGTGACTTTTTTTTACTCATTGTGTATTCTCACAATTTGTAACAAAAATACACTTTGTATTTGAACATTTTTATTTCTATAATACCCCATTCAAAAAAAAATCATAGGGATTAATTTATTATTTCAAAGTTGTTGAAATGCTTACAGCTCCAGTAAAAAATTTGAAATGTTTTGACAAAAATATAATAGCAAAACAGACGATTGTATCACCATAACTGAATTGAAGATTAATCAATTCAAATATACTCAGAATAACCCATGACATACCAGTGAAGTAGCATCAAATCAGTGCTTGTGATGAAACCACTAATGTGCTCCACAGGCGTCAAATCTTCTACAGCATATTTTAGCAACAGGACAATTCAATATACCCGCAGCTGCTTAGGACACATTTTAGTGGAACCTATCTTAATATTAATATGAAACGTGATTGTTGACACAAATCCTTAACAAAAAATAAATAAAATAAAATAAAATAAAAATAAAGATAATATTTCATATTAAAAATTAAGTATTGTTTTTGTGCTAAATCTGTGCAGTTCCTTCTCTTAACTTGGTAACAATACACACACATATGCATATACAAGTTATTGTGAATGAATATCTACTTTTTCAACGTAACCATCGTTTCCCTTCATAGGTGTGCCCACATTCAACTTATTTTTCCTTCGCAAAACGAAAATCATCCCATCTTTAGTTTACCCCCCCTAGGGTCACGAGCCGCAGCAAGATGATCCTGCAAGACCAACCAACAAAAAACATAGGATAAACAATACATTATTAGCTATTTATCATCTCGGGGTTAAGAACTAATTACAATAATAAAATAAGAGAAATGGAAGAAAATATGATAGGCTGTACATGTTGGCTATAACAATAACAAACAAGTTGTACTCGCCTATGGGGTACAACATAGCAACTAGAGGTGGCAATTTCAACCAGAATAATAATGAATGGGTAGTTTATGTTTTTATCTCAAACAAGTCAAATGGGTTAAATCAATGTATTGTGATAAAATAGCACGGGTCAAATGGGTTAAAGATTGCACAAGGTCTATTTTTAATGCATACATCCTCTAATCGTTTTATTCAAATATCAAGATTATTATTGTATTATTAATGTTAATGTAATCATATTAACACATTAATCATTTATAGAAGTAACAAATAAGTGTTCGTTCACAAGTGGCAAGCCAACCCAACATTATCAGGACCGCCCATGCTAGAAAATGACCCATTTCAACCCAATTTTGTTTTGACTTGTTACCCCCAACCAAGTCATCTTGTCACTTCTAATAGCAATTTCTACTTATTTTGTAATTTCATCAAAGAGTCAACTGCTTTCAATTCTTTGCTTCTACAAGTTTTACTATGAGTAAAACACAAAAAGATGACGACTAAGTTGATCCAGCACACTTGTGCAATCTGCATTTTGAACATTCAAGCCCAGATAGGATGTTTCTTTGTCTATTTCTTTGAATCAAGGATCTCATGTTCTTTTGAAGTTAAGTTGTTGGTCATCTTGATCGCAAATATCATTCTACTAGGAGAAACTGCATGCCCATACATTTCATGATAAGTGCATATCTAAAATTTTGGTGAATATAATTAAGGATGTGATACCTATCCTTACCCCTTTTAAAAGATATTCTCCATATCCTTTCCTTCTCTTTGGGTCTAACTATCATTCATCGGATTCCCTTTCTATCATGCTATATTTGTAACTTTATGTTGCCTCTAAATGGAAAATAAAGAACACTGACAACTGTGCTGACTATTACACTCTCGTCAGATGTGTCTATTTATAAATTTAACTGTATCCGTCCTAATTGTAAATTTGGAACCAAAATTGTATTCTGTTTTTCTCCTCTACAGAAATGAGTAAATATATATACCAGGTACTGAGCACAGTTTTGTTGATAGGAGCAGATCCAGGTATTGTTGAAGTTAATAATGCCATTTTTGAAGCACAAAGGGGACTTGAGCAGCAAAATATTAAAAATCTGCAACCAACTTGTTGAAGTTTACCTTCCAAAGTATTAGAGTTTATGATTATCCTCTTGTCTCGGGTTTGAAAAGCCTTCTTATTAACGTGGCCACAAACATCTGAATATTTTCTTTGATAATTTGATTACTTATTTGTTTTGTTTTAAGTGTATACAAACTTGGTGCTTTGGAATAGATTGATCCAGATATGCATTCTGAGTAACAGCAACCTAGATTCTGGACAAACTTGTTAACTTTAACCATTCGATGCTACTACAGTTAAAGGTTGCTACAAACATGGAAAAAATAAGTACAGGTAGGTTGCTGAATCTTGGGCAATTAGGCTGCAATTTCTTGCAAATAACCTGAAACATCTTGAAATTAGTTTTATGGTCACATTTTCAGCTTCTAGTTTGGAGTAAAACAGCTTGATGTCATATACATGGTGGCCCCTAGCATTTCCATTTATGGTACCAGAACCATCCAGAAATGATATCTCTCATCCAGTAACTATATATTATTTGTAAATGTAGTCTCCATTTGACTACAAACCGAGCGACAAAGGTTTCAATAGAAACTGGCTCCAATTGCAGGCCTAGACATACGTGCTCACACTTGACTCAAAATTCTAAGTCATTTAACAGTCAACTATCTTAATTCAAATGAAGACAGAGGGACAAGAGACCAGTGAACCAAAATAAGCTCAATTTGTTAGGTATGGCAATAAAGAAAATGAATCAAAATAGACAGAATAATTAAATGTGATATTAATTTCTGATATTACTGCAAACAGTTTGTGCTGAGCGTTAAAGAGACTACAAAGTGATGCAGATCAAGTAACCACTCATCACTTGTTGCTTCAGCATGTACAATCCTTGTAGTAACATATTTTTTTAGGGATAAAAATAAGAAACTGCATTAAAAGAAGAGGATTTGGTGATGAAACGTTGTAACATTGCAAGAAGGAATACCAAGTTAATGGTTAATAGGATGTCATAAGTAAAGTGAAAAGTTGTAGCAGACTAAATTTGCAATACACAAACTTAAAGATACACACACAGATCTAGAGAGAGATAGAGAGAGAGAGAGCTTACTGATATGAAATCAAATGCTCTAGTATCTTCTTTCTTCGGGTTGTTCAGCATTGAACTAGACGTTTGGGTTGCAATGCTTGGATTAAAAATATCTGGAAGTGCAGAATTATACCCCCCAATCTGAGTTCCAGAAGCATTGCTAGTACCAATATTCAGGGATTGCAGGTTCCCCATCTGTTGCAGGTTCCCCATCTGTTGTAGGTTCTCCATCTGTTGTAGGTTACTCATTGTTGATAAAAACTGCTGCTGAGCTAAAAGGTTGCTCATTGCACCATAATTTAATTGTTGAGAAGAAAATGTTGCAGGATTAAACATTAATCCAGAAGATGAAGCATTGTATGTCATAGGATTCATAGGGAACATTGGATTTGCAGTCATCCCATTCCCAGGTTCTTGAGATTTGAGTAGATTATTCAAAATATCATTTGACTGATGACTTGAATTCGTTTTAGAATCAGAATATATCATTTCAGAGTTTCCGTTCTTCAGTAAGGAATCATTCTGAGATACAGATAAACCAGCCATTAAGTCATTAAGATCATTTTGAGAGTTCCCTTGACCCTGAGGAATTTCAGAGTTCGGACCGAAAATGTCAAACAGTTCAGGCACACTTCCACCAGCTGTCGTCTGAGTGGCCATTCCTGAAAAAATATCAGTGGCTTCATGTTCATCTCTACTGTTCTGGCCAGGAAATGCCACATCAGCAAAGGGATCATCATTATTTTTATGTTCCTCATTTTGAACATCAATGGCTGAACCATCCATAAAGATATCATTAACCAGAGAGGTGGTTGATGTTGAGAGAGATGCAATGTTTTCATCTGTATGTGTTGTGATGAAATCTTCGTTTTCAAAAGTATCATTGGTGTCTATCAAGTTTGGCATCTGAATGACAGTTTTCTGTGTCTTCGGATTTTTGTCTGGCTGAATCATATTGCTACCATTTTGTTCTCCATTAAGAAGGGCTAAAACCTGAATACAAGTGCAACCAAATCTCAGTTACATGTTTGAACTCAATTGGTTATGTATGGGAATCAAGCATAATGAGAACAATCAATCAACCTTACAGGCAGAACAAGTCATGTTTTTTTTTCTTTACTAAATGCATCATCTTTTAAACGTCCATTACGAGTAGTTAACTAAATCCACAGAATACAACTTTTACTTTAGTTTCATTAACTTAGCCGGATCAAAAGAAATACTTGTAGCAAAACAATGTGTTCTATAAAGATAGTCTTCCACACAATCTATTTAATCTCTCTGAAAAAGAACAGATCATCAAAATGCATTTTTGTTAAACAATTAAATGTTCATAATAAGTACAAGAAATAACAACTCTTATCTACACACTGAGATAAGCATAACCAACTAAAAAGATAACAATTACACTATATGATACAAACCAGCCACCTATGAAAGTTTATTCATGGAGGAAGAAATCAAATGGAACCGGGTCAGTCCAAGGAAATTCCTTGGAGCAACTTCATAGTTCATATTATTTTTGGATCCGGATTTGACCCGTTCAACCCTGAACTTGAATGTGGGAATGTAAAGGGATGAGTGGTACTCAAAAGTTGGAGAGAATTAAGTGGTTTAAAGGGAAGTATTTACAGGGAGCTGTGTAAATGGAGGGAAGTAATTGCTTCATCAAAGTTCACCTTTAAATACTTTGGTTTTGTTCTTAGTTTCTTTGTCTTGTTGAATTTCCTTTTGAACCTTTGTATTGGAGATCACCTATCTCGAATCAGGCTAGTTTCATTCCAAAATAATTCAGCCAATTTCATCTTTTACCCTCGAAATCTATCACTATATCTCTAACCATTCTCGAGTTGTAGCGTATATATCGAAATTCCTTACATTTACGGATGACTGTTACACCTTGGACAAGGGAATGATCCCATCTCCTTAGCCACCTGCCTCAAAGAAGGCGATTTTGCTATTTCCTTTATTACAAAATTCAGTATTGAGTAGGGATACAAAATTCAGTATCATTGAATGAGACACCTACCTCTCGAAAGCAGATCAGGTCTTGTTTACATTCATGTTTCTTTTATTTTTAGTAAAAATCAAATCGGCCCCAATCAATAACATGTGATATATATACTGGCTACTGTCACAGGGTCTGAAACATGATCTACTGAATGTACTTATAATAGCTAGGGTGATTCGAAATACACCAATCATCTTTACCGAAAAACATGACGATTCATTGTATCTTGAAATGTGAATAACTTTATAGAGGTTGATTCACGAAATTTCAACCACCTTTTCTAAAAACACATGCCGATTTACCTCGATGTGATTGATTCATTTAGGAACATCTGGTCTTTAGAGATGTTAACAACAGCTTAATCATCACAAAACATTTCCACTAAGAATACTGAATAAGTCATGTGAAGATACAAGTGTGCCACACTTGTGGAGCCTGCTTTAAGTCATATAGTGATCTTCATAATCAAAAAGCCCATGTGGAACATTGACCAAAATATAACTTCATATAACTCTTGTTTATGCAATGACCAACCAGACCAAAGTCTAGTTAGCCACAGCACTGAAGATCTCATCATAGTCATGACAATATATTTTTTAGCATCCTTAACTACCAATTTTGTGTTTAAGGGCGCAAGAGGTGACGATTTAAATATTAATAAAATTTCTAATAAGTATCAGGTAAATTGTCAATAACTATCATAGCAAAGATTGTCACTTAATTTGCACTAACCTGATTTATGTATGACCTCACTAAATCTATTCTAATAATCCTTTACACTTTTTGACACATGTCATTCCCACATTCACTATCTCATTTATTTTCCCGCCTAAACTTTTATTTCATTTTAAAAAATCAAATAACTAATTTCAAAGTCTTTCTCTTTCTCTCTCTATATTATAAATCTAAGTTTTTCTTTAATCAATTATATTAAAAGACATTGCTCATTAAATAAAAACTAAGTATTTTAATCAAAAAATACACGTTTTCAAAAACAAAAATTTCTAAAACTATGACTTTTTTCTAAAACAACAAAACTTTTTTAAGTAATGAAATTATTTTAAAATCATTCATTTTTTAAAATAATAGTTTTATATAAAAAAATTAACAAAACCAACCCGGAATTTTTAAACAACGAAATATTGATATAAAATAAATTTTTTTCAAAGCAATAATTTTTTTAAAATGAAAGTTTTGGAAATAATAAAAATGTTGTATCAATTAATCAAAGTACTTACTCATACGTAATTTCAGTTATATTTTATATCAAAATAACGCTTTACAGTTCCTAACTCTTTATTAATAAAAATTTAATATATTTCTTATTCAACCCGTGTATTACACGGGGTTATACCCTAGTATCTTAATGATCACTTACGAAGAGTAGCAGGAAAGGATGACAGTTTACGAAATGGTTCGGTCAACAGAAACAGGAGTGGTGAGTTGTTGCATTAACACTGTTTTACTGGCACAGAAATGACTGAATTGCCTTTCCAGTTATCTGATTTCTTCACAGTATGAAGTGGAAAGGTACCATCATATAATTATTAATTTCGCATTCTATTTGGGTTAGCCCACACTTTCATAAACCAAGAATGTGTATAAATATGACTTGGACACATAAAAAAAGTTTGTTAGTTTAACCGCTGGTAGCATACCTTATTTGCTTTTTCCCTCAAGGAGGATTGGGGAGACTCGGAGCATTTTACCACAACATCCAAATTTTCAGTAAAGTATGAGGTGACTGCAGAAAAGTGTTCATCATCTTTCTTCCTCAAGATTGCCTCAAGCACACACATGGCTTTCACACGGACCTGAAAGAGGCTGGAACAGATCAATGAAGTGGGGTAAAAACGAATTTAATGTGACATGCATAGAAGTCTGCTTCTGTAGAGGATGCAAACAAACAAATCAAATATCAATGGAGCAGGAAACATATTTATTCATTTGAAAACACATACAATAGTTACTTGTAAAAAAGACCATAAAAAACACCCTGAACACAAATAGAGTAGATAATATGACTAATCCTTGACATATTACATTATATGAAAAGACGGGATTTATAAAACTAAAGGCGAACTAATCAAATGAACCACCATTTAAAAACATCTTTCAGGTGTAATTAAAAGACTTGAAGCATTCATACCTGCCACACATGTGATTGGAGCTTGGCTTCTAATGCATGACTCAAAGATATTGCACTCAGTTTTGTGGCTTCCACAAGAAAAACCTGAATGGCATCTCGAGTTGGTTGAAGACGAACACCACCAGATGTTACAATTGTATCTAATAACCTCTCTTCACGGCTCTTGTCATGTGAATAACTTGAGCTTGCACTACCATTATCAGCTTCTGTTTGACTTGTTTTAACATCTTGACCCCAAGGTCCAGATGCATTTGTTGATAGCCGATTGCTATCAGAGTAACTACTTTCATTAGCCAATGACCTATGCAGATTTGGGCTCCTATAAGTTCCTGTATCATTTTTACTATAGGTTTGAGCTTGTGTTATGCTATTTAATCCCTGTTTAATCGTTGCACTTCCAATGCCAACCACTTCACTAAGAAAGGACTTTTTATCATCAGATGGCATGTTAAAGTTGGTATTACCAAAACCTTCTATCCTTCGGGTAAGACCTTCTGTTGGTGGTGGTTTACTGTTGTCTTCTCCAGCAAATATAGCTAATAAAGCTTCCTGGGCAGTTTCCCTAACAGACTTATTAAGTGCATCACCCTTCAAAGGATCCGGTTGTCCTTTATAGTGAATTAGCTGGCGAACAGCCACTGAATTTTTTTGCATTTCCCTCCTAAATTCCACACCAGATTTCCCCACAGCATACTTAATCACTCGTAAAGCCTACAAATACAAATCACAAAAGCTTAGTAGTAAAAAACAAAAAAAATTTCCAAGTAGTAATAAGTTTCTTTCCTTCCAAGAATCCCTTCCACATCAATTTATTCTTCATAAGTACACTAATTAAACCCAAAATTTCAAGTTACATGATCATTTTCATCATAATTCTGCATTGAAAAGTTTGAATGTGCATCAGAGTTGAATTATGAGAGTGCACTTTCTGCTATTTGCAATTATAAAGAACATGTGTGTAATTTAACACTAAAATGGAACTCTTTCAGAGGACAACATTTTCACAACCTGGACTCTATTTGTGAGACACAATGGCCAAAAATAACCACGATGAGATTTGTGTGTTCCAGTCCATCAATTTTTTTGTGTTCTAATATAAAACATTAAAACTAGGGGGTGTTTGAGACTTTGAATTCGATGAACTGACACCCTAACTAAGTTCAGCAATTTAGACTAAATGTGATCCAAATACAAACATCAAACCACATGCTATTAAATACACCTTAATTGATAGGTAACCACCAATGGGAAGTTGTCTAATGGACATGAAAAGTAACCTAACTAAGCCAATTGGAGTACCAGCACAACCAGCTTCAAGTTAGATCTAATGTTCTGAATTTCGTAGAAATCAGGAAGGAATCAACTAGTTAACACAATACCTTTTGCTTAACGATAGGAGATTTGTGTTGGAGACGTTTGAATATGAATTCTGAAACTTCTTTGACGATGGAGACGTGAGAAGAACGTAGAAGCTCGCATATTTCTTCCAATTTGTAAACAGGCGCAACTTTATCTTCATCAGAAGTCGCCGCATCAATCATCCGTGACCTCCAATACGATTCCACCGCTCTCCTGCTCGAATCCATTGGTTTTCAGATTCTGATCCGGTCTTACTCCGCAACAAAACCGATGAAGTGAAACCCTAGATGATCGAAATACAGGTTTTGTTCTCCTTCAATAACTAAATGGAATTCGATTATAATAATGATATTGTGTTCAAATCAATAGACAAAAGTTATGATTGTGAGTTTGTGATGGATCGAGATCGAGATTGAGATTGAGATTGAGATTGAGCTCAGCTGAATTCGGTGATTGCATGAAAATTTTGGAGCAGGATCCGGTTGGGGAGAGATAGAGCGGTGTCTTAAGAATTATCAAGGGGTCTATGGACGTGAAAAAAGAATAAAAAATTAAGCTACTGTTTTTTCGAAAATGTAATGGTTTTTGAGTTGATTTTTAAAAGTGTTTAAAAATCGGGTCTTTCCTGATCGGAGTTTACAGAATCTAGTATTTTAATATTTTTTTATTATGAATCTGTAAATCCGGTTTACGGAAACTCTTTCCGTTTGTTTACCGTTTAATGTTTTGTTGACTGCAATTGGTGTTATTGAATCCGTAAATCATATTTACGGAATTAGTTTCATATATATATATTTTTAATTTAATAACAAAATATGTAAATTTGATTCTTCAATTAATTGGTTTCAATATATATTGAATCCATAAATCATATTTGGTTTCATATATATATTTTTTAACACCACAATTAATTGGTTTCAATATATCAATTTTAATGTAATAACAAAATATGTAAATTTGATTCTTTAAATATCAATTACAGAATTGGTTTCATATATATATTTAACACCACAATTAATCGGTTTCAATATATTTTTTTAATGTAATAACAAAATATGTAAATTTGAGTCTTCATATATCAATTACGGAATTGGTTTCAAATTTTTTTTAATGTAATAACACCACAATTAATTTGATTCTTCGAATCATATTTACGGAATTAGTTTCAACTATTTTATTTAATGTAATAACATTGACCATTGATTGATTTTTAATTGATTTCTCACCCACAATTTACGAGATCCTTTGTTTTTTAAAAAAAATCATATAATTTAACATTCACAAAATTCACCTACCTCATAATAAAAATACAACATATTTTACCTGATTGTAGTTTAACTTTCGTTGTATTATATCATCTAACAAGAAAAGTGGTTGGAAAACTATGTCTATATATATATATATCTTTTAAAGTAGTGGTTGTAAAATCATCAAGATGTCTTCTTTTTCTTCATATACATCGTTTCTATAAAATTATATTGGGGTGGTGAGATTTCATACCAACATGGGGTTGTCATGAGTAATGAATCAACAAAATCATGTTCGTTTATTATGACTTCTGTAATATGTTTTTCAGATTTTGCTGATCTTGTATGTAGTTATGTTGAAATTGAAAGATAATCAGTTCGTTTAGAACTGAAACTGTATAATGAATTTCAAGACATTTCAGAAATGTCATATATTAAAGAAGATGCGGGTATGAAGATGATCTATCATCTATCTAAAAACGTTAGAAACTACATGAGTCAAATTCATGTCAAATGGTATCCAATAATTCCCAGCTATCCTGGACGATGTGTCAGATAACTGGGCTAATGATGTTGAGGAGTTTTACAAGAACGATGACGCCCCTTTTTGTTATTCAGCGGTGTTCTTAACCACTGTAAAGATTGACAAAAGTTTTTGGGGGGGCTCTTGTAAGATAATATCAGAAGATTATAAGGCTGATGCAACCAAAAAAGCCAAAACAACCAAAGGTCTTCCTGTATGCATGCACTAGATGTATAAGGTAGAAGTGCTTCGGAAGTCTTACACTTTACATCAGAACATACTCTAAGTGTAAAATCTTCCGAAGCCAAAGTCCAAATCTTCCAAAGCCAAAGATGAAGTCTTCTGAAGCTTCAGAGACAAATTCTTCCGAAGCCATTTTGCTGTGAAGACTGATTTCTTCCGAAAACAGAGAAGACATGCTTTCTCTGATCTACTTTACATAAAGCTGACACACTTTCCACTACAACTCTGAAGACTCACCAACTTGTATGAGTGGTAAAAAGTTCTATGCTTTTGTAAACAGTAGAATAAGGTCTTTGTCTGTAACTTCCTACTGTTGTACCTGTAAACCTTTTTATATAAGAAAAGGATGTGAGTTATGGCATGTTATAATCACTAGTCAAAAGGCAATCTGCCTTTTGACTCTACATTGATCTTGTTGTCTAGATTAGTGTTTCCAACTGTCTTTCTAAGTATTGATGGTGGTAGGATGTAGTATAAAGTGTCGCAGGTCCTTGTAATTCGATATGCTTTGTAAACACTTGTAATAGAACTTGAGAGCAATATACAGCATCCTTGAAAACCATACTTGTTTGTTCTTGTTCTTAGTTCTGTCTCACTACTTACTTGTATTCTTAGTATCATCATACTTAAACCCAGTTCCTTATTTGAACTGTTAAGTGTTCTAAACCTCTCCTCATTGTGAGACTGATTGTATTGACCACCCTTCACACGGTCCTGCAGCTCTCTTGTGGCCGCTTACCTATCCCAAGTCGTACAAATACTATACATTTTTATTCAATTGGCGTATAAAAATAATTCTTTTAACTCTTTATACTATGTCATTACAGCATATTGAAGGATGGGTCAAAAGGATGATGCACTGGCGGTCCAGAGAAGCCGAACAGATTCAAGGTCTAACACGTTGCGTTGGACAATACTCCCACCATAATTTTACGATAACCTACTTGAACTATCTACGAAGAATGTTGTTACATATACTAACGGAAAATGCGTCCCATTTCCTGTTGATTTTGAGAAGATTAGAATTGATGTTCTATTACCTTCATGATATGAGTCGTGAGGATTATCGACGTAAAGTTCATTCAAGATTTATGAGGTTGAACGTGTATTTCACACATATGTTAGTGAACATTGGTTTCTGAAAAAAGACTAAGAGGGCTGAAAAAGTATTGTGTTACGAAGTGAATGTCGATTACATGAAGAACCATATGGAGTTGATGGTAATGAAACGTTGTTCATCTGTATGTTGATGGATCACCTAATCACAAATAAACCTCTAGATTCTAGCCTGGATTTCAGTCAAGCGTGCATGTCGTACCGACGCTTCATTGCTGATCAATTTTATTTCTGGCGTTATTTACCCCGACCTCGTTTCGGTTAAAGATACTATGTTTAATTTAAGTAATAATGTAATGTGTTGTGTGGATGTACTTTAGTTTAAACCTCCAGACATGTTTAGCTCTCCTGTGCACTCGCTTTATGACCATCGCTCAAATATGTCATTCACCGACATTTTTGGAATACAAGATTTTTACACCCCGTTGTTTGGTTTAAGTGATAATCAAAAATCGGAACATCAATTTTTGTCACCGCTAGAGTTAGATTTAAATCATGAGTCATACTATAAAGTACCCACCTCCTTCTCAAACGAACAATCTACACAACCAGATAATACCAGGATAGGATATGATTATTTGTAGTTTTTATAAATATTGTATCTTTTTGTTTTAGATTTTGTTGTAAACTTCTTATGTGTGCTATATTATTAATATTGTATCTTTTAGATTTTGTTTTAGGAATTGGTTATTCCTAAACGACTCATGTCGTTAAATCTTATTCATTTTTTATAATTAATGAGTATTGTCACCTTTTAGCGGTTATTGGGAAATAAAATCTTTTGCTTCTTGTTGTTCATCAAAATATTAAGTATAGATAAAAAAAATACTACAATACATACATTCAACTTTATGAACTCTATATTTATATTTATTATTGAAAGTTTTTAAATATTTGGAGATCACTAATAATGGCTTAAAAGTCTAGAGAAATCTTCTAAACATGTTTGCTTAAATAAAGGTGTGAAGAATACTTTAAAAATGTTTACACCACACCAACTTGTCGAGTGGTGCATTTTGTGTGAAGAAACCAATTCCGTAATTGAGTTCGAAGAATCAAATTAATATATTTTACTATTACATTAAAACTATATATATATATATATATATATATATATATATATATAATTCCGTAAATATGATTTACGGATTCACTATATATAATATACATATGTATACATATACATATATATATATACATATGTATATATACATATAATATGTATATATATATATGTATATGTATATATATACGTATGTATATGTATATATGTATGTATATGTATATATATATATGTATATGTATATATATACGTATGTATATGTATATATATATACGTATGTATATCTATATATATATGAAACTAATATGATTTACGATCAACAAACGGTCAACAAACAGAAATCGTTTCTGTAAAGCAGATTTACGGATTCAATGATTAAAATCTAGATTCCGTAAACGCTATCCACGGAACACCCACTTTTCAACCACTTTCAAAAATTAACCCATAAACCATCACATCTCCCCAAAAACATCCACTTAAAAAAAATCTCTATGGACGTGTGTAATTTAATAAGAAAATTACAAACCAAGTGCATAATGTGTTGATTGACGGTGACCAGTCCGATTATGAGTATTTGGACCCGGTTACTGGTCTGATCGGTGAACTGGTTGAACCGGACTATCTGACCGGTGGTGGGACCTGATTTCAAAATATTATTATTCTTTATCTTTCAAAATCTTATTTTTTTAATTAAATTTAATAGTTTATGATATGTATTCTAGCTAATTAAGTGTTAATATTGGTTAAGTGTAAATTCATTTTAAAACATATAGTATTTTCATAATTTTGTTTGAACTGGATATATGTAAATAATACTGATATTTATATATATATGTATATATATATGTATGTATATATATATATATGTATGTATATATATATGTATGTATATATATATATATATGTATGTATATATATATATATATATATATATATATATATATATATATATATATATATGACGTCATCCGGTTGTCAAATCTAGTTTGACCAGTCCAACTGGTCTGACCATTGAATTTCCTAGGCGATCGGTTTATTGTTCGGTTCTTTTTTAATACATTATTGATTAAATCAATAATCACGAAGGGGCAATTGTGATTCTAATGTGTTTAAAAAAGTTGTAAATATTTAGAAGTCATAAATGGATCATTTCATCACATGAGCCACACAAGTCGAAAACATAAAAGCATCATATATTAATTGTTCAAAATTGGTTTTGTTACGGTCTAAATTATATAATGCATATATGGATTAATATTGCGCTGATTTTCAGTGCCTTATATTAGCTATTGTGTACATCTTCTGTATATAAGTGCAGTTTCTGGAAATAAGTTCAGTTTCATCATATATTAATTGTACAAAATTGGTTTTATAATCCCACTTATGAACTAGAGTTTTTTTAATTGTTTTTGTCTCTGGTCTTGAAACAAATATAAGTGCAGTTTCATGCACTTAATGCTATCAAAATAATGCAGCTTTTTGTACTTTAAAGGCTATCAAATAGTGTAGCTTCATGCATTTTATTGGTGTTAAAATAGTGCAGTTTTATGCACTCTAAATGATGTGAAAATAGTCTAGTTTTGTGCATCTTATGCTGTCAAAATATGTAGTGCAGTTTTATGCATTTTAATAATGTTAAAATTCTATAGTTTTATGCACTCTAATGTTGTCAAGACAGTGTAGCTTATTGTCATGAAAGTCCGAGTGTACTGCATTTTATTCCTGTCAAAATAGTGTGTTTTGCATAATGTTTTGCCTGAATATTTTGCATTTTATTAGTTGTGTATGGTGATTGATATCAATTCAACTTTAAGCTGTAGAAAGGTGCTGAATTGATATGTTTTGGCTTTCGAAACAACTTAAGCTAATATCATCCTGAAATGGGACTAAAAAGTTGGAGTTGGTGGCCTAATATGAAGGTTTTATAATCCCACTTTTAGAATTGTTGTAATTTATGATGTTTTACTACTAAATACCTACTACATTCGACTACTAGTATTCTCAGTATTAGATCACAGTGTACTCACTAAAAGTTGTTATTGTTATCTTGTACTCATTAAAGACCAAAAAAATTAATTTGATCTGGTATGGGTCAAAATGACTCATTTGTCATATAAAGCTATTTAACACAGAAGTGCAATAAAAAGTTATGTGTGTCTCTGTAAGTTTAATTAAAAAAATATTTAGATGTCGTGAAGACAAAAAAGAAGGAAACAAATGAATATCTTGATACCAAAAACATAACATGGGATCTAGAAAACTAGATCCAAGATATTGAAGAATTGAACTAAGTTCTTTGTCTAGCATATATGATATATAAACATAATATTTTATATACAAAAGCTGATGGATATTCCACGCCATCAATTTTCTCTAAAGCATGCTTTGTTGATAATAAAGTATTTTAATTTGCACATATATTATTATTATTTATGTTATCTCAATCATGCTAATTTGTTGGTAATAAACTAATCTAATTTGCACATTCTATTATTATTAATCATGTTATCGTGTGAACAGTCAATTAGTTATTGCATTACAAGGTCAAAGTGTGTATAATTAGCCCCTAACAATGAATTTTGATCTTATTATATCACATGTTAAGAGAGCGCAATAACGTGAATGGTCATGTTGAGCTGCAATTCTAGAGGTAATGTGTCACGTTTGATTTTAAAGTTGTATGGGGCTACTACAAAGATATGTAACCTGATTTTATGGGTTGTTATGTTTTTATGTTTACTAATTATGATTGCATGTACGAAAAGCATGTGAATCATCATCTTCGAAATAGCTGTTACGTTTAAAGTAGAAGAAAATGTTGGGTGATGATCAGTGGCGAAGCTTTAATATTTTTACAAGGGACGAGGGAGAAAGTAAATTTTTATAGGGGACAAACTTAATATATATAACAAAAAATTTTAAATATCATGCTAAATTTAACACTAACAAAAAAAAGGAGGGATGGTGGCCTCCCCCTCCCGACCCCTATTAAGCTTCACCGCTGATGATGATATAACTTATCTAGACATCTAGATTAAAAAGTAGGTTAACTTGCAGGGTTGGCGAAGGCTACACAAACAAGCTACTATGTTACACCGACTTGTGCCCGTTTTATGTTCATGGCGTGGCATATGGTTGGGTGATACAAGTCCTTATCAAATGGTCTTAGTTGTGTTAATATGCATAAAAACAATTAGTGGTGTATTTAAACAATGTAATTTTTCATGTTGGAATGACATTTGTAGCTTTTACTAGAGAAAAAAATCTAGGTTCATTTTTCGCATATTATTTAACATTAAGTATAAAACTCACTCTGTGTTAGAAATACAAAATTACTATTATGATTATTTTGTTTATGCAATCATAGTTAGCACATTGAATAATTATAAAAATGGGTGCAAAATTGTTTGTGGTTCAATCCAACTGACGTATACTAAAATGGTCGGTTTCACAAACTGAAAAATAATTTATAAAAGCTTAGATGCGGGATTAAATAAACTGCCAAGGGCTTAAAATAGATTGTTGACAAGAGGATTAAACGTGCACCATTGTAGGTGATAACTACGACCATTGTTTGTGGTCATTATTAAACATATTTCTACCATAAATATTTTTCTATTATCATCATCTCTAATTATGAGTAAAACTAGTTTTAGTTAGCTATTGTTCACTTGAGGCCATGGTGTTGTTGATGTTGTTGTTATTGTTTTTGTTGTTGATGTTGCTATTGTTATTGTTATTGTTATTGTTTTTGTGATCTTGTTCAACTAGTTTAATACACTAGTTTTAAAGAAAGAAGGGTTAGTTATTATATCAAGGGAGAAAGATTGACCACTTACATGGTAAAAGTGTGGGTGGGTTATGTGGGGGGGCTGCCACGGGCCGATTTAGAAACAAAAACAAGCTAACCCTTCAATCTAATCGTAAGAATGGATTCTTTGCTATGAAGGGATTCTTTGCTAAGGTTGCTCGCATTTTAAAGAGCTCATTGTAAAGTGTTACGTTGATGCTAGTTTTCAAATTGATCAAGATGCTTTAGTTCACAATCTGGTTTCGTATTCAAACTCAATGGTGAAGTCATCTTTTGAAAATGTTCCAAACAGAATGTGATGGCAAATTCCACTACTAAATCTAAATACATTGTAGCATCAGATACAACAAAGGAAGTTGCTTGGATGAAGAAGTTTATAGCCAATCTCGTTGTGGTTCCAAGTATTCAGCAACCAATTGAAATATTTTTGGATAACACAAGTGCTATTGCTTAAGCCACATAGCACAGATATCATCACAAGTCTAAGCACATTAAGAGGAAGTTTCATACATACAGGACATAGTGAAACAAGGAGACATCATGATAAGTAAAATAGACACATATCAAAACCTAGTAGACCCATTTACTAAACCCATGACTCAAGACAAGCATGATCAGCATAAGGATACGATCATGCTTAGATTAGCTAGCGATATGTTTTGATTTAAATTTGGATGTACGAACGTTTAGCAGTTATACTTCTGAATTCATTTTGATATACAAATTTAAATGCAATTATAAATCTTATAATTATGTTCATTTTAATATGCTTAATCCATGAATATTGTATTTTAAATTATTTATTTTCGATCAGACTTGTGGGAACGATTCTGAATTAAGACTGTTTTGAATTTAGACTCAAGGTGTTGAATTCTAAATTCACAGACCTCATTATGAATGACGTTGGATGTACCTTTTGGAGCAGCATCTTAGACTTCTCATTTCTACATCAAAAGATGCTGAGCTACTCAGCAATTTTTTCTATAATGTTAAAGGGTAGATCAAGTATCTCATTCTCATGATCATAGTATATGATCTCTTCATTTGCCATTTAACTACAAATTTCTTTATTTGGACTACATACCCAGCATTTAAAACCTTTGCTCCTTTAAGAATTTTCTCTTCTACCTCTAGGTCAATCACCCTTGCCTTTACTATTCTTTTTTGCATAACTTTTTTCTTGGCAAGGACTGATGATATGGCTTGATCATCATTAGAGGCAGTTGCGTCAGAGTCAGGAGATGCTGGAGGCTTAGTCAGTAGATGAAAAGACATCTGAATAGTTTTCTTGGTCCTTGTTTGCTGTCTTTCCTATTGCTTTCTAGCTACTTCATACTTTGGGAGCTTTTCGGCTGCAACCCTTTTTTGATTTCTTGGATGTTCAGATCAAGAGTAACCATACTCATTGGTCCTACTTGTTTGCAAGAGAAACCATAGTATTTTAAGAACATCTTTGTCTGTTGCATATCTCTAATCTCCTGTCTAACATTTTCTGCTTGTTTCCTCTTTGATTCAGCTCTCTTTCTTCTATCCAACTCTGCTAATTTCTCCATCTCAGCATGTGTTACAGCTATTAACTTTGATTTAATCTCAACAAGACACCATTCAATGACCACATCAAAGTTGAATCCTTTCAACTCAAGTTGAGCTGCTAGGAGACATCTTTCTTGATCTTTTTTCTTCTTTTTCTAAGTGGAGGCCACTTGTATAGATTAAGCAGTTATAAACACAGGAGCTTGCTGAGCGTTTGTCCTTTGAGGAGTGCTTTTGGTAGTTCGCCTAGATGACCTCGATGGCACTTTCTTGACAACCTTGGCCTTTGGTTTAGATGGAGCTGTTGATTTGATCTGCTAGATTCTCCAACAGGGTTGATTCTTCTTCTTGCAGCTCTATATTCTTTTGCACTTCTAGTTAAGGCAATGATATTCTTCTTTACAGAAGATTCTTGAGTCTGCCAGAATGCAATTCTATAGTTCATTATCAACCTTCTGTAGGAATAGCTCTATTCTTTTTATCATCATTTTTTCTGAGACTCATTCTTAACTTCTTCTTCAGCATTCATAGGTCTCTTACGTTTGTCTGAGGCATATTGTAGTAGGCTTGACTGCTGAAGGTTTAGTAGGTACATCTGATGCCTCACAAGATGACTTGGAATCATCGGCAGTTATCTGAAATCTCTCAGCATCCTTGGCGACTTCTGGGCCACCTGTTTCCATATTCACCTCAAAGCTAACTGGGGTTTTGGTTTTAACATTCAATTGACCAAATATCACCTCAGTTGATTTCTTGAGTTCAGACTTAGGTGTATCCCTATGAACTTTATGACGTCGGCTTGTTTCTTCTTCAAGAGTCACCCCATGTCTTTCCATATCATCTTCCATGGTCTGGGTTCCTCTTGTGTACACTATCATTCTTCCTGATAAGTCATCTGCCAAAGAAGTCACTTGTCTGGTTGTTTCGGTAGTTGCATCAGCACTTGATTTCTTCAGCTCTTCTGCAGCATTCGATGGCACTCTCAATAGTGGAGCTTCTTCTTTGATAGATGCCTTGGGAGTGACTTCTAGTCCTAGCACTAATTCTTTTTTTGATGATTTCTCATAAGTTCTTTTTCTTTTGAGAGAGAGAGAGGGAGAAGAATTACCAGATCTTCTCATTACAGCCATCCTTTTCTTCCTAAGTTGAACCTTTTAGTTCATTCTCCTCATTTCTCTTCTGGCTTTCGTTTCCTTCTCTTCTAAGCTGTCATATCCATATCTGTCTAGTAGTTCATTCAATTTGGCTTCAGCTTCAGATAGAGTTTCATAGTCCTCATTCCATCTTGAATAAAATAAAATTGGCTATGCGAGATTGACAACTTGATCAGCCAGGCCTAGAAGAGTGTCTATAGCTTCTTTGGGCTCATCTTCTCACTTTTTGGTAGCATCATCTAAGATTCCAGATGACACTAAGAAAGTGGATGAAGGCACATATAAAGGTTCTTGTGGTGCTAAAGAAACTTGAAGGCTAAGAATGATAGATTTTTGAAGTTTAATGGTTTCCTGAAGGGATTCAACCTTAAGTTCAAGGTCCATTATCCTAGCTGCTGATGCTGATTGTTGAAGATTGTTTAGTTGAGATTCTAGGGTAGAAACTCTTGTAATCTGGTCTTGAAAAGTCCTGAGTTAAGCTTCCACCTCAAGGACTCTATCTGCCAAAGCTTTCAGCAGATAATTCTCAAATTCGAGAATTGTGGCTCTTTTAACGTAACCTCAAAGCCTTGCATTTTCAGCTTGTAAAACAGTCAATCTCTAGGCAAGCTCAAGGTTATGTGCCTCCAATACCTAAATTTGTTTCAGACTTCGCTCATCCACAGTTGTGGAACCCTTAGGACTGGATGAGATCCTAGGCCGAGCCTCTATACCCTCACCACCAGATGTGGTTTCTTGGCACCCTAGATTCCTCTTCTCAAGGAATGACTCTAAAGAGACATTTTTAAGGCGAGTTGTTGTAGTTAAGGTCCTAATAATGTTATCTCTGTCCTGTTGGCCTATTGATGGATCAATAGTAGAACCAGCCTCTTCCATATTGACAATTCTCTCCTAAGGTCAATCTCTACATGTAGATTATATGGGCCAGATGTCTTAACATACACATCAGTATCCACTATCTATAATGTATGGGAAGAGGAAGGTAGTGGGTCATACTAAATGACAGTATTAACATGTTCATCCTGGGTAGGAGAAATATGAGTTGGAGTTTGAGGAGCTAAGTCTAGTGGCTTAGGATGTGAACCAAATCCCTTTTTGGTTTCCCAATAGAGTGTTGGGACTCTAATTAAGGGCTAGAGGGTATGGTGTGGGTCTGATCAGAAGAAGGAAGGGAAACCTTCTTCTTGAAGCTTTGTTTAGGTGTGACTGACACTAGAAGTGGAGGGTGTAGCCATGCAGCCACTCTGAGGCTTAGTGACCTTAAGTATATGAGAAAATAAGGGAGTGACCTTACCTTAAAATGATGTAGGAGTGGCCTTGAACTTTAGGAAATTGCTTTGTTTAAAGTTCCTAATGCATGTATATCTCCTTTAATTTTAAGTTTATTACCCAATTTCTCATTTAAGATCAGTTGAATTAATCTTGGATACATTAAAAAAACTTAAACTTTTCAGCAACAGTTATATTTTTGCAAAGATTTTGAAAAATAAAGTTTGAGAAATTATAAATCTGTTGTTTTACAAGTCCATGGATAGCCCCTGCTAAATCTAGTGGAACTTGATCCCATCCACCGACTTATTTGACAAGAAATGAAGAAAGATATGAAGTATGATTCTCCAGTTATGATATACTATTGATTTGGAGAAGATGATATTAAAAGAGGTCATTCATATCCCATTTCTTTAAAGGTGGCACTCACCACTTTTTTGGAGAATGAAAATTCATCATTTTCGTCATTGAGTTATAGATGTTAATAAATCATTGCGCAAAGATGCTGATCTTCAGTCCTGGCACCACCGCTATCAGGACCTTGGTTCTATGTTCTCTTTGAATAGAGCATGTACTCTAGAATTACCGAATGTGTGGTGCACAAATCACTGGATCAACAAAGATGACAAAAGCATAGTTGCTATTGCGAAGGAAGTTTAGAACAGGGCCATAGACTGAATCACCAATGGGTTCAAGTGAAGCAGATATGTTATGATTTGGTCGGAATTCTAGGTTAAGAGTGGCCATTTTGAAAAAAATTTGAGTTTGTGTGGGGCTTTGAAGAGATGAAAGTTTTTTTTAAGGTTTTTGCTCTTAGATGAGTGTAGATGATGACAATGGTGGGAAGAAGTATTGATTTACAGTTCGGGAATAATATATAATAGTATTATTTTAAAACTTTTACCATCATAACTGTAAATCCAATGGTTTTGTGATGATGGAACAGTCTTTTCAAGCAAAAACTACGGTGCCACTACCTATCGAAAGATAGAAGTGGGTCCTAATGGATCTTTTATAAGACATATGCCGAAATGCTCTTATCTGCCAAATTGCAAAAATCAAAAGATACCCAGTTTTGTTATCAAGAAAACAATTTCACAAATTTTACCGGATTTCATTTTATTTAATTATAAATTATTCAAAAGTCATTACCCCAATAGTAGATATAAGATATTTAAACCTTGTTGCATCAAATGCTTTTGTGCTAAGATCTGCATATTGTTCATTTTATGAACTTTAACTAATGTCTTTTTTCTTTGAGTGATGAACTGAATTGTTGGTGATTGAGATGGTACTGTTGTTGTCAATATGAATTAGAATGTTCATGAAGGTTACCCCATAATCTTTAAGTTGGGTGGTTTGAATCCATAGCACCTGAGCACAACAACTAGAGGTAACAATGTATTCTTCTTTAGAAGTTGATGTGAACACACAGGTTTGCTTCTTGCATTGCCATGAAACCAATCTTCCTCCTACAAATTGACATCCTTCTAAGGTGGATTTCTTGTTGATGTTTCATCCTCCATAGTCACTATTCGTACACCCATAGAGATTGAAGTCATTAATTTTAGGGTACCATAATTCCAACTTAGGTTCCCCTTTAAGATACTTCAAGATCCTCTTTGCAGCTATCTTGTGTGACACTTTTGGAGTAACTTGGAACTTGAGCACCGACATGTGGCAAACATAATATATGGTTTGCTTGCTGGAGGTACATAAGAGATCCAATGATGGCTCTATACTGCTACTGATCCACTGCTTCCCCCTGAAGATCAGTAGTTAGTGAACATGTTTTAGACATAGGGGTTTTAGCAGCTTTAGTATCAGTAGCTTGAAATCTCACTTGGATTTCTTTAATTTACTTAGATTGATTTATGAAGATCCAATCAGGTGTTTGTTTCACTTGTAGTCCTAAGAAGAAGGTGAGTTCTCCCATTGAACTCATCTCAAACTTGGAATTCATGAGACTCTTAAAGTCTACACAATCTCTCATTTATAGAACCAAATATAATGTCATGCATATATACTTGTACCAAAATGATGTCCAATTCAGCTTTCTCTATGAAAAGAGTTTTGTCTATGGATCCCCTGGTGTATCCATTTCTCAAAGAAAGGTAGAGAGTGTCTCATACCATTTCCTAGGAGCCTGATGAAACCCATAGAGAGCTTTATCAAGTTTGCATACATAATCTGGATACTTTGGATCTTCAAAGCAGTAGGTTGACAGAGATCAACTTTTTCATCTATCTCACCTTAGAGAAATACACTCTTGACATCCATTTGAAACACTTTAAAGTCTTTTGAGGCAGCAAATGCTAGAAAAATTCTGATTGCTTCAAGCCTAGCCACAGGAGTAAATACTTCATCATAATCAATCCCTTTTTATTGTGTGTACCCTTGTATTACATGTCTTGCTTTATTCTTGATAACAATGCACATGTCATCTTTCTTGTTTCTTAGCACCCATTTGGTTACTATTGCAATCTTTCCTTAGGAAGTGTACATAGTTTCCAAATCTTCTATCTTTTAAACTGAAGAAGCTCCTCCTGCATAGCTTCTACCCAGGTGTTATCTCTTAAGGATTCATCCACTTTCGTTGGTTCCAGTTGAAAAAAGAAAGCATGAGAACAAACAGATGTTTGCCTCATGAGTTTTGCTTCTTGTCTAGACACTAGCATAACACTGCCAATGACATTCTTAAATATGTGCTCTTTATGGATTCTCAGTCTTGGGATCACTTGGATTTGTTGAGATGGATCCAAATTGGAGAAATTTGTTTCAAGAAGTTCAGTAGATGGATCCGTAAGAGTGACTGTATCAACTACCAAATTGACTCTTTTTTCAGCATTTGCCACACTTGGCTCCTTATCAAGAGTTTGTCTAGTACCACAATGATCATGGGACTCTGTATTTGATGATTCATCATGAGCAAGTGATGGTTGATCTATATCATTTATAGTACTAGCATCTACTTCTACTGATTGTGGCTAGATAGGATCAACAGCTGATCTGATGTAACTGAGACCATGAGATAGATCAACTTTATAGTCTTCAGCACTTGTGATCTATGTGTCTGCTGATCTTTCAAGTGAGTCTCCTGAAACATTTTCAAGCAAATGGTTAAAAGCATTTATGAATCCATTTAGAGCAAACATCCAACTTGGGGTACTTCTAACATTATTTGAGGAATTTTTATTAAATATGACATTTTTAGATTTCTCAATGGTGGTTAAACTTTGTTGTATACTCTATAAGCCTTAGCTTGTGATAAGTATCCTACAAAGAACCCATCTACTGATTTCTCAGCAAATTTAGATAAGTGATCTTTGGTATTTAGAAGAGTGCATAGACATCCAAAAGGTCTTAAGAACCCTATGAATGGTCTTCTCTTATGCCACAACTCATAAGAGGTTTTCCTATGTGTCTTGACTATCAACACCTTGTCTTGAACATAGCACGCAATGCTAACTACTTCAGCCCAAAATATTATAGGAAGTTTAGAGTCAGACAACATAGTCCTTGCAGACTCAATAAGTGTCCTATTTCTTCTCTCAGCAACTTCGTTTTGCTAAGGAGTTCTAGGAGCACTATATTGTTTAGCAATACCTCTTGATTCATAAAAAAAAATCAAGATTGTGGTTTTTAAATTCTCTTACTTGATCACACCTGATAATTTTAACCTTTTGATCATTTTGGTTTTTAATTTTAATAACAAATGATTTTATAATTTCAGTAGTTTCATCTTTAGTTTCTAATAAGAAAACCCCTGTGAATTTTGTAAAATCATCTATTATTACCAAGCAATATGATTTTCTTCCAAAACTCTTTACACCTGTTGGACCAAACAAATAATCAATGTACAGAAAGTGTAAAGGAGTTATGATAGAATTCAACTGTTTGGACTTATGAGAAGCTCTATGTTGTTTTCCCTTTTGACAAGTACACAGTGATCAACACATGTAAACTCCTTCCTTGGGAACTTCTTGTTATGGATCTTTACTAATTACGAAGTATACTTTTTAACATATGGATGTGGTCTTACTTTTGAAGAGTCTGAAGGTCCTACACAGTAGTTTCTATCATGTGTCTTCTTGTTGCAGCTGTGCTTTAACTGGAGTTATGACTTGATAGAGGGGGTTGACTTAGCAGTTAGTTTGTTGATGTTGGAAGATGAGTTTTCCTTGATAAACTTCACTTCCTTTGAGTTTCTTCCCTCTTCTCCTTCATCTCTTCTTTCTTGCCTTTCTTTTCTATCCTCTTTCCTTCTATTTCTTACACTTGTTCAGACTTTTCAGCGACAGGCTTTGTACATATTGGTTTGGTAGATACTTGCTCATTTACATCCAGGTTGCACTTAGGGGTGTATGCGGGAGTGTTGATCATTAGTGGTTCCACTGCGTTGTACTCTAATCTTGTCTTGGTTTGATACAGCTTGCGGGAATTTTCAGTAAAGGCAAGAAACTTTTCAAACTTTTCAATTTAAACATTGTATTTATCAGCATATGTCTTACCTATTACCAGATCACCTTGTGTTGATTTCAATCTGCTCAATAGATAATCAATCTAGGTCTCCAAATTAGTTTGTTTCATGTTTTAATTGTAAAACAATCTTTTCTAACTCTTTTATCTTTTCCTTTTGAGCCTGATCAGTTTTCTTAATTAATTTCATATCATTCATGAGATCCAGATTGTGATTTCTATACATGTTTACTTTTACAATACACTCAGGTGTACAACAAGGTTTAGGAGTTACCTGAGGTGAAGAGGTTGAGCTCATGCCTTCAGTGCATTGTTGATGGGCGTGTATCTTTTACTTGAAAGCTCCAGTCAATCACCTCTTCTCCTGAAGCTACATCTGTTGTATGTCTTTGATTGCCAAAAGTAGAGGGGTGTTGGAAGGTTTTTGATGGTTTGTAGTTTGATGAGCTTGAGGGAGATGGGTTTGATTTAGGTGCTTTGCATTCCTTGGCAAAGTGTCCCATCTGATTGCAATCGAAACACTTTACTTTTCTCTTATCAAACCCAAACCCTGACCTTCTTTGCCTTAGAAACTTTCTTCTAGTTCTATGCTGGAATTGTTTAGCCCTGAAAAAGATCATGGCTATTTGGTAATTGATGTTTATTTCCTCAAGATCATCTAGATGAATGTATTCAAGATCTTCTTTTAAAAGTTGGAAGAAGTTAGCCTGCTCACTAACAAAGGCTGAGCTTGAAGGGTAGTTTGGTGAGAAAGATGATGAGCACTGCTAATTACATCTGATGAAAGATGGTGAAGACAGCAGTTGGAGATTCTAGATAGGTAATCACAGGAACTTGATGAGTCACCATCGGAACTTGGTATGCTTGAGGGTGATATGGTTCTTAAATAGCTGCGATAAGTGTTGATGACTTTAAGAAGTTTGATGATCTGCCGATTGATTATTCATCAGCATCCATCTCCATCTGATAGGCACTTAGAATGCTATATAACTCCCTAAGAGTCATTGTCTTCATATTTTCAGTTCTTCTTACGGACACAGTGTACACTGTCCATGTCTTCGACAATGATCTCAACAATTTTCTTAGAATATCACTATTCTCCATCTTCACCCTAGCCTCATTTAGAGAGTCTAGCAGTTCAACATATCTGAGATATGTAGCAGTCATGGTTTCTCCCCTTGTGAAACTAAATTTTTTAAACTTTTGATTTAAGACATCTCTTTTGTTTTTCTTCATATATTTTGTTCCTTCAAATATGGCCTTCAATGCTTCCCACAACTTTAGAGCATTTGTGAATTTCTTGAAGCCAGAAATGATGTTGTTGGATATGCTCATCCTGATTACCCATAAAGCTTTTGAGTCTACACCATCTTCTTTAGAACTTTATCTAAGTACTTTATAGGATATCTGGGAATCATAGTTCCATCTTCACCAGCATCTTGGACCATAGGGACATATGGATCATTTAGGATTGAGAGCCAGAGTCTCAGATCTTGATTCCTTAGAAAATTTTCTATTTGAATTTTCCAAGTATCATAATCATATGGTGTAAACATGGAAGTTTTGGTCTGAGTGTCATTCTCCAAGTCATGCTTACTTGAGATGGCTATAGCAGTCATTATGGAGGGAAAAAAGGTTATGAGGAAATAAAGTGTTTGAAAGTGTGATCAAAAGAAAACAAGTGATTTGTTCAAAGGTGACTTCAAGTAAATCAAGAGCCAAAGCATTGATACCACTTGTTGGATCGGTTTATTGACTAACAATACTTTTCTAGTTATCAGTAGATGACAAAAAGCAGAATCCAAGTTAACTGTCTCACTATCAAACATAGATACTTTGAGTAAAAGTAAAGACATAAGATGTTCTTTCAAATTATTCACTTGATTAATCTTTTCTGATTTTAAAAAGTAAATATCAGCAGATACCAAATGGGCTAACAAGCTAACCTCAAAATTATACAAGTGAGAGGTATTTATACTAAGAAAGCTAAACACTAAGAATAAATCACTGTACATATATTCATGGTTTAGGATAACATATTTGTTGGGGTTTTCACAAGTTTATCAGAGTCATTTTATCCTTATAAAATGAAAAACGCAGCAGAATTAGGATGAAAAACTTGTTACAGTTTATATATATAAACCAATTTATATATCTGTTAAAAACCCGTAACGGATTATTATATGAAAATCATGCTTACAAACAACCATAGGGTGTTTAGAATTCTACCTCTCGAATGGGACAGAGGAAGATAATCTTTGAACGGCAGCTTCCAAAGTAGGAGGCCTCAAGCTTGTCTACCCCAAGCTTCCAACAAAACACCAGGTTGCTAGGATTTTCTTCACTTGAACGATCTTAGTTCTTGGTTTTCTTCGACCGATCGAGAAAGCACCAACAGGAACACCGATCTACAGCTTTTGTGTGTGTTGTAAGTTATCAGAGAGAGTGGTTGATTGTAATCATATATTGCACGTCCTGTGAAACTGAATTTTAGAGAAAGAGAAAAGTGGGCCTGACCCATCCCTTTAACCCATCCGCATTTCTCTAATATTCATCCTCGTTAGTAAATACGGGAACATCCTCTAACTGCATTTGTAAATGCGGATGACGAAATTTCATCCGTATTTCCCAAATGTACATCCGCATTTGTAAATGCGGATGAGTAGTTCCATCAGCATTTCCACAAATGCACATCCATATTTGTTAATGCGGACGAACGGTTCATCAGCATTTCCCAAATGCACATCCGCATTAGTAAATGCGGATGATCAGTTTCATCAGCATTTCCTTAAATCTCATCCGCATTAGTAAATGCAGATGAAGAAATTCCTTCACCATTTCCACAAATGCACATCCGCATTTGTGAATGCGGATGAGGAACATTCATCCGCATTTCCTCAAAAACACATCCGCATTAGTAAATGCGGATGAGTAACAAAGAAATGCAGAAAAAAAGACTTGTATTGTTTGTTCAACCATTTGAATAACAATACAAAATACTCTCTCTCTAGAATAAATTATCTATATAATTTATTCACAACACTAGTTCAAATATTTAGAAACCCAATTTCTAAATACTTCAAGTGTCAATATTTATTTACATGATCATATTATAAAATAAATATTGTAGGTGTTTGTCTAGCTTGTTATTGGGTATGACCCGACTTGGATCATAACGTACTAGCCACATCAATTCAATATGTGTCTTGGGCAGACCGTTCCCAACAATCTCCCACTTGCACAAGATACATAGAGGATTTATGCAAGTAGTAAATACCGCCTAACAACGGTTTACTACCCCTAATACGCATGAAGAAGTGTCATTCAATAACATCATCTTCTTCAAGTCCCTTACTTGAAAATGATTTAGGTGAATCTATCATTTATCCTTTTGTTACAGATGTCATGTTAAATGCAGAGACACAGAATGATCATTCCCTGCTGATTTAACTTTATCAGGCCTTAGACATCTTACTCTCAACGAATAAGAGAAACAAATCCCATCTTGACTACATACGTTTCTTACAATCACCTTGTATCACACTTTAAACTAGCCTTATGTACTGTCCATATTTTAGAACAGCGTAGAACTAGATCAAAGTATAATATTTGGTGAATATTGAAACCCAATATGCATCTCAGGTCAGAGGATACTATGATATTCGCCTTTACTCAAATTTACTTATGATCAATTACATAATTCCATGCAGTAAAATTTGAGAGCGGGTCTGTCCAATATTTGTATCCCTACAAATATTTATGAACCTTGGTAGCAACCTCTTGCTCTATATTCATACCTTATGAATATCCACCAATCCAAGTTCATAATAGTCTTACCTTCATATTTGTTCTCACAAATATGACCGACTACGGACATTTAGAATAATAAACATATTCATGGCTCTAAACATGCTAAAATGGAACATAACTCATAGTATCATAATCATATATATATGTATGAGTCAAAATAAAATTTTCCGATATTTAAATACTAAATAGATCAAATCCAATCATTAGAATATTGAAATCCTAAGGCACAAGTATGACTCTCATGCTTTGGCCTTTCAAGGAGCTTCGTGAGTGGATCCGCAATTTTGATCGGTGTGAACTTTGCGAATACATATCTTTCCTTTTTCAACTTCATCCCTTATGTAGTTGAATCTCCGCTCAATGTGCCTTGTCTTTTGATGTGCACGGGTTTCCTTAATTTGAGCAATCACACCCTCGTTGTCATAAAAGATATCTAGGGGATCTTGAATGGTAGAGACTACCCCTAGATCGGTAATGAATTTCTTTAACCATGCAGCTTCCTGTACTGCCAATGAAGCGGCGATGTATTCCGATTCTGTAATGGACAATCCTACCACATCCTACTTTGAACTCTTCCAGAACACTACCTCTCCATTCATAATGAAGACATACCCCGATTTTGATCGAGAATCATCTCAATCAGTTTGGAAACTCACATCCGTGTAACCCTTTACAACGAGTTCCTCTTCACCAGATCCATATATTAGAAACATATCCTTAGTCCTCCTAAGATATTTCAATATACTCTTAATAGCCATCCAATGGCTATTTCCTGGATTCTGCTGATTCTGCTGATACTGCTTGTCTAGTGCATATCATTGCATACATGATGGATCCTATAGCAGATGCATATGGGATTTCCTTCATCCTTTCTTGCTCATCCTTTGGGCTTGGACATTGAGATGCACTCAATATTGTCCCTCTTTGAATAGGTACCAAACCTTTCTTAGAGTTCTCCATCTTGAACATTTTCAAGATTTTATCAATATATGCACTTTGGTTTAAATCTATCAACCACCTTGATCTATCACTATAGATCTTTATTCCCAAAATATAGGCGGCTTCACTAAGATCTTTGATGGAAAAACAACTTCCAAGCCAGGTTTTAACACCTTCCATGGTTGGAATGTCATTTCCAAATAGTAATATATCATCAACATACAATACTAAGAATGTGATGATGCTCCCACTAGCTTTCTTATACACACAAGCTTCATCAGCGTTCTTGATGAATCCAAATTTCTTGATCTCTTCATCAAAACATTGATTCTAACTTCTCGATGCTTGTTTCAATCCATAAACATTCTCTTCGACATGTCCATTAAGGAAAGCAGTTTTGACATCTATTTGCCAAATCTCATAGTCATAATATGCAGCTATAGTAAATAATATCCTAATTGACTTTAGTATTGCCACAGGCGAGAAGGTCTCATCATAATCAACCCCTTGAGTCTGAGTGAAACCTTTTGCTACAAGTCTTGCTTTATAAGTATCCAAGTTTCCATGCATATCGGTTTTCTTCTTGAAAACCCACTTACATCTAACTGGTTTGGAGTTAAGCAGTGGCACAACCAATTCCCATACTTGGTTGTCATACATGGATTGCATCTCTATGTTCGTCAAGCCACTTGTCACAATCCAAATTGGACATTGCATCACGGTACGTAGTTGTTCATCCGAGTAAACTACATAGCATCCATTCATGAAAAGTCCATATCTTTCGGGTGGATAGCTAGTTCTACCAGATCTGCGAACGTTTTGTGTGTATTGATCAACCACTTGATCATTATCAACAACCTCATGTTGATTGCTAGTATCAACCAAACGTGTATCGGCTTGTGGTTCTCGATCCTCATCAAGTTCCACTATTCTATCGGTAGTTCCTTCCATAAGGAATTTAGTTTCCAAGAACTTTGCCTTTCGAGCAACAAATACCTTTTACTCTGTTGGATTGTAGAAATAATATCCCATCGAGTCTTTGGGATATCCTACAAAGATACACTTAGTGGATCGGCTTTCTAACTTGTTTAGGGTGTTCTGCTTAACATACGCTACACAGCCCCACACTTTTAAATATGATAACGATGGAACCCTTCCATGCCATATTTCAAAAGGTGTCTTGTCCACTTTCTTGGTTGGGGCCATATTCAGAATACGGGCCGCGGAGAGCAATGCGAAACCTCAAAATGACAGAGGTAGTGTGCTTCTAGCCATCATAGATCGAACCATATCCAATAGGGTTCGGTTTCTCCTCTCAGACACACCATTATGTTGTGGTGTTCCGGGTGGAGCAAGTTGTGAGACAATCCCATAACTCCTAAGATGATCTTGAAAGGCATCACTAAGGTATTCACCTCCTCTATTCGAATGAAGAACTTTGATTGTTTTGTTGAGTTGATTTTCTACTTCATTCTTGAAGATTTTGAACGTTTCAAAAGCTTCATCTTTGTGTCTTAACTAGTACACATAACCATAACGACTATAAACGTCGATGAAGATATTGAAGTATCTTTCACCATTCCTTGTCATTGCTTTTAAAGGACCACATACATCCGAATGTATGATTCCTAATAAATCTTTTGCCCTTTGGTTAGTCCCACTAAAGGGTTCCTTGGTCATCTTTCCTTGTAAACAAGATTCATACTTATCAAATGAACCCTCTTCATTTGCTTCCAAAAGACCATTCTTTTGAAGTGTTTGAATGCGATTCTTGTTTATGTGACCAAAACAACAATGCCAAAGATATAATTCACTTAAACCCATTTTAAGTTTCTTGGTGCTTGATTGGTATAACGAGTTATTAAAGGATGAGTCATCATGAACCAATTCATAAATACCATTAAAAGGCATAGCCTTAAAATAAAATATATCATCCATAAAAACACAAATACTATCGTTTACAAACTTTAATACATAACCATTTTGTTTAAGAAGGGAAAGAAAAATTATATTCCTAGTCAAACTAGGAGCATACAAAACATTCTTCAAAATGACTTCCAAACCACTTGGAAGCTTTAAGATATAGTCTCCTTAGGCTTCAACATCAACCTTTGCTCTGGTGCCCATGTAGAGACTAGTATCCCTCTTCTTAAAATGCTTATTTCTTTTGAACCCATGCAAAAAATTACAAATATGAGTTCCACATCCGGTATCTAATACCCATGTGTTTGAAGAAATAACATTAAGTTCAATATGGATCATGAAAGTTGTACCTGAGGTCTGCCCAGCATCCCTTTTGTTTCTCAACTCTTTGAGATAGATTGGACAGTTCCTTTTCCAATGTCCTATCTCACCACACTCAAAGTATGGATCGTTCTCCGTAACCTTGGGCTTCTTAAGCCTCAGTTTTGGTGGTCCCGCTTTAGTCTTTCCCTTACCCTTTCCTTTGACGTATCCCTTGCCTTTGGCAATATTTGCCTTGGGTTCGGAATGATGCCTTTTCTTGTTGCCACCCTCATTGATCGTGAGAACCGGTAAAACCCTTTTACCCATGCTCACTTCAGCTGTTTTGATCATTGCATAAAGTTCCCCAATGCTCTTGTCCCATCCATTCATGTTATAATTCATGATAAAAGTCTCAAACTTCATGGTTAGACCATTGAGGATCAAATCTGTGGCCAACTCTTTTGAGACGGGACAATTTAGCCTTTCAAGGCGATCAATGTGGCTTTTCATCTTCATCACATAAGATGACACATATTGGGTTTCTTCCATTCGACATGCATGAAGCTCTCGAACTGTTTCGAAGAGCTCTACCCTCACTTGTTGAAGGAACATTTCCTTCAGCTGGGTAATCATGTCATATGCCCTGTGATGTTCAAAATCCTTTTGAAGATCGGGAATCATGGTTCCCAACATGAGGCAAGAAACTTGCACAAAATCCTCAATGTGCTTAATCCAATCATCGCAAGCATTAACATCAACAGTGTTGGGTTCATCGGGAATAGGATCGTCCAACACATATGATTTCTTTTCTTGCTTGAGAACAATTCTCAAGTTTCAAAACCAATCCATGAAATTATTATGGTTGAGACGATCCTTTTCCAGGATAGTTCTTAGTGACAGGTTATGGACGGTCTGGGAGGTAGCGTTGTTATTATTTGCGGCCATTACTACAATATAAACAAAGTTCAATTTTAGTATTTATAAAAATGAAATATTAATTATTAATACCCTTTCATGTCTCATAGACAATTAATAATTAAAATCCAGAATCCAGCATTACATTCACATAATGGTTCGGTGACCTTTATCCCATTATTTAAATTAACAAGGTAGTCAACTTTTGACAATTGCAACCCTTTGCAACTTCTAGTTTTATGGGGCCGGTTAAACATCTTTATGTTTAGTCGGCATGTTTAATCCCATCAACACCATTGTACGTCATGCTTCGGTGACCCTATTCACATGGTTTCCAACTCAAGTCGTCCTACTTACACACACGTGTGAGTTTACACATACAGGTGGTTAGGTAACCTTTATCCCACAAATATGTTAAAACCACTTCAAACACACAAGTTCCCTAAATGTGGTTAGGTGACCTTTATCTCATAAATAGTTCCCAAGTGATTCGAGTGTTGTATAAAAGGATGGTGTTAAACTTGTTTAAAAGGGATTTTGTTTCCATTAATTCTATTTTTAAAAACATTTTGTACCTTACATTTGCATGCACTCAAATGCGTGGTACATAAGTGAAACCAATTTCCAAGGTTCTTTTAATAAAACCCAATTTTATTGCGAAAACATTAACCTTTAATAAAACCATTTTATTACCCATGTTAATGTTTTCAAAAGAACCGTTTGCAGTTTATTGTTGATTTGAAATTTTTTAACAGTGCATATCCAAATATCAAATAAACAATAAAATTAAATCAACCATACAAGCAACACATACAACAACAAGTTCATAACCATAGCCAACTAATTTAACATCACTTGTTGACCGAAACAAGTGAGTTAATTAGGTCCTTCCTAAGGGTAACACTTGTGCTGATGAACTCCCACTTGATCCCGCATCCAAATGCTTCAAGTGTCCACTTTGTGTTATGATTCTCCCATTTGATTTGAGCTTCCAAATAGGATTAAAATTCTGCACCAAACTCCTTTGGGCCTTCAAAATATGTTTTCGGTTACTGGGCTTAAATCCTATTAAGAGCTATAAAGCCCTTTGGGCACAAAATTGGCCTAAACCGAAAAACATTCTTGTTGCATCTTCTTTTACAAAATTATATATCCTATATACATTCTTCTAGTAAAACTGAAATACAACTAATCTGTTTATTTTACATACCAAATGAAAATAAATAAATTACATAGCCAATAGGAAGAACAAATACATTTAATTATTACAACCCTTTGAATAATCAAATACAAATCACAACACAACCAAACACAAGGTCTTGGCTAGGTTATGAACATCAAAATACATATCCAAATATGTAAGCAAAAATCCGAGAGCTTTCCCCTTGAACCACAGATTTTCGGTTAATGTATAAACAAACTGAATATCATGATTCTTGTCCAAACAACTAAATCATCGAAATGATTAATATTTTCAAGATTACAATATGCATGTAAAGTAGAATCTTGAAAAATACAGGGGAAACATAGACCAGAATTCTCGATCTGTTGGTGAATTAACAGTAAGAAACCGAGATTTCAGTCCAGATGAAGCATGTATCCATATAACCGGCTCTTGATGCCATTGTTGGAGTTTTTACAAGTTTATCAGAGTCATTTTATCCTTATAAAATAAAAAACGTAGCGGAATAGGATGAAAAACTTATTACAGTTAATATATATAAACCAATTTCTGTATCTGTTAAAAACCCATAATGGATCATTATATGAAAAACATGCTTACAAACAACCATAGGGTGTTTAGAATTCTACCTCTCGAATAGGACAGATGAAGATAATCTTTGAACGGGAGCTTCCAAAGTAGGAGGCCTCAAGCTTGTCTACCCCAAGCATCCAATAAAACACCAGGTTGCTAGGATTTTCTTCACTTGAACGATCTCAGTTCTTGGTTTTCTTCGACCGATAGAGAGAGCACTAACAGGAACACCGATCTGCACCTTTTGTGTGTGTTTAAAGTTATCAGAAAGAGTGGTTGATTGCAATCATATATTGCACTTCCTGTGAAACATAATTTCAGAGAGAGAGAAAAGTGGGCGGGACCCATCCCTTTAACCCATCCGTATTTCTCTAATATTCATTCGTATTAGTAAATGCGGATGAACATCCTCTAACCGCATTTGTAAATGGGGATGAAGAAATTTCATCCGCATTTCCCAAATGTACATCCGTATTTGTAAATGCGGATGAGTAGTTCCATCAACATTTCCACAAATGCACATCCGTATTTGTTAATGCGAACGAACAGTTCATCAACATTTCCCAAATGCACATCCGCATTGGTAAATGCGGACGATCAGTTTCATCAGCATTTCCTTAAATGCTCATCCGCATTAGTAAATGTGGATGAAGAAATTCCTTCAGCATTTCCTCAAAAACACATCCGCATTAGTAAATACGGATGAGCAACAAAGAAATGCGGACAAAAAGACTTGTATTGTTTGTTCAACCATTTGAATAACAATACAAAATACTCTCTCTCTAGAATAAATTATCAAAATAATTTATTTACAACACTAGTACAAATATTTAGAAACCCAATTTCTAAATACTTTAAGTGTCAATATTTATTGACAAGATCATATCATAAAATAAATATTGTAGGTGTTTGTCTAGCTTGTTATTGGGTATGACCCAACTTGGATCATAATGTACTATCCACATCAATTCAATATGTCTTGGGCAGACCGTTCCCAACAATATTTACATTGTAGACAGGCAATCGCACATGAGAGATCAACAGCTTTGGTACAATGTTGTCTCTAAAAGGTAGAACACTACAGCCGCCAATGTACTTACATTCTTGTCTAGTGTAATAGTTGATTAGCATCTCATCAAGTTAAGTTCTAATAAGTAATCAATTAGCAGTTCATCACTTTGAATGTTGATCAACGGTGATTAAGCATTTGGCAGATTCGGCAGTTAACAGCCAGTGCTGAATTTTTAAGTTTTTGGTAACTTTGTTCTCTTCATAGATCAATAATTCCCCTTTGATGATGCTAACAAAACCCTTTCTCATATTTCAAGCATCCTTATCAGCAGCTGCTCATACATATATCATCTTCTATCTCTTGAGGGATTTTCAAGAAGTAAACTAACCAAATCCTTTATGTTGTTTCGAGATAGTCTGAAGAGATCATACTCTTTGACTTCAATCTTTCCGGCACCAGCAAAGGTCACACAGAAGGTGTTGGTTGAGGAATTATAACTCCAATGGGTGATTGGATCATGAATGTTCAATGGAGTGTCACATGTAGAACATCTTCTTCTTTATCTCCACTTGGTTCTACTTCAACTCTGTTCCCAATCTTTATCTTAAGAATAGAAGCCATTGATGTGTACTTGTCTGGCACACCTTCATATTCTTTGATCAAGAAGAACACCTTTTGTAGGTCTTTAGAGTTGAGGTTTAGAACTTCTAATTCAGTCAGGAAAAAGGACTTGGACTTGTTCTTTCTTTCTATGAAATATCTCTTAGCCTTTGAATCTTATCCCTAGTTAATGTTGTTTGTACCTTCACGATCTGAGTATACATCGTAGACATGAATTGACACATCAGAAATCAACAGCTTCAGTATAATGTTGTCTCCAAAAGGCAGAACACTACAACCGCCAATATACTTCAGTACAGACAGTCTTGTCTAGTGTAATAGTCGATCAGAAGCTCATCAAGTTGAGTGCTGATCAGTAGTCAATCAGTAGGGCAGGACCGGTTTAATGGTTCAACAATAGTTTCATAGTTGGAGATAACACACTTACTAGATCAACTAGGGAACCAGGCAAAGAAACAATGAACAAACAAGTAAGAACACTCAAGAACATAATAATTGGTTTTCAAGGATGGTGTATATTGCTCTCAAGTATTTTACAAGTGTTATAAAGCTTAGTCCTAAGACTAAAACACATGATACTTTATACTACTTCCTACAGCTGACCATACTTTGAAGGCCAGCTAGATACTAATCTAGACAACAAGATCAATGTAAAGTTAAAAGGCAGATTGCCTTTTGACATGTGACTATGACATACCTTAGCTCACATCCTATTGTATTACAATAAGGATAAAACTACTAAAGTAGGAAGTTGCAGATAAAAGACCATGATGTACAGTTGATAAAACTAAAAATGTAATCACCAACTTGTATAAGTTGGTGAGTCATTAGAGCTGGCAGCAGAAAGGTCTTCTACTTTTGTCAAAATTGTGTCAGTAGACACTTTGGAAGATTTTAGTCTTTGGAAGATTTCATTTTTTTAGCTTTGGAAGACTTTGTCTTCAAGCTTAGGAAGACTTCACTTTTTGGCTTTGGAAAATTTCTATCTTTGGCTTCGGAAGATTTGACACTTAGTTATTTTTCTTTGTACATTGTCAAATCTTTCGAAGTACTTCCTTGTTCTTCAGTGCATGCTGAGAGATCTTTGGTTAGCATCAGCCTCTAAAATAGACTCATACAAACTCCCCTAGGCTGATGCTACCAAAACTTGAAGATTACTATGAATGTTGATCTCTCACTTGTTTACAGCCATCATTAAAATCAGAGCCATTCCTCTCTTCATCAGTTGGTCTAGATTCTTTAGGCTTTCATAGTATCTGCACATGTTCAAGAGATCATGCTCAGGCAGGTCAAGTATGTTTTTCCAAAAGAGTACTTGTTAACCTTCTTGATCTCTTGTGACATACCATCTGTTTGGGTTTTGGAGAGTACACCCAAGACAAGGTGGGTCTCTCACAGCTACATGCACTCCTTGTATGGGAGTTGTTTGAGCAGACTCTTTTGGTTCACCCTTATGATGTTTTGACTCATCCTGAGATGCAGAGGTGAATTCCTTATCTTCTTCTTCTTTGACTTCAAGTCTCTTCTAATGGCCCATCCTTTCCTCTTTTTATACTTCAACTGAGAAGGTTGGTCTTGATCATATTGTCTTTCTTTTTCCTTCTTAGTTTAGTCATTCCCCTTTACATGTTTAGAAGAAGGTTCGGGACCCTGTGGGTCAAAAGATGAAACTGGCTTTGGACCAGCAGTAGGTCTTGGTTCTGTTCAACCTTGACCTCAGCTTCAGTTGCAGCTTGACTTGGTGGAAAATGCAAGTCTTGAAGCTCACCTTTCTTGATCTTCTGCTTGATCTCCCTAAAGTTCTCATCCATTATGGATAGAGACATGAGACCAAGCCTCCTTTCGGAGAACCTATACAGCTTCAAGAAGCTCACCATCCTTTGTCTATCTTCAGACTTCTTCTTGTTGGCTTTGATGGTGGCCCTTCATTTTGTAGCTTCCTCCCTCATCTTTCTCTTAGCATCTTTTCTTTCTTAAATAGTTTCTTGTTCTAACTGCTTAAGATACTCAAACTCTATATAGTCATAAGATAGAGGGAGTAAAGCTTCTGCTTGGTATAAACCAGTGGCACTCAAGTAGTTGATCATGTTTTGTCTATTCATTTCCTTATCTACTTTAGTTTCTTCTTCTACCGACATAATTTCTACCTCAGGCATCTCTTCAATTGAGGAGAGGACAGGAGCTTGATATAATCTTTTTTTCTTTCTTCTTTGATTTTAAGGAGCAAAGCAACATCCTCAACCTCTTTCTTCTCTCTAGACACCTCTGTGTCTGCCAGTTTATTCAGTTCATCCAAGGGAAGAGAGTTTAGGTCATCTACATTGTAGTTCCTAGTTCCCAGGTAGTTCAATCTGGCTTCCCTTAACTGCAAGTTGACCAACTGTTTTCCCTGCTAGCCTTTATCTATACAAGCTTTTTCTTCTTTTAAACTCCCCAGACACCCTCATTTGAATCCTCTCTGCCAACCTATCAGCATGTCTGTTTTGACTTAGGTTGACAAATGGCAGGATTGGCAGAGGGAAGCTTTCATAGAATCCCAGGTTATAGATGTTGAAAACTTCTTGTTGACCCTGAAATCTAGAAAGCACCAAGGCCCTTCTATCATTGTCAGCATGATTGGATGGAGGTGACATGGCCATTGGTATGAAACCCTCCTCAAATATTCTTTGAAGAATGACATCCATATTGATGTGGGCCAGAGGAGGTTGTTGAGTCTGGATAGTTGCAAGTGAAGGTGGTGAATCCTTAATGTCCATACTCAGGGTAGTGTTCCCATGTTCTATGATTGTAGTGACTTTCTCCCCCTTTTTGGTAGCGTCACTTACTTGCACAAGTGAGCTGGAGGTTAAGTCCACTACATCCACAGGTTCTTGTGGCCATGGTTGAGCATGCCTGGTAGGCCTCTCAACTAGTTTACCCTTGAGATAGGTGATATCAAGTTGCTGATTAAGCACCTGCCTTTGTAAGGTAGCCACCTAAGATTCCAGGTGACTAACCAACAAGATATGTGCATGTATCCATCAATTTTTGCATCTTTTGTTTCATACTCCCCTCATCTTCATCTGAAGAATCATGGGGGGATGAGAGTACATGACTACAGTTATCCCTCTCATCACCAGATATTTTTTCTTGGTCTCTGGATTTCTCCTACTATGTGACAGCTTCATAAGAAGTGTCAAGAGGTTGGGTTGCCGTGGTTGAGGTCTGAATGATGTAATTACTTGAAAAAGCGAGAGCCTCTTCCACATGGACCTCTTGTACATGTTCAGAGAGGTCCACCTCAATCATGGGTGGATGATGTGGGCTAGACATGGGAGTGTCAGGAGAACTCACCTCTCCTTGAGTAGGGAGGAGTAGAGAGAGTCATGGTACTCACTAAAACCCATGTCTTTATCATCATAGAATTCAAGGTTAGGAATGGGTTGGTTTACATCTAAAGGCTGGGGATGGTAGCTTTCCCCTAAAGGTTGATCATCTCAGTGTTGAGACTCAAGATGATGGCTTAATGTTAGGGTTGTGAGCTCATCAAGCTGAGCATGAGGAACCTCAGCACTAATCCTAGAAGGAATGGGAGTGGTATGCTCCTCAGGAGAAGTGGGAGCTCTTGGTTCCACTTGCTCATGTGTGGGTGAGTATATGGGGGCCTGCTCAATCTTAATAGACTGAGTAGGTGTTCTTTTGGATTTTCTTATGTGGGTGATGGTGATTTGTGGCTGGGTAGGTAGTGGTGAAGAAGGTCTTGGTTCAACATTGGCTGGGATTGCCAAGTCTTCACCTTGAGCAGGTTGCTCTAACATTTTTAGGACAAGGGCTGTTTCTACCTTGGAAAAAGCAGTAGTGGTTTTCCTTATTATTTTAAAAATATCAGGCTTCATCTGTCCCAGCTTTAGAACATTGCATGTTCCCCTCAACTGTGAGCCCAGTTCACAGTTGAGAATGTGCTTGAAATATCTAGGGAACATGTAATATTCAAGGGAATATAAGTTAGAAAGTAGAATTGCATATACGAATTAGGAGTACCTGAACTTGATACCCTGTTCCATTCCATGGACTATGTAGGAAAGATCTTCTAGAACTTGGTCCCATTCTTCATGCTTGTTAGATAATGAGTGAATGACCACATGGAGGAGGTATTTCCATTATGAAAAGACCTTCCCTTTCCTGAAGGTTCAGAGTGAGAAGTCACTTTCATAGCTCATCTAGTGAAATGATCCATTGACTACCTCTTTGGTGAAGGACAGCTCACCATCTTCATCATCCAGCCACAGGTGTTGGTTTATGGTAGCTGGAGTGATGAAAACTGACCTCCCTGGTACCGAGGCAGATAGTGCCTTCTCACTGTCTACAATAACCTCCTTGCAAGTTCTCCATAACTCTAATAGTTGATCTTCATAAATAGAAGGGTCAATGGTGAGGGCTGTATGGTAAGAAGAGTTGGAAAGAAAGCGGTAGATCTCTGAAAAACTAGGGTCTTTTAGCAAAAAATAGAGCAACTTGATTGTGTTGCCTGTGTAGGTGCATGATGAAGGTTGGTTGGTTTTGGGGTTAAGGGTTGTCCATTTTATGAAGCTTTTTAGGAGAGAGGTTGAAAGGAAAACAAGGGTTTGTGGATAATTTAGGGTTTGAAAGTTGTAAATGAAGAAGAAGAAGAAGAAGAAGAAGAAGAAGAAGAGAGAGAGAAATCTGTTGGAAAGACTATTTATATGCTTGGATTTGAGACAAAGTTATTGCAAAAGACAAACTTTGAAATTCGAATATCTGTCCCACCTCTGAAAAAGTGCCCAAAAAGGTAGTTATCTTGGAAGTTTAAAATCTTTCGAAAGTAATTTGTCTTTAGAAGCTTAGAGTTTGAAATTTGGATGTCTGTTCCACCTCTGAAAAAGTGCCCAAAAAGGTAGTTATCTTGGAAGTTTAAAATCTTCCAAAGGTAATTTGTCTTCAGAAGCTTAAAGAAAGCTTTCGAAGATAAATTGACTTCGGAAGATATTCCTTAGTTTTAGAAGAAGTGTTTCGGAAGAAAATATACTTAGAGTAATTTTGCTTCCGAGACAGGTTTGATTTTGGAAGATATTAAGTTTCAGAAGTTATTTTCAAGTAGAAAATAAAACTTTCGAAACTTAATTGCTTTAAAAAAAAATTGTCCTTCAAAACATATAAGTAATTAGAAACAGGTTTTAGCTTCGGAAGATATTTAGAATTTCTTCTAAAGGTAAATCCCTTAGTAAGTAGTTATTAGATTTAAAAACATAATTTTTTTACGGCGTCAAATCAATTCTTCCGAGAGAAAATAGGTCCATACTTCTTAAAATTCTAAGGAATATAGATTTTGAAAAAATTTATTTCGAGATAAACAGGGCTTATATGTGTGATAATTTAGACAACAGTTAAGACACACCTTATAAACAAAAACAATTTTGAAATTAATTTAGGAAAATCTACTCAAAGTTAATCATCCCAATAGCTAATACAAGATATTTAAATCGTTGTTAATCAAGTTCCTTTGTGAACAGATCAGCATATTGTTCATTTGTGTTAAATTTTTTTAATAAATCCTTTTTCAAAATTATCACTGATTAAATGATACCTGATGTTGATGTGCTTTGTCTTTGAGTGTTGCATTGGATTCTCTATGATTGAGATAGCACTATTGTTGTCTATATGGATAGTAGTCTTCTTGAAGTTGAATCCATAATCTAGCATCTAAATCTGAATCCAAAGCACTTGAGCACAGTAGCTTGTAGCAGCAATGTATTCAACTTCAGTAGTTGATACAGATACACAGGATTGCTTCTTGTATTGTCATAAGACTACGTTTCACCAAGTAACTGACATCCTCCAGATGTGGACTTTCCAGTCATATTGCAGCCACCATAGTCACTATCTGTATATGCATACAGATTGAAGTCAGAATTCTTTGTATACCAAAGTCCCAGTTTGGGAGCTCCTTTGAGATATCTAAGAATCCTTTTGACAGCAACTAGTTGTGACATCTTGCTGTTGGTTTGATATCTTACACATATACATTTAGCAAACATGATATCATGTCTGCTGGCTGTTAGGTACATAAGAGACTCAATCATAGCCTTGTATTGATGTTCATCTACATACTACCCCTTAAGATCAGGTCCTAGGGAGTGGTTTCAGGCTATAGGACTCTTAGCAACCTTACAATCAGTCAGATGAAATCTGCTTAGTATGTTTTGTACATACTTTGACTGGTTTATAAAGATGCAATTTTCAACTTGCTTCACTTGAATTCCTAGAAATAAATTAAGTTTCCCTTGGGCACTCATTTCAAACCTATTCTTTATCAGCTTCTCAAACACTTTCCAGAGTCTTTCATTAGTTGACCCAAAGATAATGCTATCAACATTAACTTAAACCAGCATCAAGTATTTTCCTGTTCTTTTGATGAAGATTGTGTTGTCAATAGTACCTCTTTTGTAACCATGTTGAACCAGGTATTGTGACAGTGTCTCATACCACTTCTTTAGTACTTGTTGCAGCCCATAAAATGATTTGTCAATCTTGCAGACATAATCAGGATGATCTGGATCTGCAAAGCCAGGTGGTTGACAGACATACACTTTTTCATCTATCACCCCATAAATATGCACACTTGACATCAAGTTGGTAGACCTTGAAATCCTTTGATGCAACAAAAGCAAGGAATATTCTTATAGCTTCAAATCTTGCTACAGATGAAATGTCCATCATCTGCTATCTCAACAAAGTTGGCTATATGATCTTTCGTATTCAAGACGATGCATGGACATCCAAATGACCTGAGGAAACCAATAAAAGGTCTCCTTTTGTGCCATAGCTCATAAGGTGTCTTACCATGAGTTTTGACTACTAAAACTCTGTTCTGCACATAACAGGCAGTGTTGACTGCCTCTGCCCAGAAGGTGATGGGTCGCTTAGAGTCAGAAAGCATGGTTCTTACAGCCTCAATAAGTGTTATATTTCTCCTTTTAGCAACACCATATTGTTGAGGAGTTCTAGGAGCATATATTGTCTTGAAATACCCTTTTCATCACAAAATGAATCAAGGATTTGGTTCTTGAATTTGGTTTCTTGATCACATCTTGTGATCTTAACCTTGTGATCACATTGATTCTAACTTTCTGAATAAAGGATTTCAAGATTTCAGTGGTCTCATCCTTACTTCCAAGAAAGAAGACCCAAGTATATCTTGTGAAATTATATTTGATCACAAGACAGTACGAAGTTCTTCCTAAACTTATTACACTTGTGGGGCCAAAGATATTCATGTGTAAGTGTAAGGTAGTAGTGATAGAGTTCATTTCCTTTGGCCTGTGTGACACTTTGTGTTGCTTTCCTTTCAGAAATGCAACACAATGATCATCACTTGTAAACTCTTTTTTTGGCATTCCAGTTACCAAATCATTCTTAATCAGTTTATTCATGTTCTTAAAGTTTACATGGCACATTCTTTTAAGCCAGAGGTAAGACTCATCACTATTTGCTTTGTATAGAAAGCAAGAAACTTCTCAAGAAGGGGAGGTTTCTTGCAAATCCATCTTTTACATGTTCCCTTTCCTAGGGACTCTAAGCAAGATATGCTCTTGAGGAATGATCACCTCGGGCTTGAGAACAATGCACTCATGCGCCATTGCCAGTCATGTGCATGGGACTACCACTATCTCAGATCCTTCATACATCAGCTTCATTGCATCCCAGAATTCTTTTGCACTCTTGCACTTCTTGAAACATCTGTAGATGAAATTTGGAAGAGCAGTTTGAAGAGCAGTCATGGCTTTCTGATCAATATCTATTTTCTTCCAGTATTCTTCAGAATAATCAGCTACTTCCTTGGGTATCATCCCACCTCCAGCAAATGCTGGAGTAGTATCTGGGATGTGAGGTCTAGAGACTACAGATCTCCACATCCTGCTGTCTTGAGACTTGATTAAGCCTTCTATTCTCATGCACCAAGTGTCAAAGTCATCAGGAGTGATCGGTGGAGACTTAGTCATTATGTCGGTTTCCATATAAGCTTTAGTAAGAGCTGCCATTTGAGCAAGTAAGTGTTTGTGAAACTAAAAAGAGATTCAGGATGGTGAGATCTTGCAATCAAGAACCAGAGATACGCTGATACCAATTGCAAGACTGGTTTAATGGTTCAACAACAGTTTCACAGTTGGAGATAACACACTTACTAGATCAACTAGGGAACCATGTAAAGAAACAATGAACAAACAAGTAAGAACACTCAAGAACACAAAGATTGGTTTTCAAGGATGATGTATATTGCTCTCAAGTATTTTATAAGTGTTACAAAGCTTAGTCCTAAGACTGATACATGAGATACTTTATACTACATCTTACAGTCTGCCATACTTTAAAGGCTAGCTGGACACTAATCTAGACAACAAGATCAATGTAGAGTCAAAAGACATATTTTCTTGTGACATGTAACTATGACATGCCATAGCTCACATCCTATTGTATTACAATAAGGATAAAAGTACTAAATTAGGAAGTTACGGATAAAAGACCATGATGTACAGTTGACAAAAGTAAAAAGGTAATCACCAACTTATATAAGTTAGTGAATCATCAAAGCTGGCAGTGGAAAGGTCTTCTACTTTTGTCAAAAGTGTGTTAGTAGACACATGTCTTCTTAGTCATTGGAAGAGTTCAATCTTCAAGATTCGGAAGACTTTGTCTTCAAGCTTCAAAAGACTTCACTTTGTGCCTTAAGAGATTTCTATCTTTGGCTTCGGAAGATTTGACACTTAGTTATTTTTCTTTGTACATTGTCAAATCTTCCGAAGTACGTCCTTGTACTTTAGTGCATGCTGGGAGATCTTTGGCTAGCATCAGCCTCTAAGATAAACCCTTACAAGTAGTTCATCTATTTGAGTGATGATCGATCGTGATTCAACACTTGTCAGCATTCGGTAGTTGACAGCTAGTGCTGAATCTTTGAGTTTTTGATAGTTTCATTCTCTTCATAGATCAACAGTGGATATTACTATTCCACCATATCTCCTAAGCTAGAAACTTTGTCATTTACTCGTCCTAGTTCTGAAAGTATTATATGAATTATGCGCTCAATTCCTACTCGAGCTACTACCACTTGACCTGTTGCCATTGACTTGGGTATGTTTGTGTTTAGACAATATATATATTTTTTAAAATCATGCATTGTTTGAAGAATAAAATGGAAAGAGTGTTTTGTATTTGTTGTAAAATGTGGATCATCTTCAACTGAATCGAAAGTTATTTTGTCAATTATAATTTTAACCCTCGTAATATTTAAGTGCATGTTTAAACTACAACTCAAGTAAAAACAAGTGGTAGTCCAAAAAATATTTGTTAAACTTTTCTTCCATGGGTGGCACATTTGTTTAAACATTTTATTTTTTTCAAAATCCCTTTAGATTGTTAATCATTGAATATAATTCATATAAAGAATCCATGGGATAATAAAACCTTTGATAATTTTGTACCTGAGGTTTTGAAAATGAAAATTCTTAAGTTGTCCCTTTTTTCTATACTTCTTTCAAAATGTCCGCTCCAATAATCTCTTCTCAAAATGTTTCCTCCAGACACGGCGTCGGTGCCTTTAAACTAGGGATGTTCAAATAGTGAAGGACCTGTCATGGCTTATGCAACAGTTTCACAAGGTGGAGAGTATAATACTCAATAGATCAAATAGGAAACCAGTCAAATGAAGAAAAGAACAAAAGTAAGAACACAAGAACAAACAAGTATTGGTTTTCCAGGATGATGTATATTGCTCTCAAGTGTTTTACAATTGTTACAAGTCTTAGTCCTAAGGACCGGTTACATGAGACACTTTATACTACATCCTACAGTCGGCCATACTTTAAAGGCTAGCTTGAACACTAATCTAAACAACAAGATCAATGTAAAGTCAAAAGGTAGATTGCCTTTTGACAAGTGACTAGGACATGTCATAGCTCACATCCTAATCTATTACTAAAAGGATAAAAGTACAAGAGTGAAAAGTTATAGACTCAAGAAGCTCACCCCTCTTGATCTTCTACTTGATCATCAGGTCTTCCTTCTTTATCCTTCTTTAAGTCCCTTCTGATGGCCATTCTCTTCCTTTTTCTGTACTTCAACTGGGAAGGTTGGTCTTGATCATCAGGCCTTCCTTTTTTATCCTTCTCAGTTTGGTCCTTCCCCTTCATAGGTTCAGAAGAAGGTTCAGGACCCTACTGTGGGTTAGAAGATGAAGCTGGCTATGGATCAACACTAGGTCCAGGTTGTGTTATCTCTTGTGGTTCAACCTTAACATCAGCTTCAGGTGCAGCTTGACTTGGTGGAGAAAGCAAGTCTAGAAGCTTACCCCTCTTGATCTTCTGCTTGATCACCTTAATATGCTCATCCATTCTGGATAGAGACATTGGACCAAGCCTCCTTTCGAAGAACCCATACAGCTTCAAGAAGCTCAGCATCTTTAGTCTATCTTCAGACTTTTTCTGATTAGCTCTGATGGTGCTCTTGACTTTGCATCTTCCTTCTTCATCTTCCTCTTAGCAGCTTTCTTTTTTTTTGAGAACTACTTGCTCTAGCTTCTTGAGGTATTCAAATTCTATATATTCATAAGATAGAGGGAGTAGAGCTGATGCCTGATAGAGACCTATGGCACTCAAGTAGGTAATCATCTTTTGTCTGTTTTGTTCCCTACCTACTTGAGTTTCTTCTTCAACAGCCACAGTCTCCACTTCAGGCCTTTCTTGAACCGAAGAGAGGACAGGGGCTTTATACAATTTTCTACTTTTCCTTTCTTCTTTGATCTTGAGGAACAATTCAGTAGCCTCAGCCTCCTTCCTTTCTTTAGATATGTCAGTATCAGCTAGTTCATTGAATTCTACCAAGGGAGGAGAGATAAGTTCATCTATGTTGTAATTCCTAGACCCCAAATTAATTCAATCTGACTGTCATTAACTCATCTTCCTCAGTATTTGGCCTAAGGGCAACCCTAATTGCAGCTTGCATGAAGTTGGGGGTCTCTCTCATCCTCTCTTTCCTTGCCTTCCTCATCCTCTCCCTCTTCTCCTCTTCAATCTCCTCAAAGGTTAGAATCCTTTTTCCTTTGTCAAGCACTGGCCTGTGTGACTCAGGGAGTAGAGAGCTTTGGCCTTTTTGAGCTGACTCTATACTTGAGCTCTGGCTAGGGAAAGGCTGTGAGACACCTTCAACAACTGGTGTCTCACTGAGTGTAATGGGTGCTGCAGGAGTTGTAGTTTCAAGGTTTCTAGGTTCTTCAGTCGGGCCTTCAACTGAGGTTTCCCCTTCGAAGCTAATCTTAGGGTCTGCCTCAGTATCCAGTTCACCAACTGTTTTCCCTGCTAGCCTTTGTCTATATAAATTGGTTCTTTTCTTGGACAATTGCAAGTGAGGATGGTGAATCCTCAATATCCATACTTTGGGCACTACTCCTAAGTTCTATGGTTGTGGTGATTGTCTCCACCTTTTTGGTAGCATCACTTATTTGCACAGGTGAGCTGGAGGTTAAATCCACCACATCCACAGGTTCTTATGGATTTGGTTGAGCATGCCTGCCAGGCCTCTCAGCTAACTTTCCCATTAGATTGGTGATCTCAAGTTACCGATTAAGGATCTACCTTTGTAAGGTAGCCACCTGAGATTCCAGGTGACTAACCTTAGAAACCAAATACGTACAGATTTTTGACAGTTTTTGCACCTTTAGTTTTATACTCCCCTCATCTTCATTAGAAAAATCATAGGGGGATGAGAGTACATGACCAAAGTCATCACCCTCACTACCAGATATTAGGTCTTGATCTCTGGATTTCCCCTCCTCAATGACAGCTTCATTATAAGTGCCATGGAGCTGGGTTGCCGTGGTTGAGGTCTTAGAGCTGTAATCACTTGCAAAAGTGAGAGCCTCTTCCATATGGACCTCCTAAACTTATTCGGAAATGTCCACCTCAGTCATGGGTGAATGATGTGGGCTAGATATGGGAGTAGCAGGAGCACTCATCTCTCCTTAGTAAGTAATAATTAATTTTGCAGACATAATTTTCTTCCAAAGTCAATTTAATGTCTTCCGAAAGAAAATCTGATCATAATTCTTGAAATTCTAAGGAATATATACATTGAAAAATTTCATCCAAGATAAACAAGGCTTATATGAGTGATAAATTAGACAACTTTAAAGACATACATGTTTGAAAAACAATTTTGAAATTAATTTATGAAAATCTACTCAAAGTTAATCATTCCAATAGCTTATACAAGATATTTAAATCTCTGTTCATCAAATACTTTAGTGAACAGATCATCATATTATTCATTTGTATTAACTTTGATCAGTTTTATCAATATTTTTTCAAAATTATCTTTAATCAAATGATACCTAATGTTGATGTGCTTTGTCTTTGAGTGCTGCACTAGATTCTTTATGATAGAGATAGCAATATTGCTTTCTATATGGATAGCAGTCTTCTTGAAGTTGAATCCATAATCTAGCATCTGATTCTGAATTCAAAACACTTGAGTACAGTAGATTGCAGCAGCAATGTATTCAGCTTCAGCAGTTGATGCAGATACAAAAGATTGCTTCTTGCATTGCCATAAGACTATCCTTCCACCAAGGAATTGACATCCCTCTAATGTAGACTTTGCAGTTATGTTGCAGCCACCATAGTCACTATCTGTATAAGCATACCGATTAAAGTCAGAATTATTTGGATACCAAAGTCCCAGTTTGGGAGCTCCTTTGGGGTATCTAAGAATCCTCTTGAAAGCGACTAGGTGTGATATCTTGGGGTTGGCTTGATATCTTGCACATACGCATATGGCAAACATGATATCAGGTCTCCTGGTTGTTAGGTACATAAGAGACCAAATTATAACTCTGTAAAGATGTTTATTAACACACTCCCCCTCAAGATCAGGTCCTCGGAGTGGTTTCTGGCTATAGGAATCTTGGCAACGTTGAAGTCAGCCAGATGAAATCTGGTTAGTATGTCTTGTGCATACTTTGACTGGTTTATAAAGATGCTATTGTCAACCTGCTTCACTTGAATTCCTAGAAAAGAAATTAAGTTTCCCCATGGCACTTATTTCAAACCTATTCTTCATCTGCCTTTCAAACTATTTACGGAGTCTTTCATTAGTTGACCCAAAGATGATGTCATCAACATAAACTTGAACAAGCATCAAGTTATTTCTTGTTCTCTTGATTAATAGTTTGCTACCAATAGTACTTCTTTTGTAACCATATTGAACTAGGTACTGTGACAGTGTCTCATACCACTTCCTTGTAGCTTGATGCAGCCCATAAAGAGCTTTGTCAAGCTTGTAGACATAATCAGGATGATCTAGGTCTACAAAGCCAAGTGGTTGCTTAACATACACTTTTTCATCTATCACCCCATATAAAGATGCACACTTGACATCAAGTTGGTAGATCTTGAAATCTTTGGATGCAGCAAAAGCAATGAATATCCTTATAGCTTCAAGCCTTGCTAGAGGAGCAAAAACATTTGTGTAGTCAATCCCTTCTTCTTAAGTGTACCCTTGGACTACCAGACTTGCCTTGTTCTTAATGACAAGCCCTCTATCATCTTTCTTGTTTCTAAAAACCCACTTGGTACCGATTGGCATCTTCCCAGGAGGAAGAGTACATAGGTTCCAAACACCTTATCTTTTGAATTGAAGCATTTCCGCCTTTATTGCTTCAATCCAGCTTCCATCTTTCAAATCTTCATCAAATTTCTTTTGGCTAAATTTGGGACAAGAAGAAGAGCGTAAACAAACATTTTTATCATGGATTTGTCCTCTTATTCTCACCCCACTCTCAACATCTCCAATAATGTTTGTGGTAGGATGGGACTTTTGGATTCTCATTTGAGAAATCACAGCAAGTTGATTTGACAGATTTAAATTAGTGAAATTTAGATATGGTGATTGATTATCACCCACCACATCAGCACAGTTATCAAGTGTAACTTGATCCAGAGAGTGTGTGATATCATTGATGTTGTCTTCAGTGGAGTGATTGTCAGCATTATGAAATTCTTGATCACTTTCACCAATCACGACCAGAACCTTTCACACTAGGAGTGTGTTCATTGAAGGTTACATTGGCTGACTCTTCAACTACTCTAGTTCTAAGATTGTATACTCTATAAGCCTTATCTTGGGAAGAGTATCCAATGAAATGTCCATCATCTGCTTTCTCAGCAAACTTGGCTATATGATCTTTCGTATTCAAGATGGTGCATGGACATCCAAATGACCTGAGGAAACCAATAAAAGGTCTCCTTTCATGCCACAGTTCATAAGGAGTCTTACTATGAGCTTTGACTACTAAAACTCTGTTTTGCACATAACAGGCAGTGTTGACTGCCTCTGCCTAGAAGATGATTGGTAGTTTAGAGTCAAAGAGTATGATTCTTGCAGCCTCAATAAGTGTCTTATTTCTCCTTTCAGAAACATCATTTTGTTGAGTAGTTCTAGGAGCACTATATTGTCTTGTAATACCCTTTTCATCACAAAATGTATCAAGGATTTTGTTCTTGAATTTAGTTCCTTGATCACATCTTACGACCTTGACCTCGTCATCACATTGATTCTCAATTTTTAGAATGAAGGATCTCAAGATTCCAAGGGTCTCATCCTTACTTCTAAAAAAGAAGCCCCAAGTATATCTTGCGAAGTCATCTGTGATCACAACACAATATGAAATTCTTCCTAGACTCATTACACTAGTGGGGCAAAAGAGATCCATATGAAATAAGTGTAGGGAAGTAGTGATGGAGTTCATTTCCTTTAGCTTGTGAGACACTTTGTGTTGCTTTTCTTTCAGACATGCAACACAATGGTAATCACTTGTAAACTCTTTCTTTTGCATTCCAGTTACTAAATCATCTTTAATTAATTTATTCATGTTCTTAAAGATTACATGGCACATTCTTTTATGCTAAAGGAAAGACTCATTACTATTGGCTCTAGATAGAAAGTAAGAAACTTTTCTTGATGGGAACTTTTCCTGCAAATCCATCTTGTACATTTTCCCTTTCTAGGGGCTCTAAACAGGATATGCTCTTGAGGAATGATCACCCCGGGCTTAAGAACAATGCACTCATGCTCAGTAAAGAGCATGTTATGTCTTTGGTCACAAAATTAAGATACTGTTGGACCAAAGAACCAATGAGCCTGATCAGAAAAACCTTTAAGTCCCACGGACATTACAACAACTGAAGTAGTCTGCAACAGCTGAAGACATCAGCTGATAACAAGGTCTGAAGACAAAGTCTGAAGTGAAAGAGCTGAAGACAAAGTCTGAAGTGAAAGAGCTGAAGACAAAGTCTGAAGTGAAAGAGCTGAAGACAAAGTCTGAAGTGAAAGAGCTGAAGACAAAGTCTGAAGACAAAAGCTGAAGACAAAGACTGAAGACCAAGTTGTCAGATGATTGTCACAACAGCTGAAGAAGACCTCTTCAGTAGTTGTGATGGTTTCCTTTCAGTAGTTGTAGTTTCTTTTCTGTACTTATAGTTTCAGTAGTTTTATGTTTCTTCGTGTACTTAGAATAATCTGAGATGTTCTCAGTTGTTGTGAACATTCTCAGTAGTTTGCTTACTTTCAGTAGTTTGTAATAATTCTGTTAGATGTCACTATCAAGTGACATCAGCAGACGTCACATTCCTATATATAAGGAATGCTGACCTAATTGTAATCGGTGCAGCTTAGGAAAACCTAGCAGCCGCCACACCGAAGCATGTGTGCATGAATGTTATTATCTCTTTGCAGAAAACCCTATATCTATATAACCGTGTACTGTTCCATTGAATATTTATTGTGTTCTTGCTATATTTGCTTAATTCTTGCTCTAATTCCGCTGTGATTCAACTCTAATTGATCAAACTTAGATCACTGATCCTAACAAATGGTATCAGAGCGGGTTAATCATTGATCGGTTTAACAATTGATCATTGAAACTGCTATTTTGATATCTATAGTTTGATCGAATTAGCATATGTGCAAGAACTGGTTATAAAGATTGATTTTCTGCTGCTTCTGGTTATTTAATTTGAGTTTCTTCTTGGTTCTTATTGAGTTTGTTGTGTTTTTGTGCAAAATCTTTTGAAACTTGATTGATTTGGTTTGAATCTGAGAATGACTACTCCATCTAATGATCCTCACAATACTGGCTCCTCAACCAAGCCTCCGATGCTGGTTAGGAGTGAGTATAACATATGGCAACGAAGAATGCTCCATCACCTGTCTGTTAACAGTTCAGGTTGTTGGACATCTGTGGTTCATGGTCCACACAAGCCTATGGTGAACAATCCGGAGACCAATCAAATGGTTCCGAAGAAGAAGGAGCAATACTCAGATGAAGATCGTAAACTGTTTGAGATTGATGCTAAAGCCCATGGAATTCTGGCCATGGCACTGCCGAATGAAATCTATTCTGGGCTTATGCATCATGAAACTGCTCATGACCTCTGGAATGCTTTGAAGGAACAATTCGGAGGAACTGATGAGGTCTTAGCAAACAACAGAGAAATCCTCGCCCAACAATATGAGACATTCTCTCATAGGAAGGGTGAGACACTGACTCAACAGTTTGAGCGTTTCTCCTGCTTGATCTCTGAACTGAAAATGGTCAAGCAAGAGTATACTAACAGCCAGATGAACAACAGATTCCTCAGATCACTGCCTGAGAGATGGGACACATACACCATTGTCCTACGCTCCAGTGCAAATCTGGATAGCCTATCTCTCACCCAACTCCATGGGAAACTGCTTACATTTGAAAGAGAGATAGAGCAGAAAAGGAAACTGGCATCATCAGGAAAGCTCTCTGATGACTTTGTACCAGGTAACACTGCCTTGGTCGGTCATGAGTCAGAATATGCTGGATCAGAAAGTCATTATGATGAGCATATAGATTTCTCTTCAAACAGTTCTGATCATGCATTTGTTGGTGTTGACAGTCATTCTGGGTGTAATAGTGATAATTTATGTTTTATCATGGATGATTTGCAAGGTATTGCTGATGATGATTTAGAAGAGATGGATATTTTGAGCCAAATGGCCCTGATCAATATCAGATCTCAAAAGTTCTACAAGAGAACTGGTAGGAAATTTCCAGGACTCTCTGGCAAAACCAAAGTTGGTTTTGACAAGAGTAAGTTGAGGTGTCACAAATGCCACAGGCTTGGGCACTTTGCAAGAGAGTGTAGATCAACTGGATCTAACTCCTCTGCACCCTTTGTGACCTTTCCAAGCAATAGTTCACAAAACAAAGGGCAACATCCTGCTAGTTCTGGTCATCACTCACAACCTCAATCTCCTGCATACTTTGTCCCTCAGGGTTCAATGCCATATCCTTATCCCTGCTATTATATGCCACAGCCAAATCCAGTTCATGTCCCTATAGCACAACAACCTCAAGCCCTACCTGAGCCTCAACCATCTCCATCACAATCTCAACCTCATCACAGCTTCTTCACACCAGGAGTTGTTGACTGGAGCAGCTTACCAGATGATCTTTCTGGTTTCAATGAGCAACTATCTGCTGGTGCTGGTCAACATGGTGGTGAACATCCTTTTGGGAATCTTGCTCTCATGGCCCTGGAGTCTACTGAGGGTTCCTGCTCAGATGCTTCATCTTCACAGGTAACCCAGATATCTTCTGAGGCTAAAGCCAAGTTATGTTCTGAATCATGCATAGCTGCCTTTGTCTCTATTAGAGAGGCAAATGTAGCTTTAATCAGTCAAAATCTTGAGCTTGAGAAAACTATTTCCAAAAGAAAAGATGAGTATGTGTCTGCACTTAATGACAAAGATGATGAGATTTACAAGCTTAAATGCCAACTTAATGATGAAAAGGCTAAGGTAGAGGTCATACTCGAGAACCACAGAAGTCTCAAAGAGACACTTGCAGCTACCCAAGTTGAGTGTGACCGATGGGTAACATCCTGCAAGGGATTTGAAATGCTTCTCAGCAAGCAAACAACTTCAAATGTGAAGTTTGGAATAGGTTACAATCATACTGCACCACCTACTGATTTTACTTCAAAATCAATAGTAAAATCTGAAGGTGAAAGTAATTTCCAAACCACATCATCATGTGATTCATCCTCAAATGATAATACAAAATTAGAGGATGAAGTCAGTGTTAAGATCTCAGCAAATCAATTGCCTGATGGTTTAAATGCTGATAAACACATGAAGCTGAGAAATTCAGATGTTGTTCCTCAAAGTACTCCAAGTACTGAAGGGCAAGTCACAACATCTGAAAAGCATTTCAAATCTGATGAAATAAAAGGATTAACAACTGCTGAGGAATCTATCATACGGTCTTTCAGGACGGATAGAGAACAGCTGAAGAACAAGTCTTCAGTTGTTACCGATCCTTCAGTACTTAACACAAGTACTGAAAGGAGGAAAGTACTGAAGATCACACCTTCAGTAGTTTCCACTTCAGCAGTTGATCAATCCAAGATGAAGAATAAGCCATGTGAAATATGTGGTAAATTCAATCATCTATCTGATGAATGCTGGTACAAAAAGGGTTCCAAACTCAACAGAGATAAGCTCATTAAAGAAGAAATAAATAAAATGAAAAATGAGTTTGAAACCAAGTTTGTACCACAGTCATCTAAAACTGATAAACCCAAGGCCTCACCAAAATCCAAAAAGAAGGATGGGGTTTATCAGAAAACAGCTGATAGTGTTCCTCATGATAAACATCAGACGAAGTCTGTGAATTTCAAGGAGGAAATGGTGGGTCACAGGAACTCATCAAAAACAAGTACTGATGTGTCAAATGAGTTGAAGGCCTTAGCAACAAATCAGACACAACTTGTTATGATGGTTCAGCATTTGTTGGGGAGAGTTAACCAACTAGATGCACCTGTGATCAAACCACTGAAAAGGAAATCCAAGCCCAAATCTAAGAATTCCATTTCAGCACCATCTCCACCTTCATCAGCTGTTAATCATGAGAAACAAGTTATGGTTAAATCTGTTGATGAAAACATACCCAAAACCAAAAAGGTTTGGGTCTCTAAAGCTAACTAGTTTCTTATGATAAATGCAGGGTTCTTCAGCATGCCAAAGAAGCATCTGGTATGTAGACAGTGGAGGATCTATGCATATGACTGGGAGCAGTTCTCTTCTTAATGACTACTCTCAAGGAAAGAAGGGATTTGTCTCATTTGGAAATGATGCTAAGGGTTACATCATCGGGAAAGGATTTGTGTCAAATGGAGAAATCAGATTTGATGATGTTAACCATGTGGAGAATCTCAAGTATAATCTACTGAGTGTTAGTCAGATGTGTGATAAAGGGCATGTTGCACTTTTCACAAGCCAGAACTGCCGGATTCTGTCTTCCAAAGTTCTGAGGCTGATTGACAAGGTATTGGATGAATATACTCTCCTGAAGGCCAACAGGATAGGAAGAGTATATGCCTTGGATTTGTCAAAGAAGATTGATTTAAAAGGTCATCCTTGCCTGTTCTCCAAGGCCTCTCCTCAGGAATCTAAACTGTGGCATAGAAGGCTGGGTCATGTTAATCTCAAAAACATGAATCAGCTGATCCACAAAAGTTTAGTAAGAGGTCTACCAATAAAGGAGTTCCTCTGTGATGAAACCTGCACTGCTTGTTTAAAAGGAAAACAACACAAAGTCTCATTTCCTCCTATAGAAGAACCAAAGTCCACTGCCTGCTTGCAATTACTGCACATGGATCTCTTTGGTCCTGTGAGAGTAATGAGCATGGCAAAGAAGAAATACTGTCTGGTAATTGTGGATGATTACTCCAGATTTGTATGGACCTTCTTCTTGCATTCAAAGGATGAGGCTGCTCAGACAATTATTAACTTTGTGTTGTATGTTGAGAAGCAGTATTCCCTATCAGTCAAGTGTATAAGAAGTGATAATGGAACTGAATTTAGAAACCATACACTTGATGATTTCTACCTTTCAAAAGGAATCAAGAGGCAGTATAGCATCCCAAGGACTCCAGAACAAAATGGAGTAGTGGAGAGAAAGAACAGGACCCTAATTGAAGCTGCAAGGTCCATGTTGGCTGACTCTGGTTTGCCACTGACCTTTTGGGCTGAAGCTGTCAACACAGCATGCTATGTGCAAAATAGAGCTTTAGTGAATCAGAGGTTGATGAAGACTCCTTATGAAGTTCTACATCATTTGGCTCCTCTAATTTCATTCTTCAGAGCATTTGGGTGTCCTTGTTACATTCTCAACACAAAGGATCAACTCCAAAAGTTTGATTCTAAGGTGGATGCAGGGTATTTTGTTGGGTACTCATCCACTTGCAAGGCTTACAGAGTGTTCAACTGTAAGACAAAGATGGTTGAAGAAACCTTGCATGTGAAGTTCAATGAATCTCCTAAGGACAAAATCCCACAAAACCCTGTGGAGTTGTTTGATCTGGACATACTGCAATATGTTCCTTATCAGCCTCCAGCTGTTGCAGATCATGTGAATTCATCACCTTCTGCAGCTAGTCATCCATCTGGTGGTACTGATGTTCATGATGATCCCAGTACTCACCTATTCAAGTTTAGTGATCAACTGCCTGAGTCTACTCAACTTGATGTTCCTGTAGCTTCAGTAGCACCATCCACAACAAATGCTGATGAGATTTCTGAATCCTCTACTTCATTTGATATGCCATCTAACACTTGGTTTCAAGAATCTGGATCAACATCTGTTGCTGCTGAGCGTGCTACAAACACTTGCACAGATCTCATAGTGCATCAAGAGCTGAAGAATCACCCAACGTCTCAAATCATTGGTGATATCAATGCTGGTGTCTCAACTAGAAGTCAATTGTCCAACTTCTGCTTCTATGCTCTTTTCATCAGTCAGCAAGAGCCAAAGAACTATCATATTGCATTAAGAGACAATGGATGGGTTGATGCCATGCAGCTTGAGCTTCTTCAGTTCAAAAAGCAGCAAGTGTGGGAACTGGTTCCTCTACCCCCAGATTTCAGGCTGCTCCTAAAGAGTCCCATTTGATTGCAGTCAAGAGGATCTTTAGATATCTGCAAGGTACTCAATCTCTAGGTCTTTGGTATTCCACTGGGCACTCTTGCAAATTAGTTGCTTTTTCTGATAGTGACTATGCAGGGTGTAAATTAACTAGAAAATCAACTTCTGGTGGATGTCAATTCCTAGGCAACTGTTTGGTTTCTTGGCAGAGTAAGAAACAAACATCTGTTGCTACATCCACTGCTGAAGCCGAGTACATTGCTGCTGCAAGTTGTACATCTCAGGTACTCTGGCTTCAGAATCAATTACTGGATTATGGCATTACAGAGACTAAGACTCCATTACTAATGGATAGTGCTTCAGCTCTTTGTATCGTCAAGAATCCAGTCCAGCACTCTAGGACCAAACATATTGAGATCAGACACCATTTTATTAGGGATTGTTTTGAAAAAGGTCTGATTGATCCAAAGTTTGTTCCTAGTGCTGATGAGCTTGCAGATATATTTACTAAGCCTTTGGACAGTTCAACTTTCCAAAACCTAGTGTTAAGGCTTGGTATGCTGCAGCTAGAATAAGTGACAACTACTGATGATCTCAGTGAACAAGTACTGATGAGCATTCGTATACTACTGTCACAAATAAGTACTGCAGTTCTTTTATCCTCAGTAGTTTTCACAACTACTGAAGACTAAATTACTTAAAAGTACTGAAGTACTCATCTGTTGAACAGAACTAATGTGGTTACAACTACTGATGTAGTTACAACTGCTGATGTCAGAATAACAGATAAGTACTGATGACCTATGAAACATCTGAAACTCAGACAAAGTCTGATGAAGTGTTGAGGTCAGAATGAAACAGCTGATGAGCTCAGAATTGATGACAACAGCTGATGAGAAAATTTTCTCTTCAGTTGTTTCTACAACAGCTGCTTCACTTACAACTGAAGCCAAAACCATGTCTTCAGTAGTTTCACAACTACTGATGACTAACACCAAGTCTTCAGTTGTTACAACACCTGAAGCCAAACCATGTCTTTAGTAGTTTCACAACTACTGATGACTAATACCAAGTCTTCAGTTGTTACAACTTCTGAAAGTTAAAACCAGGTCTTCAGTTGTTTTCAAACAACTGATGACAGCACCAACACTTTCAGTCGTTTTATATCAGCCTTTGTCTTACCCTATAAATACCTAACCTACTTTCAGACGTTTCATTAGCCGTTTTCCGTCCTTTCACTCTCTCACCAATGGCGACCATGAAACTCAAACCCAGACACAACTGTGTTGCCTACCTCTCAAAATCGGCCTTCTGGAACAAATTTGATAACGCCATCGATCTTATGGTAGATTCCCAGTACCGAACCGCGTTTCTTCTGAATCCTACCATATACCCCGATTCCCTAAGCCAGTTCTGGACCAACGTCTCCGTGCAAACTAGTGAGAATGATAGCCAAATCACTCTCCAGTCGTTGGTCAACCAGAAACAGGTGGTCATCACTACGGACATCATTCGACAAACCCTAGATCTACATGATGCCACCTGTGTCACAGAATACCCGAAAGGCACAACCGATATGTCTTTCATCAACAACGGGTATGAAGGAGACTTAAGTGCTACCACCATTATGAAGAAGCACTTCCATGATGCTGAACGTCTTATCTTCCACATGGTGAATGTCTGCCTTGCACCAAAAACCTCTTCATGGGATCAAATGTCTTCCCGATGGCAACAGGTATTATACTCTATCTTTGAACGTCAAACTTTAAATTTTTCTGAGATAGTGTTTATGGAACTAAAGGATCTGGCCTTGAAACCTGTGGCAAACAGATGGATATTATATCCCAGGTTTCTCATGGCCATAATTTTAACACAGCTAAAATCAGACGGCCTTGTTGGCCTTGGAGTCCCTGCTCCGGCTGTATTGCCTGAAGTATACTCCAGGCACAACTCTGACCCTACAATGAAAGGGGCTGCCCGGCTGCTCAAACCCAAGCAGCGGGAACCCACAGCCTCCACTTCCAGATCCAAAGTCCCCACCAAACCCAAAACCAAAAAGCCCAAAAAGGCTACTCAGGGAGATGAGTCCCCTGAGGATGCCCCTGTAACACCAATACAGGAAACACTTACTGGTTCTAACCCCCCAGTAGTGTCCAAGACTCCACCAACCGTAGCCGCTCAGGCATCCTCTCAACAGGATCCTGATGCAACCAAAATTGGGGATACCACAATGCTGGAACCTATCTCAATTGAGAAGGTTACCATTGAAGAGCACCAGTCACCCCGGGTGCAATCTGCTTCAACCCTATCTCCAAATGCAACCGCCCCTCAAAGCCCAACATTTATTGTTGCACAAGTGTTGAGTCAGCTGCATTCCTCTCCTCCTCCCCAGACACCAATTACAATGGGGAGAACCTCAACAGCTGAGGAAGAGGACCAAAATGCTGCTGATAGCCCACAGCACAGGGGTTATAATGTTCAATCTCCCCGTGTAGAGGAGGAGGTTAGAACATCTGGTGAGGCTGCCACTTCTACTGATTCAGCAAATGAACAGGATGAAGTTGGTAACATCTCTAAGACCTCACCAGAGGCAACTGCCGATGAAGGACTCAGTCCTGAGGCAGGAAGTCCCCAGAACCAATGAACAAGGGGCACATGCTACAACTGATCTACACTCAGGGCATGTACATCCTGATTCAATCAGGAGGTCAGGTGATTCAGCAAAGCCTGATGATGACCTGGGCTTTTTCTATGATGTCTTAGCCCATAACACAATCCTTGAGGCTGAGGTGAGTCGACTCAAAGAACTGCTTGCCAAAATGTCTCAGGATCAAAGTCCATCTGCCCCAATAAACCCACAGATGGCACCTTCATCTGAAGGTTTCCCAAACACTCTGCCACTTCACTCAACTGAGCCACCAGCCACTGTTGTTGGCACCACCTCTCAGGGACAGAACCCCTCTGAGCAGATGGTTGCTACATTTCAAAATTCCTTACCTCTCATCACTCCCATCATCAATGAGATTGTACATAAAGCCATTGATGAGAGGATCTCCTCGACTCTAAAAACACTTGTTGATGATGCTGTGCAAAAGAAGCTTTCTGCCATTCAAACCCCTGAACCCAATGCACCCAAAAAGGGGGAGTCTAAGGTAGTGAAAGAAAGAAAGAGAAAGAGAGTGGAAGAGGATAAACAACAAGAAAAAGAACAGGAAAAACAGCTGATCACATACAAGAGAAAGAAAAGTGCTGGAACTCAAAAGCCTGATGAAGAGAAATCATTGGAAGATCTGATTAAAGAAGCTGATGAAGCTCACAGCAGATCAATGGACAAAATAATAGATCAACTCTTCAGACAGGGCTTTGATACAGCCACATTAGACACTGAGATCAGAAGGCTGGAGATTAATGAGATACAAGAAAGATGGGCCAGTTATAGTGTAATGGAAAGGGAGAGGTTGGAGATAATGATCCGGTTTATTGCAAAATACTTGGGAAGATCATTATTGAGATTAAATCTTGGACCAGAGACAGTATTCTGGCAATAACCACCAGAATCTGTGCTTCTGAAGAATTCAACAAGGGGTTGATTATAGAAGCCTTAGACGAAGCAGGTGCTGGGAAGAGAACTGATATGGCCAAGCTTTCCAAAGCCAAACTCACCATAAAAATGCTAGATCAGCCTTCCCAAACTCCCTCTCAAAAACAACCAACCCCACAACTCTCCAAATCAACTCAACCCTCAAAACCAACTCCCTTACCCCAAAAACCACCTCAAACCACATCCAGTGATGCACCCAGAAGGAGGAGAAGGGTGTTGAGGATGGTAGAAGAAGAAGAAGAAGATGATGAAGAAGATAGTCTGCCAATCTCTGCTGTTCTAAAATTACCTGAGCCCAGAAGTCAACAAATGATAACACCAGACTTTCAGAGGCAAATGGTGAAAGTTAAGATTGAAGAAGAAGAACAACAGAAACAGCACGATGAGCAACTTTTGAAGATGATTGACAAAGAGTTTCCTCAGTCATCATCTATACAAGCCATGAAGAAACATGCTCAAAGGCTGTATGCTCTCAGGTATACCTTTCAATATCAAAAGGAGAGAGTAAGGATTTGGCCAGACCCCAGGGTTAGTTCTAGAATTCATAAGAAATCCATACCAAGTAGATACAATGGCCAAGTGAGAAAGACCATAGATGCTGCTATTATGTTGGCCATTGTAGTCTCACCCTGGGAAATACTTGAAGACTTCAAGAGAGCCTACAAGTCAAAGATGACCCCTCAAACTCTAATGGAGAACAAAATGGTCAAGAAGGGGTTGTTATACAAGAGGCTTGAAGAGATCAAGAAGAATGAACTCCAGTTGTTATTAGAAGGGACTCACCCAGATGAGTTTGCTTACAGAGAGATAACAACTGTTGAGTTGAAAAATGGAAAGACGATAAAGTACTTATCAGAGTACTATGGCCCAGAGTTCTTCTTCGAAGGAGAAGCAGAAGAACTCACTAAGGAGGAACAAGTTGTTCTCCTTGAGGCCTACGTCAGAGAGTCTTATAGACTCATCAATGGGAAGTAGGTTTCATGGTTGGGATAACGGCTCTGTGTCCAGTTCCCCAAGACAGAGTTCCCTTCCATCCTTTGACATTCACATCTACTGAAACCTGTTCCCTGGCCTGTGCTTATCCGATATCTCTAAAGCTGATCAAGAGAGTATTTCTGCCAAGAATAAGTGGGACCTCAATAAGCTTAAAGGTTTTGGCTGCATTGGTTCAGGGGGAGTTTGTTGGACCAAAAGAACCAATGAGCCTGATCAGAAAAACCTTTAAGTCCCACGGACATTACAACAACTGAAGTAGTCTGCAACAGCTGAAGACATCAGCTGATAACAAGGTCTGAAGACAAAGTCTGAAGTGAAAGAGCTGAAGACAAAGTCTGAAGTGAAAGAGCTGAAGACAAAGTCTGAAGTGAAAGAGCTGAAGACAAAGTCTGAAGTGAAAGAGCTGAAGACAAAGTCTGAAGACAAAAGCTGAAGACAAAGACTGAAGACCAAGTGTCAGATGATTGTCACAACAGCTGAAGAAGACCTCTTCAGTAGTTGTGATGGTTTCCTTTCAGTAGTTGTAGTTTCTTTTCTGTACTTATAGTTTCAGTAGTTTTATGTTTCTTCGTGTACTTAGAATAATCTGAGATGTTCTCAGTTGTTGTGAACATTCTCAGTAGTTTGCTTACTTTCAGTAGTTTGTAATAATTCTGTTAGATGTCACTATCAAGTGACATCAGCAGACGTCACATTCCTATATATAAGGAATGCTGACCTAATTGTAATCGGTGCAGCTTAGGAAAACCTAGCAGCCGCCACACCGAAGCATGTGTGCATGAATGTTATTATCTCTTTGCAGAAAACCCTATATCTATATAACCGTGTACTGTTCCATTGAATATTTATTGTGTTCTTGCTATATTTGCTTAATTCTTGCTCTAATTCCGCTGTGATTCAACTCTAATTGATCAAACTTAGATCACTGATCCTAACAGATACACTCAAGAGATTGTACCCAAGCTCTTTGACAAAGTTTACCTTTTCAATACTGAGCTTACCATTTGTGACTCTGCACCTTCCAGTGATGTAACCACCTGATTCACCTCCAAAAGCAACTAGCACTCCATCAATTTTATCAAGTTTTGAAGCAAAAAGCCATTGCCAGTTATGTGCCTTGAATAGCCACTATCAATGATCCATACATTTCTCTTGGTATTCAGTTGTTCTTGCACATGAAAAAGAGATGGTTAGTTACATTTGGAAACCCAAGCCTTGCTAGTCTTGGGCTCATCAAGATGAATTGAAGATAGTTCAACAGTTATTAATCCTATATGCAAGCTCTAAGGATCCTTGGATATTGTTGATAAAGAAACTTCAATCATATGGCCTTCCTTCATCTTCCATACCATCTTTGGAAGATTAGACTTGGCCTTCAAAACTTTGGAAATTTTTATGACTTTGGAAGTTTTGGAGACAAAACCTTCGAAAGCTTTTGCATCCACTACAGCAGACTTCAATGCTTCGAAAGCATTACATTCTCCCGAGACCAAACTTGCTTTCGAATACAGTTTTTCACCTATCTTCTTCTTATTCACCTTGGAGCTTCCGAAGGAAAGTTATTTTCCTTCCAAAGCTATTTTCTTCCTCCTCTCAGAAGTCTTCTTCTTGTTCATGTGGATGGTACTCTTAGGATTGCAATGCAATCCTTAGCATAATGAGTTATAACACCACACATGATGAATTCCACAAGGATACTTCTGAGGGTATTCTTCTAAGGAGAAGGTTGAGCTTGAACTTTTTCCATCTCCTTCTTCACCTTCATAGATAATGTAGCAGGCTTCTAAGGGTGAAGCTTGCTCTTAGAGTTTGATGGTTTAGGCTGTGCAGCAGTGGTGTACATTTGTTCAACCTTCTTCTCTTGACCATGATGATTTGAACTTTAACTAGGACTCCTGGTCCTAGAGTCCTTAGTTAAGTCTTCAATCTTCACCACCTCAAACCCAGCGGAGATAAAGACTTGTTTTTTCTTGCGGTTGAAGGTGGGCTTGATCTTTTGGACTTTTTTTGATTTTCTTTAAGCAGCCCTGATCAAATTATTTGTAGCTGACTTGGCCACCCTTGGTTCCTTCTTTTCTCTAGGAGTATAGTGACTCTTTTTAGGATGAACCTCTTCACTCACTTTGGGTTCATCCTTCACTATATCCTCTTCATCTTCATCCTTTACTTGGATAGGATCAATGAGGGGCAGCTCATCTTCACTAGTTCCACACCTTAGAGATCTGACAAATATTAATGTGTGTGGAGGAGCTATCTCACTTGATCCTAGTCCCTGCCTGTTCTGATAACAAATCTTTGCATGCAAGGATGAGTATATGATGTTCTTGAAGGTTTCCTCTTCAAGAACACGTTTTTCTGCCATGGATTTGCTTATCATAAGCTCAGCCTAGCATTCAGTTAACTTAGTAACAAGACATTTGATCTGAGTCCTGTAATTTGTGTGCTCATGTTTAAGAGTAGAAATTGTTTTCTCTAGATCTTCTATTTTAAGTTTATAGTCATTTTCGGCCCTTTTGAAATCAGCTTTTAAAATATTCAAAGATTCAAGATCAGATCTCACTTCCAAGTTACAGGACCTATACATGTTTACTTTAGCAATGCATTCAGGAGTACAAAGATATTCTAATACCTTGGATTCATCATGGTTAGCATCAATGCTTGATTTGGAGAGATATCTTCTACCTGAAAGCTCCAGTCAAAGCCTCCTTCTTCAATAGCAACAACAACTTGCTACTTTGGTTGGCATGGCTTCTCATTTCTGGGAGCTGATTTGTCCACCATTTGGCCTTGGTGCCTTACACTCCCTAACAAAGTGTCCCATTTGGTTATAGTTGTAACACTTCACATTGTTTTTATCTACTCTAAACTTTCCACTGGTTACTTTGCTTGGGAACTTTCTTCATGTTCTCTTGTAGAACTTCTTGGCTCTGAGTGAGAAGAACGATCAGCTGGACTATCTCCATTACACCAGGTCATCTGGATGGATGCAATCCAAGTTTTCAAGAGTGAAGAGAAAGTTGTCAAAACTTTCATCTGAAAACACAAAGGTTTGGAATGGGCTTCCTTGGGTATAGCTCTCCCTTGGTGTCTCTAGAAAGGTGATAAAAGGACTATGTTGTCAGTTGTCAGGGTAGCAGATGAGATGATGCTGTAGTTCTCTGCTATCCCTTTCAACCTCATGAATGGCTGAACTCTGTTGATTGTTGGAAGAGCTACTGGATGGATTTTGCATGTTCATCTCCATCTGGTAACTGCTCAGGATACCATACAGCTCTGTGAGAGTAATAGTAGAGATATTTTTAGTTTTCTTAATGACCACAAAATAGTATGTCCATTATCAGGGAAGAGAAAACATTAACTTCCTCACAAATTCCCTATTCTCAAGTTTAACTCCAGTATCCATCAAAGTATCTACAATCTCAACATACCTAAAGTATTGTTGAGTCATAGTTTCACCTGTTTTGAAGGTGAAATTTTCAAACTACTGCTTTATGATATCCTTCTTGTTTTCCTTGGCTTCATCAGACCCTTCATACATCAGCTTCAGTGCATTCCACAGTTATTTTGCAGTCTTGCACTTTTTGAACCCTCTGTAGATAGAGTTTGGTATAGCAGTCAGCAGTTGCTGAAGTAGTGGTTGGGATGTGAGGTCTTGATACTATAGATCTCCACATCCTACTGTCTTATCACTTGATGAAGCCTTCCATCCTCATACACCAAGTATCAAAGTCATCAGTAGTGATCAGTGGAAATTTATTCATGGTGTCGGTTTCCATACCAGCCTTACTGAGAGCTGTCATTTGAGCAAGTAAGTGTTTTGTGAACCTAAAGAGATTTAAGATAGTGAGATCTTACAATCAAGAGCCTAAAAAGCTCTAATACCAATTGCAGGACTGCTAATGGGTTATGCAACAGTTTCACAAGGTGGAGAGTATAACACTTTACAGATCAAATAAGGAACCAGGCAAATGAAGCAAAGAACAAAAGTAATAACACAAGAACAAACAAGTATTGGTTTTCAAGGATGATGTATATTGCTCTCAAGTGTTTTACAATTGCTACAAGCCTAAGTTCTAAGGACTGGTTACATGAGACACTTTATACTACATCATACAGCCGGCCATACTTTAAAGGCCAACTGGAACACTAATCTAGACAACAAGATCAATGTCAAATCAAAAGGCAGATTGCCTTTTAACAATTGACTATGTCTTATTATAGTTCACATCCTAATCTATTACAAAAAAGGATAAAAGGACAAGAGTGAAAAGTTATAGATTCAAAGACCATAATGTATAGTTGACAAAAGTATGGAGATAATCACCAACTTGTATAAGTTGGTGAGTCTTCAGAGATGGCAGCGGAAAGTGGTTCAACTATTGTCAAAAGTGAGTCAGATAAAACATGTCTTCTTTGTCTTCGGAAGAAATCAGTCTTCAGGCTTCGAAAGACTTTGTCTTGAAGCTTCAGAAGACTTCACTTTTGGCTTCGGAAGATTTGACACTTAATGAATTTCTTTGTACATTGTCAAATCTTCTGAATTAACTTCCTTGTACTTCAAAATGCATGCTAAGAGATCTTTGGTTACCATCAGCCTCTAAGATAACTCTTACAAATAGCTCGATGCTCGAAACTCGCTCGAACTCGTTCGTAAAAAGCTCAGAATTTTGCTCGTTTGATTTTTATCTTGGTCCGGTTTGAAAACGAACCAAGAACGAACAAAGGTACGCTCGCTTGTTGTTTGCTCGGTTTCACTCGAATTATTTTTAATTTAGTTTTTATATATATATATTATATTTGTTAATTTATTTAGTTATTTACTAATTACAAATATATTTTAATTATTTTGTCAAGAAGTCAACCTAAATGTAAAAACCCTAATTCTCTAATCACTAATTCACTTTATCACAACTTCACAATTCAAAATCACACCTCTCTGCAGTCGGCTCACTAACCCTTGCTCCATTTCCGCCCGTCACCTTCACTATTTCACCTTCAAATCACAACTCTCGGCCTCACCTACGACATCACCATCGGATATGCATACAGGCATAAGTCAACACTCCACAACCTGCGAGGCTACAACCCCATTTGCCTGCCAACGACCCGACCTACGACCCCGCCTCCGGCAGTCGGACCTACGATCCCCCCTCCAGCAGTTCGACTTGCGAGTCTGCGACCTTGCCTCCGACAGTTCGACCTTGTTCCTAACCGCGGTATCTTATGGTTAGATTTGCTTCTTTTAGTTATAGAAGAGGTTAGATTTGCTTCTTTTAGGCATATAAAATGTATTTACAGAACATTTGCGAAGATGGTGAACTTTTCTTTTACTTTTGTTTTAAATTGTAACACAAAACCGAGCGCTCGATTAAAATCGAACCGAGTTCAAGCATGAAGTTTGCAATCGAATTTGTAAATTCGAACCGAACCGAGCCGCTAGGTTTGAAACCGAACCGAGTTGAAGCAGAGCTGCGTTCGGTTCATGAACAGTCCCACTCTAAAAAGAGACGCTGACGCCCGGGCCCACTAAAAAATTAGACACGTAGTTAAAATAGGCGCCATCGCCCGTAAAATAGAGTCGCACGCCCATGAAATAAAGGCGTCCGACTCCAAAGAAGAGGCGGCCGCCCCGGTCACCTGTCCCTATGCAACTTCCCATTATTTTGATTTGAAATTTAATAATAATATAATTAATTTTACTTGTATTTTGTTTTTCTCTTATAACTTTTAATATATAACATTTTATAAAATTTCAATATACCATTGTGATGTGCTTATTTTTATCTACGTGCCAACGTAAATTTCATTCAAAATGGATTCGGGTCAAATCTATAACAGTATAGGTGGCCACATATACCGCCAAATCATTTATATTTTTAATTTTTTACAAAAAAAATACACCTAAATCTTTAAAATTTATTTTATAAATAATATACCTTAAACGCCCAAATGAATCCGGACAACGCCAATACTTTTCCCAAGATAGTTTTCTTTTTCAAAAACACATTCAATATGCTTTGATGGACTCTCGGCCAAACATAGGAGCCCCACTTGAAACTATTCCAAGTGTTAAAATTATCGAATGTTCATCGGCTATGTGTTTGTCATTTTCAACCCCTAAAAACAATTAATATAATAACAGCAACAAACACATATGAATAACATCTTCGTCGCTCAAAAGATCACTAGAAACCGATATGAATTCCTTAATGTCCTCACCTCTACAGCTCCATCAAAGTAGGTATCAAACACTCGTTGTTGAAATGATAAATTACTTGTAATTCCACTATTGTCTCTGAGTTTTAACCCCGTAGTCAAAGAAAACTCTAAGGGTCCAAAACATAAGAAATAATTTGGTGGCAACTAAAAACCTATTCCTTCTAATTCAGGATTTCTATTTTGAGGAGTTTGAAATTAAAACATAGCATGCATCAACGAACCGTCCACATGACACTGTTGGACATCTAGATTCAACCATCGGGAGAAACAATGTTGATTCCGTTTTTGTCATCTATTTCCACGCGAAAATATAACGCTTTTAATAACGTCAACGTTACTATGATTGATCCTAAGTTTACAGTCTCCCTACATGATTAGTATGGTATATAATATGTTTTAGAAACGGAACATATGTATTGACTAACAATTATCGTTACTAAAACTGTATGTTTTACTTCAAAAAAAAACGCCATATCAAGAAGTTTGCTTCCTTCTTGGGGTACAGCGTCAATTCACAAAACAAAACACCCCACATCGTTCTTCCCCCTCAACACGCGTTCCCGTCGCAATGCAATAGTATAAAACTACTTTTCCACATTGAATATATCTTTGTTTACTTTGTTTAAGAACATCACGTAACAAATTTCTAAAACTAAATTTGAAATTATCAACCATTTCAATGGCAAGATCACCTTGGACAACAAAATTATTAATATGCGCAACATATAAACTATAAAAATTCATTGTTACAATTCCCTTTATCCTTTGTTTTAAATTTTAATCGTGTTTGTATCGTTTGAGGCATTATCAAATGAAATTAAAAATATTTTATATTCTAATTTAAAAGTTCTTATTTAAAAATTTGAAATAAATTTTCTCTTGTATACAGATATCCAAACAATTCAAATACAATGTATGTTTCATCATTTGTCACGTATCAAGATTTATCCAATAAATAGAGCGACCAAACATTGACAATGTAGTCCACATCAGGTTTGTAAGTTTCAGAAGCCAAAATTAATTGACACCATTAGTTATAATTTCAGATTGTAACTGACTTGAGGCTTTAACCAGTTTGTGTAAATAAGGTGAAACTAGTTTAAAACCGACATGATTTTTCCGTTATGGGGTCCAATTTAGGGGGTATGTACTGCCCTGAAGCCAATTCAATTCGTTGGTCCCGTAGCGAACAGATTATTTTGGCACCTTTAATGCATATTAATAGCTATTATAGGGCGTGAACCATTAATTCTATAAAGTTGAAATTGAGTGCAACCATGGTTACCTTTCTAGTAATTATAAGGGTAAAAAAAGTTACAATTACCAGAAAAATGCTTGCACTTTTTGTAAATATGATTACGATAATGAAGCATTTAAAAGTAATAAAAGTTGCATGTGCGTGTAGAAAAGGTTGCATACACCGCATTAGCTAACAAAAAAGTTAGCTTAGGTTTCATACTACTTCCCCTAACACACCCTGTTAAAAGATTGTTTTAGACATAATGCAACCTTTTCGATAAGGGTGTTCAAAGTAATATATCCGAAATTCAGATATCCGAAATTTTCGGATAGTAGAATCCGTATCTGTATCCAAAATTTCGAATCCAAAATTTCAGATATGGATACGGATAGTGACTCGGATATCCGAAAATTTCTTTCTTTTAAATTTCTTTACAATATAGATATATGCTATTATAAAAATAATGTAAAAAATAAATACACATAACAAAAGTCCCAATATACACCAAACAAGTCCCAACCTAAAATAAAAAAATATTTAACATTAAAAAATTTTAAAAAATATATATTTTTTAGCTTTTGGATAATCGGATATCCGAATATCCGAAAATTTCCAGAATCACTTGTTGGGGTGTGAAGGCCTTTGGGCTTTTGGGTGGAGTTATGGGTCTGGCCCTTTGAAGCTTCTTAAAACCCTAATTATCTCTATATATAGAGCATGTCATTGTATTGTAATCTTGTCGCTTGAGCTTAATAAAATAACTAGTTGCAGAGAGTGGATGTAGGTCATCTTGACCGAACCACTATAAATTCCCGTGTTCTTATTGCTTTCGTGTGCGTGCGTGCGTGTAATTGTGTTTGTTTCAGCTACGTAAAGATACCAATCAATTGGTATCAGAGCATCAGGCTCTGGATTACTGTTAAAATCTTCCCCCTGTTTCTGGGGTTCGGGGTATCTGCGTCGCCGCCACCTAGGGTTTCTGCACCGCTGCCGCCGCCTAGGGTTTCTGCCGCCGCCTGGGGTTGCCGCCGCCGCCTAGGGTTCTGCGCCTTCCTAGGGTTTTGGTTGGAAGTACCGGATCTGGTATGTCTATCCTTTTGTTGACTGGTTATCAACTGTTCAGCGTGCCTCTTTCTTTTGCTTTTTTGTCTCTGATTTGCTATTATGGCTGAAGACAGGAAGACTGTGATCGAAAAGTTCAACGGCACTGATTTTGGTTGGTGGAAAATGCAAATAGAAGCATTATCGTGTCAAAAGGATTTGGATATGGTACCGGAAAAGAAACCGGAGAGTATGGAGAAAACTGAAGAAGCAGTTTGGAATTCTAAGGACAAGAAAACTAGAGCAACTATTATGTTATCTTTGACGAAGAGCGTTACTTTTAACATCATGAAAGAAACCACTACAAGTGGTATTATGTTAGCTATGTCAAATATGTATGAAAAACCGTCTGCAGCTAAGAAGGTGTTCTTGATGAGGGAACTGTTCATGACGATAATGAAAGAGTGACGCTCAATCACCTCTCACATTAATGATCTGAATTCTATTCTGACCAGATTAGAATCTGTGGGAATAAAATTCGATAATGAGACTCGAGCCGTGGTGTTGCTATCTTCACTACCTAATAGTTGGTCCGGGACAGTGACTGATGTTACAAATTCTATGAGAGCTAACGAGATGACATTTGAAAAGATCAGAGACATTGTAATAGGTGAAGACACACATCAGAAAAGTGCAAATGTTAGATCATCGTGTGAGATGTTACATGTTGGCAGGGGAAAGGAAAATAGCCGAGGCAGTGGGAGTCGGGGAAAGAGTTCAACTCGGACTCGAAAAAATATGAGGTGTTGGATCTGCAACGAGGATGGACATGTTAAGAGTCGATGTTCAAAGTCTGAACACTGCTGCTGAGGATGTCAACGATGGTGACGTGTTAATTCTTGAGGCTGAAAACAGTGTGGACTCTTGGATCATGGATTCTGGTTCTTCGTTTCACGCCGTACACAACGGTGAAATGATGGTGAATTTGAAAACAGACGATTTTGGGAAGATACGTCTCGCTGATGGCAAAATGCTTGATCTAATGGGCATGGGTGATATTGATTTGGTGACTCCATTGGGAACTACATGGAACCTGAAGAATGTCAAGGTGATTCCAAGTTTGAAGATAAAATTAATTTCCGTTAGTAAACTGGATGAACAAGGACTAGACGTCAGGTTTGGTGATGGTAAATAGAGGGTGATCAATGAGAACCGGGTGATTGCTCGTGGTGATAAGCATGGGTCATTGTACATGGTGGATGTACCTGCTAAGGGACTGATCAACCCAGTTAAGCAAGTCAAAGTCGGGTTCACTAAATTTGCTGCTAAGAGAGTTCATTTTGCAAACATGAAGTCTGGAGCAGAGATTGTAGGTGAATGGAGTCATAAGTCTAAACCAATCAGAAGATTTTGTGACAGTGGGAGCATAGGGCATGTTTCAGGTACAATCAAGAAGAATCGTTGGGTTTTGAAGACTACGACTGGAAAATTCTCTCCTGGTGATTGTTTGTTGAATTTGAAGAGTGTTAGTGGTTCTCGGTGTATCTCTAAAGCTGGTGGATCGTGTAAACCAGTTGAGACAAAGGATGGGTCGTTGATGGAATTTGCCACGACTGAGTTGGAGCTCGAGGGAGCTTAAACGGGCTCTTTCAAGTAATTGATGAAAAGAGGCCACTGCAACTAGAGGATTTGAATTAAAATCTTAGCTTTTCTTTGGAATTGGAGGCTTGGAGGATTTCTGTTATTTGAATATTACTGATAATACCGGATGACATGGTTGCTTTGTACTTAGATGGCTAGCTGGAGTATTCGCAAGGCCTTCAAGTGGGAGATTGTGAGGTATGAAGGCCTTTGGGCTTTTAGATGGAGTTATGAGCCTGACCCTTTGAAGATTCTTAAAACCCCAATTATCTTATATATAGAGCATGTCATTGTATTGTAATCCTGTCCCTTGAGCTTAATAAAATACCTAGTTGCAGAGAATGGACGTAGGTCATCTTCACCGAACCACTATAAATTCTCGTGTTCTTATTGCTTTCGTGTTTGTGCGTGTAATTATATTTGTTTCCGCTACATAAAGATACCTAACATCACTATCCGAATCTGAACTTTTGGATATTTCGGATTCGGATCGGATTTTCGAATTCGGATATTTTTTAAAACTCCTAGTTTTCGATACTTGAAATAACATTATAGAGGGGTTGTTTTAACCTCATTTTGTTATAGCGTACCCAGTTCGTATTTTTCTTAAAAACATAGTTTTAATAATCATATCTACCACATTGGTTATTTATAGAACTCAAAAGATTGTATGTTGGCCAAACCCGACTTGAACCCGCGCTATGGCTCGACTAAATAATAACCCATTGTAACCTAAAATTGATTTTCACTCCCTCCATTTACCCATTTTCCACCTCCATTCAAGATGTGTCAACTTGGCTGGTAGTGCAGAAAATAATACATATGTGGCACTTATAGATCCATTACCCTTTAGCAAAAATACAGCTTCTTGACATCTATCATAATACTACCAATAAAGTAACAGAAAAAAGGTCATACAGCTTAGGAAGTACTTACACCAGTAGTAGTGCAGATTGAAGAAAACAAAGTTATCGCATATCAGCATAATTCCTGAAGCCCAGACATTCGAGGGGAAAAAACTAATGAAAACACAGGTGACGAAACAAATACGATTACTTCCATTGTCAGGATTTCATAATCTGATACGATGTATATAGCCATGGTATAGTAAAAAAACATGAAAAGTATCATCGAGTTTATAGAAATGTTAAGATATATGTGATAGAGAGGTTTTTTTCTATATGAGAAGATACTGATAGTTCATAATTTACTTGATACGGCAAGGTACTTGGTGTGGCGTCCTTGGGCAACTATTTTTCCGGTCTTTTTGTTCCTAAGTTCTACAGTCACGACAGCAACAGCCTTTCCAACACGCAACGCCGTTGCCTCTATCTCAATCTCATCCTGTAATACAATTGTAGTCTTGTATAAAAACTTTTATTTGCATGCTTCAACTACACAAACTTTACATCATGCTGCCCAAAAACAAAAGACCAAAGAGAAGTCTCACAGTTCAAAAGTACAAGGTGTGTGTCAGCCAGAGGTGCCGATCTAGTCCCATTTATTACACATCCGTCAATTTTGGTTATTCTATAACTCAACCCGAAATGGGCTAAGCTAAGAGAGTCAAATAAAAGAACATGGGTCAAATACATCGATCTGGCCAAACAGGTTGCAAGTCATTCATAATGTACTAGGTTACAATCCCGTGTAATACACGGGCTATTTAAATTTACTATTACATTGTTAATAATATAAAAAGTTATGTCTTAAATATTGTGTATTATAAGGATTGAATAAACCCATCTATTACACTTTTGAAAATTTGAAGTTAACATATTTAAAATGTTAATTATGTATAGTTATTAATTAATGAATTTGCTATTATAGTATTTATAATTAAGAGGAGAGAGAAGCGGGAAGACCAATTATTAGATGGCCTAGAATAGTGACAAGTGTTTAGATTTATTTATATTTATTAGTATAGATTCCAATGCATAAAACTATTAAATTGCTTAGTTGAAAAAACATTTCGATTACAATTGTAATAGTAATTATATTTGAGATATTAAGTGTATAAAAGAAAATAAAAGAAAGGGTTTTCAGTCTGGCCTAATCGAACCTAACACATACTAAAAACCATCCATTTATCCTATTACCCAGCTAGACTGGTCCACCTATTTTGCTGCCACTAATGTTAGCTAATCATGCTCTTTGCTTCTGCAAGACTCCATTATATTTGCTTCTTTACTAGTTACTACTTGTGAGGCAAGTCCACTCATAATACAATCCAAACATAGATAAGGCTATGTAGTCAAAGGAACGCAATGCCCCTAAAAGAAAAGCGCCAACACTGGTCAAATTCCGGCGAAATTTTGCAAATCTCCAATCTAAATAGGTTTGAAGTTTGATACAATTAAAACTGGTCTGAAACATCCAAAAATGGCCTAGAACTAGCCTAACTAGCCCTAAACCAGTCGAGAACATGTCTAAAACCTTGTGTGGGACCCTCACTGTTTAAGCGTCTTGCGCCTAGGCCAACGGCTCACTATTTGCGTCTTCAGGGCCTAGCGCCTTCTACTCGCTAGAGATAAGGATACTAAATTACTAATACAAGTTACCAAGATCACATGAAACCATATGTAACATATAACAAGCAATGGACATACCCTTTTGGAATTGGAATTCTGTACATATTGTTAGGTATTACGTGTACGCGGCGGACCCGAGGATTCGGATAGGGCACAGAAATCAATACAATACTACGGCTCGGGCCTTAAGAACTTGTCGGTATTTCTAATTGATTTCTAAAACGAGTGACGAGATAACGATAGCAATAATGGCAATAACATAAAATTACTACGCAGCTGAATAAGATCATCAAACAACCAATAACTTGAACTAATCAAACTGAACAGAATAAACGCAAAACAGAAACCTGTTTTGAAGGCTGTTCTTTGATCAAAACAAGACAGAAAACTGCAGCACAAACGGAACAGAACAGCAGCCTGTTCACGGCAGCAAAACACAGCCCCTTTGTGGCGGCTGTGATGGCGGCTGCTGGTGGTTTATCGGCTGCAAACAGCAGCCCTTCAGAAGACTGTTGGCGAGGGCAGAAGGCAGCAGCAGTAATGCTGCTGTTCTCGGCAGAAAACACACACACAATCACACGAGCAGTATTAATAATCAAAGCAGTAAAGAACACGGCGATTTAACGTGGTTCGGTCAAGAATTGACCTACGTCCACGGGCTACGAACCAGGGTTTCTTTTTATTACTTTCAAGACTCAAAGATTACAAGTACATATGTGGGTATTTATAATAAAAGACGATAAAAACTTAACAAAAATAAGTTGTGGCAGATTAGGGTTAGGGCCGGCTGCCCTCAACCCTGTTCTGCAGCATGTCCGCGTGCTGTTTCAGGGCCCGACCCAAGATGGATCGGAGCCCACAACACAACAATCTCCCACTTGGGCTTCGAAACATCTTTACTAGCCCTCCACATCAATGCGTCAAACACTTCAACCTGCTTCCACCTGAATGCGTGAAACATTTGCACCTGCACTTGTCTCGTACTTCTGTAATCTTGAACTTTTATGAAAAGAACCTTTCATACCACCTGATCCGTAGCCGCCTTTATCTGCAATTAACCCTGAAGGCCAACTGAAGCTACACAGAGCTTCAGTTTATCCAACATGACAACTTTAGTGAACATGTCAGCTGGATTCCTGTCCCCTTTGATGTTATTCAACTGGATAGTACCATCACTAATTAGCCCCCCTGATGAATAGATACCTCATATGAATGTGCTTAGTCTTCCCATGATAAACTGGATTCTTTGAGAGTTTCACAGCACTTTCATTATCACAGTACAACGGATACTCTGCCTGTTTTCTGTCTAATTCACCCAGAAAAGTTTTTAACCAAACAAGCTCTTTGCTAGCCTCAGCGGCTGCCATATACTCAGCCTCTGTAGTTGAAAGTGCCACGCTCTTTGGGAGCCTAGACATCCAACATATTGCAGTATCCCCCATAGTAAACACAAACCCTGTTGTACTCTTGTAGGTCTCTTTACATCCACCCAAATCTGCATCAGAATAACCCTTGAGAATTGCATCTCTACCCCTAAAACATAAAGCCATCTTTGAAGTACCCTTCAAATATCTAAGCAGCCGTTTAACTGCTTCCCAGTGTTCTCTCCCCGGATTGGACATAAACCTGCTAACAACTCCCACTGCATGAGCAATATCAGGCCTTGTGCATACCATTGCATACATAAGACTGCCCACAGTTGATGCATAAGGAACCTTTGCCATGTCGGCCTTGTCTTCATCTATCTTTGGGGACTAATCTTTAGAAAGCTTAATATGACTACCCAGTGGTGTATTTCAGGTAGTTGTCTTCTCATGATTCATCTTAAACTTCTCTAATATTTTCTTAATATACTTCTCTTGAGACAATATTAAAGAATCGTTTTTCTGATTTCTGGTGATGCTCATGCCGAGTATTTGCTTAGCTGGACCTAGATCTTTCATTTCAAACTCTTCAGACATCTGTCGTTTTAATCTGTTGATCTCTGACATGTCGGAACCGGCTATCAGCATATCATCCACATAAAGGAGAAGAATGATATAAGAATTTTTGAATTTCTTGAGATAGCAGCAGTGATCCATCTCACATCTCCTATACCCATTTCTGCCCATAAAATCATCAAACTTGATATACCACTGCCTGGGCGCCTGCTTCAAACCATAAAGACTCTTTTTTAGTTTGCACACCATGTTTTCCTTACCAGTTGTCTGAAAACCCTCTGGTTGTGCCATGTAGGTATCCTCCTCAAGGTCGCCATGCAGAAAAGCTGTCTTTACATCTAGCTGCTCTAGATGTAAGTTTTCTGCAGCCACGATACTAAGCACCAGTCTGATTGTAGTCATTTTAACCACAGGAGAAAATATTTCATTGTAATCAACCCCGTGCTTTTGTTGGAACCCCTTAACTACCAATCTTGCTTTGTATCTCTTAGTTCCATCACTTTCATCCTTGATTCTATATACCCATCTGTTTTGAAGCGCCTTCTTCCCTGCGGGAAGTTTAGTAAGAACCCAAGTTTGGTTCTTTTCAAGTGAACCCATTTCTTCTTTCATTGCCCACTCCCACTGAGACGAATCTTTCACACTAATAGCCTCTGAGTAGCACTGTGGTTCACCATTTTCAGTGAGAAGAAGATAGTTAACTGATGGAGAATATCGTTGAGAAGGTACAGACGTTCGAGTAGACCTCCTAACCCAATGTGAAGTATTTGAATTTCCTGAATCATTTGCTGGTGGGGACTGTTCATCCGCGGGATCTGAACTCCCACTATCAAAGAGATCTTGTTCACCAAATACTTCCTGATCATTATCTTCAGTTTCTGAACTTTCTTCTGTATTTTGACTTTCTGTCTCTGACCCATGGCTTTCTGAACTCTGGTTATCATCTTCAAACACCACCTGATCTTTACGAGTTTCTGGTATGGTTGAATCCTTGTCTTTGTAGAGTTTAGCTTCATTAAAGACCGGATCTCGACTCCTTATAGTTTTCCTGGCTTCAAAATCCCAAAGCCTATATCCCATCAATTCAGATCCATAGCCAATGAAGGTGCATTTCTTTGCCTTGGGATCAAGCTTATCCCTCTCAAAGTCTTTCACACCGGTATAGGCATCGCAACCAAATACCTTCAGATGTTTGTAACTAACCTCTCTTCCAAGCCATTCCTCTTATGGTATTTTGAAACCAAGAGGAACCGAAGGTCCTCTGTTTATTAGATATGCAGCAGTGTTAACTGCATCAGCCCAAAAGGTTTTGGGAAGCCCTGCATTCAGTCTCATGCTCCTGGCTCGTTCATTCAACGTCCTGTTCATTCTCTCAGCTACTCCGTTTTGTTGGGGAGTCCCGGGAACCGTCTTGATCATCTTGATTCCTCTTTCAGCACAGTAATTCACAAATTCATTGCTAAAATATTCCCCTCTATTATCTGATTTTATGCACTTCCCCTTCAGATTGGTTTCCATCTCAACAGCTGCTTTCCATTTCTTGAAAACATCAAACACATCATACCTTACCGGTTGCATCATCAATGAAGGTAACATAATAGATGGAGCCTCCTAATGATGTCACAGGAGTTGGTCCAAACACATCAGTGTGGACAAGTTCAAGTTTTTCAGCTTTAGGTGTTATTCCCGTCTTCACAAAAGTAACACGTTTCTTCTTTCCAAGCACACATGGTTCGCAGAATCCGGTTTCAAGTTCTACTTTCTTCAAGTCTGGGAATTTACCTTTCTCTGCTAGCATCTTCATGCCTTTCTCGCTCATATGACCAAGTCGTTGATACCACAGACTGGATTGACTTGGTCCACTAGTTACTACATTCACATCACCTGCTGGTACCTCAACCATGTATAAAGTACCTTTCTTTTTCCCACGAGCAACTACCAAGTTTCCTTTGACGACTTTCCATTGTCCACCCTCGAACAACACATCATAACCTTGGTCATCTAGCTGCCCAATAGAGATTAGCATCTTCCTCAACTTAGGAATTACCCTAACATCTTTCAGTGTCCATGTATTTCCTAGAGGAGTCTTCAGAACAATGTCTCCCATCCCAGTAATATCCAGAGTCTGATCATTAGCCAAACGAACCTTGCCAAAGTTTCCTGTTATCAAATTCTTCATCTTCTTTGAGCTAAAGGTAGCATGAAAAGAAGCGCCAGAATCCATGATCCATGACTCAGTGGTATTCTCAACGCAACAAATAAGAGTATCATCATCTGTATCATCTGTAGGAGCGTTAACCTCTTTCTTTTCTTTAGATGTTGATAGTTTAGGACATTGACTTCTTAAGTGCCCAGTCTCCTTACAATTCCAGCAAGTAATATCTTTTCTTGGTCTTGATTTACTTCTTCTCTTTGATTTAGATCGGCCCCTATTACCACCTCGTTCATTCTTCCTTCCTCTGCCTTCGGTACTCAACAAGGAACTGGAAGACTCACAAGTGCTCCTCCTTCTAATGTCCTCACTCATAATCAAGTCGCGAACTCCATCAAGTTTAAGCTTAATGTTCCCAGACGAACTACTAACTGCTGTAACGGTTCCTGACCGACTTTCAGGTAACGATGATAACAATAGTAAGGCTAGGACTTCATCATCGAATTTGACATCGACAGAAACTAGGCGAGAGATAATAGAGTTAAAGTTGTTAATGTGAGTGTTAACAGAACCACCTACCTTCAATCTCGTGTTTACAAGTTCCCGAATCAGAAAGACCTTGTTGGCTGCCGACGGCTTCTCGTACATGTTAGACAGTGCATCCATGACACCTTTGGCTGTAGTTTCCTTCGGAATGTTAAAGGCAACATTCTTTGTCAGCGAGCGTCTAATCATAGCAACAGCTTTCCTATCTAGTGCAGCCCAATCAGCATCTTTCATGCTTTCAGGTTTATCACCAAGCAGTGTTGCACTCAAATCTTTCTGAACAAGTAAGTCCTCGATCTGCATCTTCCACCATCCAAAATCGACGCCATCAAACTTCTCGATTCTCATTTTACCCTCATCAGCCATAATACCGGAGATCAAAGGATGAGAGCAACCAAGGCTCTGATACCACTTGTTAGGTATTACGTGTACGCGGCTGACCCGAGGATTCGAATAGGGCACGGAAATCAATACAATACTACGGCTCGGGCCTTAAGAACTTGTCAGTATTTCTAATTGATTTCTAAACCGAGTGACGAGATAACGATAGCAATAATGGCAATAACATAAAATTACTACGCAGCGGAATAAGATCACCAAACTACCAACAACTTGAACTAATCAAACTGAACAGAATAAACACAAAACAGAAACCTGTTTTGAAGGCTGTTCTTTGATCAAAACAAGACAGAAAACTGCAGCACAAACGGAACAGAACAGCAGCCTGTTCACGGCAGCAAAACACAGCCCCTTTGTGGCGGCTGTGATGGCGGCTGCTGGTGGTTTATCGGCTGCAAACAGCAGCCCTTCAGAAGACTGTTGGCGACGGCAGAAGGCAGCAGCAGTAATGCTGCTGTTCTCGGCAGAAAACACACACACAATCACACGAACAGTAATAATAATCAAAGCAGTAAAGAACACGGCGATTTAATGTTGGTAATCAAAGAGCAAATCACAATTGAAGGATATGAACAAGATGGATACACAAACTTGAAATCCTTGAATTACCACACTTCAAATGATACATACCAATGTATATATAGATACAATTTATGACGGGTAAAGACCACAACCCGTTTATGACCCGACGGGTTAAATAACCGCCATTAACTAACTTTAACTACCTAACTTGTAATAATGACACTTCTAACCCTTATACTTAATAAATAAACAAGTTTAGTTTAATATTAACACTCCCCCTTAAACTAAACTTAGTTTAAGCGAGGTCTTCATCCTTTGAGATCCGGTTTCCATCAAAGTAGTGTTGGTTCATCATCCTCCTCCCGAATTAGATTTGCCTCCTCCTTTTTCTCCCACTTTGGACATTCATGCTTGAAATGTCCAAGTTTATTACACTTGAAACATCTGATGTGATCTTTGTTCTGATGCACTTGATTTCCTTTTTTATTCCCGCGTGTCTTTCCATTCTTGCCTTGACCACGACTTTTGTTTTCTTGACTTGAACTTTCATGACCACAGCGTTCACATCTATTCTCCTTGACTTTCTCCTTTCCTTCTTCCTTAGTGAATAGAGTTTAACATGACTTTCTTCCTCCTTGACTCTTAGTGCGTTCCTAAAAAGCCTTCAATCTTCCCACTGCTTCTTGGAATGGCATTGTACTAAGATCAACAAACTGCTCGATCGCAGCAACAATCTGAATGAACTTTTCAGGTACCGAACCAAGTAGTTTCCGAACCAGTCTCTTGTCATTCATGATATGCCTAAGATTGCTTGCTTGTGATGCAATCTCACTTATCTTTCCAGCATAGACATCAAGTGATTCGTTAACACCCATTTTTAGAGATGCAAACTCTGACTCAAGAGTTTGTAATCGAGCCTCTTTAACTCTATCAACTCCTACATGCCGAACTTTTAACGCTTCCCAAATTTCTTTAGCTGAAGTAAGATTAGCAATTTGCAATACCATATTTTCTGGAATTGCTTGGTATAGCAATGCAATTGCTGTATTATTCTTTTTCTCATCAACTTCAGTTCCCTATTTTGGTTCAACAGCTTCCCAAATTCCATGGACGTTAAAGATCGACCTGATCTTTATAGCCCAAATGGTGTAATTTGTGGAGTTTAACATGGGGCATTGAAAACTCATTGATGTCCCTCCTTCCTTTGAAGTTACAATTTCTTTATCTTTGGACTCAACCATTTTCCGAGTCTTATTTTTCCCAATCTTAATAGATTGACTACTACTGGATTCGGATCAAATTTGATTTCAACTATACTAGTATCGGATCAAATCGATATCAACCTTAATTATGATTAATTTGATAACAACTCTATACTTTCAAATCAAATTAATCAATCTTTTTTTCACAAGAACAGTGCACGGGTTTTTCCGGTTGCCTATGAACTCAGGACGAACCAAAACCAACTGTTAATTCAGAAACAATACACAGGTTATAAGCAAACCAATTGTTTCAACAACAATGGTACACGGGTTTTTCGGTCACAATGTGACTAAAAACAACCGACCTTAACAGTACACAGGTTTCAAAACCAACTGTTAATAACAACGGTTCACAATGTGAATCAAAACCAACCGTTATATATCGAGAATAGTACACGGGTTTTGTAAGGCAAATATAAACCAACTGTTTCAAATGACAACAGTACGCGCGTTAACCAACTGATCTTGACAGTACACGGGTTTACCAACTGTTTTCAACGGTACCCGGGCAAACCAACTGTTTCTATCAGTACACGGGCTAACGAACTGTTTCTACCAATAACAGTACACGGGTTTATTTCGGTTGCCTAAACCAACTATTCTAATACCAAGAATAGTACACGGGTTTTCGGTTGCAAGGCAAATCAAAACCAACTGTATGTGTCTACCCACAACAGTACACGGGTTTTATCGGTTGCCTAACAAATCAAACCAACTATTCTAAACTTTAATTTTTCACTTGTTTTGAGAAACATTCAAAACATATATGTTTTCATAAAACAAATGTTCTTGACTTTTGGTGTTCTTAAACACAATCTGTGATATAAAATACTTTGAAAACAAGAACAGAACCTAGACCCTTTTTTTGTGCCTTTTGATGAAGGAGAAGTACCACAAAGACAAAAAGGTCCAACCTCCTTTTTTAATCTGCCTTTGTAAACACCCTTCGGCCTTCTTTTCTTTTTTCGAGGGATGCTTCTATGTTTAGAACCCACTAAACACCCTCCAATTAATTGGAAAATCCAATCAATGAAGATGAACAGTCCCTTCAATTTACCGACTACGATTTCGAACAGAAATCCCATGGGTCTGTCTTTTCCTTCTTTGCGGTCCAAACAACAAATACGAACAAGAATACGACGGGTCTGCTTTCAATCGCGCTTGATTTCTTTTTGTTCCAGTTCCCCGCAATCTCTCTTGTGATTGATGATTCCCGACTTCAAGTCGCACTCAATCAATCAAACGAACAAAGATGAGAAGGTTGTTCGATTGATGCTTCTAATGTTCGATGATTGCTCGGTCGGATTGAGAGAACCGCTCTGATACCACTGATGGTAATCAAAGAGCAAATCACAATTGAAGGATATGAACAAGATGGATACACAAACTTGAAATCCTTGAATTACCACACTTCAAATGATACATATCAATGTATATATAGGTACAATTTATAACGGGTAAAGACCACAACCCGTTTATGACCCGACGGGTTAAATAACCGCCATTAACTAACTTTAACTACCTAACTTGTAATAATGACACTTCTAACCCTTATACTTAATAAATAAACAAGTTTAGTTTAATACATTTAACGTGGTTCGGTCAAGAATTGACCTACGTCCACGGGCTAAGAACCAGGGTTTCTTTTTATTACTTTCAAGACTCAAAGATTACAAGTACATATGTGGGTATTTATAATAAAAGACAATAAAAACTTAACAAAAATAAGTTGTGGCAGATTAGGGTTAGGGCCGGCTACCCTCAACCCTATTCTGCAGCATGTCCGAGGGCTGTTTCAGGGCCCGACCCAAGATAGATCGGAGCCCACAACATAACACATATCTTCAAAGAGAAGAGTACCTATCATTTTGGAATTGGACTGGCTTCTATATTTGCTTTCACTTGTAAAATTCTATCGTGGTCTAAGAAGTTAGGGATGAAGCAAAACCCAAACTCATGTCAGGTGATGGTAATCACAATGGTAATGTTTAGTTATAAATGGGGATTACTAATGCCCGCAGAGAAACCCACAAATATGATGGGTGATGACCTCCAATCCCGTGAGGGACTATAAAACCCATCTCAAACTCAGTCCATTGTTCTCAAAACCCGTACAAACCTGACGGGAAAACTGAAACATGTCGGGGAAGTAGCAGTGTTGTAAAAATCGGGCTAGGCGGCCGATTAATCGGGGATTAATCGGTAGTCGGCCCCTAGCCTTGTCGATTTCATCTAATCGGCGCCATTAATCGCTAGTCGGTCCTAGGCGGAAGAAATCGGATTAATCGGTGGTAATCGGAGTTAGAAATCGGGATTAATCGGTGGTAATCGGAGTTAATCGGTGTAATCGGAGATGTTTTTTCTAGGCGGTCAAAGTCGGTCAACGGGATATTTTTGCTTATTAAGTTAGATCTGACCCTCTGCGCCGGCGACCTGCTCTGCTCCGACGACCTGCTCTGCTCCGGCGACCTGCTTCTGCGCCGCGAATCCTCTCTGCAGCGAGTCTCCAACAGTCCTTCCAAGTTCCAACCATCGGTTTTTGGTTAGTCTCTTAGACTCTTGGTGCTTGATAATTGGTAAATGGTTTACTAATTTTGCAACAAAAACCTGAAACTTACTCAACAACAAGTGAACAAGCTATTGTATATTGTCAAAGTATATTGTCAACCATATATATAATATATAAAAAACACATATAAAATCTCGTAACCGATTAATCCCGATTAATCCTGATTAATCCCGATTACTCCCTAGTCCCTACCTCGCCGCCCGGCTAGAGCCTAGCGATTTTTACAACACTGGGAAGTAGTTGGCCTTGTACTATGCTTTGGGGACCTTTATGCCCCATCTATAAATTACTTCTTCTATAGCTTTCAATACATTAATCTTATCTTATTCTGCTGTACCAGTGATAACAGTCCCCAAATTACAGTACATATTACCTTATTACCATAACACAAAATATCCAAATATTTGCAATCAGCATCACAGATGACAGAATTCAAAATGAATCACGATTATAATGATGAAGAGAATAAAGAGAAACAGATACATACACCAACATAAGCAGCATCCAAATAGGAAACATTGATCTCCACCGAAACTCCAGTGGTGGTCGCACGGTCAACGGTCAAAATAACAGCTGAACCCACCACATCCACCAGCGCCGCCGTCGCTCCGCCGTGCAACGACTTACCGACGTTCTTCAATTCCATAAAAATCATCAAAAATGGGCAAAATTAAGCAAGCAATCGTGAAGGAACGATGAAACATGTGTCCGATTTGCCCAAAGTAATTTTGTTAGGTTAAGATCAATCGATTATCGTTCGTTGTGTTGAAATTGAATGATTGATGGAGTGAAAGAGGCAAGAACTGACCAGTAAACGAGAGGGGACTTTGATGGAGCAGAGGACGCGACCACGTTCGATGAGATCGACCTTAAGGCCCGACATGATGATGGGTTCGAAGAACCTAAAAGGTAAGGAATCAAGATCATTGGGTGATGCACCAGAGGTTGTTTTCTCCAAGTAGTTTTTCACAGATTCAAAATCCATGGTTGAGTTTATGGATTTGATAGTACTTCTTCTTCAGACTTCAGGGTTGAATAAGAATTGGGTGCACACCATGTATGCAAAGTGCAAACGCAACCCCATCCATCAGCTCGGTTTTACACGGCTAAAATTACTTCATTTGACCCAATTGGTTTTAGATAATAGCTTTTGACTCATCATCATTGATGATTAACAAAATAGTTAATGTATAGTTACGCGACACATACCAATCCATGCGTATCGCTATGTGAACAAAAAACTTGTAGGCGCTTTCGGCCGCTATCGGCGATACCCCATGTGCCATATATCACCCGAATTAATTTTTTCATTAAAATTATATATTATTCGACGTATCAAAGCCCAGTTTATGAGTTCTATTTGGGCTTCTTGTTGCAACTAAAATTCCGATTTTGGACCTTAATCCAAGCTCGAAAATGAGCTTCCATCTTATAGAAAGTTAAAAAAAAAATTTATTTTCTTTAAAATAATAAACATAAAAAAAGAATTTAAAATTAGATTTATATTTAAATTAATAGTATGATATGTATAAATAGACATAACATCATCTATATTTCATTCACTCTCCAAAACATTTTTCTTTTCTCATTTCATACATCCATGGATAAAAAGCAATACTCTTCTCAACTAACTCCAAAACCACTAGCTTGGGTCATGAGTAAATAGAGGCGACCAAAGAATCAAAACGAATCATCAACTTCGAACGTTCAAAACTCGGAAGAAAACACTCGTATAAGCTAATCATTATATGCTCATCAAAATGTTCAAACCAATCGACCTATTGTACATACATATGCCATTTCAGATGATAAAGTAGAAAAAATGGTCAACAGATTTCATAGAGTTTTATAACAAGGGGGATGCACATTTTTGTTATTCTACTATCGTTTTACACCAATAAAACTTAACAAGAATTTTTGGGGTATTTTACTAGGCTACCAACGTAACGGTTATTTAACTGTAGTGGTAAACTTTTCTATATATTATTAATAATGTATATTTATACTTGTATAAATAAATGCATTTTTATACAGCACGTTAAATGTTGAGTTTTAAGAATGATGAATTGGAGACATAGAGAGCTATACAAAGATGGACTGTCAAATATGCGTTGGACTATACTGCCTCCACAATTTTTTGAATTCTTAACCGATTCGTCTAGCAAGCATGCTATTTCATTTGCTGATGGAAAGTTCAACCCGTATCCCTCCTTTTTAGATGTTGATTATGTATATATTTATTTATGTATACAGAGTCAAGAATGGATACTTGTTCCTGTTAATTTGCGAATAATAAAATTTGAGATATTTTGTGGTGAAGAAAAAAGTGGTGATAAATTTGGTCGGTTGCTTCACTGTCGGTTGCTTCACCCGGCGTTGATGAAAGTCTCTGTGTATTTTGGCGCTCTATTAGTAAACACTCGATTTTGGAAAAAGACCGGACAACCTATTTGGGGTTGAAATAAATAAAGATTACATTACATCACCCTAAGACTTGAGAGGTAACGAAGGAGTTTGCATTTTCATGTTGATGGAACATTTAGTTACAGGCAAACCCATATATTGTGGTGAAAACTTTAAAGAGATGTGTAAGTTGTATAGGCGGTTCATGGCTGATCAATTTTATTTCTGGCATAGCTTACATCGTTCCCATTAGAATTTTATTGTATTAGTTATTATATTTTATATAATAATTATCTATGATGTTTTTAGTATATATTAGTGTTTTAGTATTTAAATTTAAATAAAATTGTTAAGATATTGAATGAAATTGGTAAGATAATTTATGTTTAAGTAGTTTTGTTAGTAACTAAAAGTAAGTTAAATACAAGAAAAGGTACCACTAATAAAAATATATAATGAGGTTAGGGAAATATACCACTATAAATACAAGGAATCAACATATATTATATTATTTCGTAGGAAACAAATAGTATGACTTCATATTTTCTCGTCAACACATAGTATGTCTTCATTTATTCCCGTCAACACATAGTATGTCTTTATTTTTTCTGTAAACACATAGTATGTCTTCATTTTTTTTCCCGTCAAGATATAGTATGCATAACTAGAGATTGCCGACTTCATTGGGCCAAGCAAGATGCAAGTTGTAGCACACAGCTTAGCTACTTCAACATGGAAGTTCTTACTGTCCATTCTAATTTTTTTCATCTCGTGATTAGTATTTGTAGATAAAAAATATGAACAAGGCAACAGAATCTTTTTGATCACTATTACGTAGATAAATTGATATCATAGTTGCGATTTGTGAGAAGGTTTTGAAGGAGGACGTATGTAAAAAATAAATAACATTTTTATGAGTATAAAATGATTGGTTTGATGGATAGTAGTGTTGGTTTGATGAATTTAGAGTGTTGTTAGTAGGATGAATGATGAATTTAGAGTGTTGGTAGTAGGATGAATGATGAATTTAGAGTGTTGGTAGTAGGATGAATGATGAATTTAAAATGTTGGTAGTAGGGTGAATCATGAATTTAAAGTGTTGGTAGTAGGATGAATGATGAATTTAGAGTGTTGGTAGTAGGATGAATGATAAATTTAAAGTGTTGGTAGTAGTATGAATGATGATTTTAAAGTTGGAAGTAGGATAAATAATGAATGGTTAGATTGTTGGTTGATGAGTATTTATAGTAGTTTAATAATTCCAAAAAATTAATTAAAATAATATTTCTTACAACAACTTTAAAACATTCATAGTCTATTTTTTTACATTTTCTCTCCTACTCACTACATTTTCTGCTAACAACTCTCCTAATTTGTCATAAAAGTTTTGGGGAGTTTGACTGGTATCGAGTGGTGACATAACGTCTTCTGCAGAAATTAAACGTTCTAAAAAAATACACACCCACGCCTCATAATCTCCCGACTCGTCTGCTTGTAGGGCACGTTAGGCGGAATAATTATCTTGTACATTTGTAGTGGAACAACAACTTAATGAACCAATTACGGATTGTTTCCATAAAATTTCAATCAGTTGCCTAGTTTCTTTGGTTTTTAATGCCTGAAGACTGTCAACAAAATAAATATAAATACTATAATTGTAAGTTATAAAATAAATAAATAAAATAAACTATATACATGTTATATACATAAACAGTCCAATTAAGAATGTCCATCTTTATTAGTAACCAATGTAAATTATCAACGTTAATTGAAATATAAAGCTACAAGTGTTTAAACATTTATTAATATTAGTTGTAGCTTTAACATTTATGAGAACCTAATCATCAAAAAATTAATAATTTTTTCACCTCATCAACCGAACATATAACAGGATATGGAGATTATGATCCGTAACCATACATGTTACAACTATCACTCTTAAGTAGACAAGGTGAAAACCATGGCGGCAAAAACGACCATTTTGCATGCACAGGACATTATATATATAGATATGTTTGCCGAGCCAATAAATGCTGCAATCATAGAAAATAATTAAAGTAACATAAAATATAAATTATTCATTTATGCTTTTTATGAGTTACTTACTTCCTATTCTAGCCAATCAAGATATCCGGTGATACCCGTTAACCTTCCTTAAAAATCCATCGAAAGTTCATAATCGGAAGTGAGAGATGTCTTGAATTTATCGCCGCTATTGAATAACTCTATACAATTTATCGCTCTTGCCTTATTGAATTTCTAACAATGGGAGTCGACGACAGAATTTGATACGGTGAACAAAAGGTTGGCCCTGGTTTAGTAATACGTTTCTCTTTTCATTGTGCCAAAGGAAGGGTCTGTAATAATTACAATTTTTTAAACATATATTAATATATGTTGAAATAATATAAAGTTATTAGATTTATATTTTTATAAATTTTCACCTTTCGAAAAGTGGAAAGGTTAACACCCGATGTTAATGGATCAACATCCGGAAATTGTTGAAACGGAGTTTCTATATTAGTATAGGTGTTTGATGGTTCTGCACCTTTGGTTTTTAAAATATTATCCAACAAAACACATTGTAATGGTTAATCATTAACTCAAGTGTAAATATAAAAAATTAATTTACTTACAACAACTCGAGAGATGTTTTCCTCTAAATTCTCCATGTCAACAGGATTATATTTTTTCCAAAGCCTATTAAAATTAATATAATTTTTATTTCATTTCATAATAACTATTCAAATTATAAATAAAAACATAATTAAAAAACGTACAAATTATACGCTCACGCAGGTCTTTTAATATATTTTCCGGTACCATATTCGAATTTTTTATAAAATTGTATCGGGACTCAAGCAGACTGCTGGCCATCTTATTAGTAGCTGAAGAAATGGCCTATTTATTAGATTTTCTCCCAAAAAAAACAACTTTCCTTATAAAAAAGCTCATGTAATTCTAGTTCAGTTGCAATCATAATTATCAGATATAATGTAGTTTAAAAATAAAATAATAATTGATTTAGATAACTTGTTTTTAAAAACAGCTAAAAATTAAATACTTACCGCCAGAACGACTAATAATAGCTAACATTTGTTCCCACGTTATAGTTTCGAACGTTGTCATGCCATGCCTTTTGGTAGATATTCATGCAAAGTTTTATTTATACGAAATTCTGGAAATATTTCAAAGATCTACATCTAACAAGATAAATTTAATAGTTAATTAAAATACAATGTAAATTAATTAAAATAAAATAATAACTTTTTCATAAAAAATAGTTACCTTAAACGACCATATAAATCCTTTCAACGAGTAGTTTAAACTTCACATCTCCCTTACGGTGAGCTCTTTGATGTTTTAATAACGCATCATGAATATATGGGTATGTGCGTCGCTGAATAGCCGAACATGGATAATTATTCCAGGCTTTAAAATCGTTAACCAAATCTAAAAAACTGTTGTTTAAATGGTTCTTGCCTTTTAATCCCCAAAATCCTTGCTCAACCAGTAATAATAAACAAACACGAACGACGTCCATGTCATCTAAATAGTCCATTTTTGTTTCAAATACAGTTTTTAAATTATTCATTGTTGGTTTAATAACATCATATTGATCAAATACTTTGTCTACAAAGTAAGGTGGTTATGATATATTCAATCTTCTTCTAGATTCTTCAAATTTAAACCTAATTATTAAATAGAATTTTTTTGGCCCGAATGTTAACACTCAATACGTTTGCAAAGTAAGGTGGTTTAATAACACTCAATACGTTTACACCAAGTTCCAAAATCATTAGGGGTGATGATAGGAGCCTTGGTCTTGGTTCCCATCTCAGACTCAGAAAACTTTTGGTTAAGAGCCATTTGAGTGAAGTGAGTAAGTGTGAAGAAACGAGGGTGATTTGGGATGGTTAGATCTCACAATCAAGAGCCTAAACAGCTCTGATACCAATTGTAGGATTGGTGTTGGTCTCTCAACACAAGTTTTGTAACTCACAAACTCACTAAGTCTCACTCGGTTGATGAAGAGGAATCCCTAACTAAGTTGATAATAATATAATAAGTTAATGAACACAAGAATGGTTTTCAAGATACTTGTATATGTTATTTCTCAACTCAGTATTACAAGACTCTTACAAGCATGGTTACATAAGTTACAATGAGAAACTATATATGCTACTATCTACAACTGGTTATACTTGGAAAACCAGCTGGAATTTACCGCTAAGCAAATACTACATTGCTAGAAGTAAAATATCTAAGATAAAATAATATCCTAGATTAGGTAGTCATGACAGGTCCATGACTTACCTTTTGTCACCAACTAAGTATGGTAACTATACTAACTGAAAAAGGTAAATAGTGGATTAAAGTATGGTCAACTATATGGGAGTGGGAAAACGCCATGTAATGTATCACAGTTCTCAGCGGATGTCAGACAGCCCATACTTATGTCCACTGGTTCATAGTTGATTCTTCCGAAGGAAAAAATGCCTTCGGAAGAATAAGTTCTTTCGAGGCCATTTATACTTAGGAAGAATCAACTTCTTCCAAGTCTTCTGCAAGTCTTTATGACTTCATTCTTTGGAAGACTTTGTCTTGGATCTTCTAAGTGTGAATGCTTTGGAAGGAGAATTACTTGGTCTTTATATACTTCAAAAGACTTGGTGGTTCTACCTTTGGAAGTTCTTCATATACTTCGGAAGTAAAACTACTTAGTCTCGGAAGACTTAGTTTTTTCTTTGGAAGTTCTTCATACTTAAGCTTCGGAAGATCTTCAACTTGTCTTCGAAGAGCAGCTTTAGCTTCGGAAGACTTCTTTAATTGTACCTCAAAAATATTCTAAGTGTTGTTTTGGTTGCACCAGCCTCATATGATCCAACAAACTCCCCCTAGGCTGATGCTACCAAAACTTCACTTCCTTCTGCTCCTTAAGGTCTTCGACACCAGGGAAAGAAGATATTTATCTGTTTCCTTGTTCTTCCTTGATGCGGTAGTGAGGAGCTGGTACAAGTCATTCGTAGATAATAAATCGAGTCTGTTGTTTTGAATGACACGCACCCTTTGTTGCGTCCCTTTGAAGAGAGTTAGTTGATGGGAATTGTAGTCATACTCCCATCTAACTATAGGATCAGAAGTTGAGCCTTCAACCATCTGAAGGAATGGTTTTCCTTTTATAGTTATACTTTCTTTCTCATCCTTTGCTCTCCTTTTCAACTCTTCTTCAGTCTTGGCCTTCTTTGTAAGCTCAGCCAGATAAAGACTGCTCATATGATTTCTGATGTGAGCAGCAACCTGAGAGTTGGAGGGATTGGAGAATGGTTTCTCTGCTAACTCAGCAAGGTCAAATCTGCTGGAGTGTAGCAGAGATGAGGTATCAACCCTTTTTAACTCACCATTCTCTCTTTCCACGACAAAGCTATGGGAAGGTTCATCGAACCTCCAATGGACTATTTGTTTTCTAGGATAGAGGGGTTTGGATGAAAGCTTGTCCATCTTCCTAGTGTCCAATAGAGTCACTAGCCTCCTTCTTAACTTCTTTTCTTCTTCCGTAAGAATATCTGAGTTGGTTGCAAGAAGTTAGAGAGCTTGGTCCAGTGCACCCCTAGGTAGATCAAGGAATGCATCTCTTGTGAGGGAACTAGAAGAGCCATCAGTGTATTTCAGGTTAATTGACTCTTCCTCACAAGATATGTCGCTCAATGTTATGCAGTTGATGAGCTTCCTCTTGATCTCCTTGAATTCTTCTAAGGTCAGGGGCTTAAAAGGTTCAGAAGAAGGTCTGGGTAAAGATTGGGTTCTGGGTTGTGTTTTGGGTTTAAGGATAGGTGGCAGTGATGGTTGTTAGGAAGCAGTGGGTGAGGGTGTAGGTAAGGCTAATGGTGTGGGTTCAGGGGTGTAAGGCTCAGTGGTTGGTTCAGTTTTGATGGGGAAGGGAAGAGGTGTGGGTGTAGGTTGTGCTGGTTTGGGTGTTGGTGTTGGTTTGGATGCTTTCTTCTGAACACTTGATATTGGACTTACCTCCTGCCTTCTTCCTAAGCGAATGTCAGCCTTGATGTCACTGACATGTCGCTGTAGGGTCTTCTCAGAAATAGGACCCACTTGCCTGCCGGTGAAGCCATAGGCTTTGAGATAGGCTTTCATCCATTCCTTATCTCCCACCTTCTTGGCAGTGGCAAGTTGTGCCTCTTCCTCGTTCTTCTTTCTCTCCCTCAGCTTTTCCCTAGCAGTCCTCTTTCTCTCTTCGTTGATTTGATCTTGCTCTTTGTGGAAAATAGACAAGATTATGTCATAATCATGAGGTGCCAGCTCCTCTTGAGAATAGCCTCTTGAGTAGAGAAAGGCTATTCTCTCCTTCCTTTCCCTTTCCGTAGCCTGCTCCTTCCTCTTCCTTTTCTCCTCCTCTTTGGCCAACCTTGTTGCTTCCTCCTTTTCTTTTTGTAGCAAGGTTGCCTTCTCCAGCTTTACAAGCTCATCAAGTGGGAGTAGAAGGATGTCTTCATTGACTACTCCCAGGCTTATGGGCCTATCAGTAACCTCCACTCTCCTTTTTTTGTTGATACTTTCTTGAGCGGCTACTGCTGCTTTGCTGCTTGCAGCCAACAGCTTCCCAGTATCAATTCTTCCCTTCTTCTTAAGTTTTTCCAACCTTTCCTCCTCTAGAAGCTCCTCAGTAGTGAGCTTTCTCTTCCCTTTAGGATCATAGGAAGATTCAGCCTTTAGAGACTCAGGTTTAGAAGATTCAGGTTGGGGAGAGTGGGGTTGGACTTGTGGTGTTTGGGAGAGAGGGGTTGTAAGGAAGTCCTCACTGTTTACCTGAGAGGCTAGGTCAAGAATAGCCTCTGTGATGAACAGATTGTTGGGTTCAACAATTAAATAAACTGAAGCTTACCAAAATGATAATCAGAGCCGACTGAAGATCTTATTGTACGAGTTCAGAGACCAAGTTGATAAACAGAAAAAAACAAATATAAGACAAGTCAACAAGACAAAGTCAACATCAAGACAAAAAGAAAAGTCAAAATTAGGTCTTGATGTAATAATAGTATAAATAGACCCACTAGTAGATTTTTGCAAGTATGGTTCAAGAGTGGTTCTTGTGTGTGTGTTTCTGATGGTGTGAATCACCTCCCAAGGAGAAATCCTCTCCTTTAGGTGGGTTTGATCTTAATCCATCTTTGTATTTGATTTTCATTGTAATTTGTTCATCAACATCAATGAAATCATATACTTATTATCACTGCTTCCTTTATTCTTTGATTTACACACACCCCCATCTTAATTTTGAAATTTTTGGATCTGAAAATGATGAATCATAAGATCCAAGCTCATTGAATCCGAAATATTGATTCAACACAGATCATTGGACGAGGAAGATTGTTCAATTATTCCTTCCGCAGCTTGTATTTCTGCTTCAGAAGTAATTAGAACTGCATTACCTGTCCATTCCAAATTGGTTGCTGGGCCATGAGTCTGTGTATCCCTTTCGAAGTTAATCTCAGGTTCAATAAAGACCTTTGGTTGACCAACTTCCTTTTCAGAGATAGGTGGTGCACTCAGTCTTTGAAGCTCCTCAGCTCCAAAGTAGGCAATGGCTACATCAGGGGAAGATTGTTCAATGGATGAGCTTATCAAAAATATGGTTAAAAACCTGTTAAGGTCTATAAGCATTTTTGGATCCACTTGAATAGTAATGGGAGCTGGTTGAGGGAAGTTAGTTGCCGGATGTTGCTGTGTGGGGTACAAAGAAGATATGGCATCAAAGGAAGTTATTGTGATGGCAAGGCAGGGTTCCTCATGTCTTTGTTTCTGTACATTCTCTCCCTTTTTGGTAGCATCATCTTGAGAAGTAGATGAGCTAAATGAAGAACTTAAAGAAACCTGAGTATGTACATGCCTAACAGACTTCTCAATCTGTGTCTTAGCTAGTTGAGCCTTAAGATTTTTAATCTTAAGTTGCTAAGTGGCAGACCTGTCCTCTAAAGTCTTAACCTTTGATTTAAGGTTTGAGACTTTAGAAATCAAGTCTCTGATAATGAGTTTTAGGCTACCCTCATCTTCTTTTGAAGAATCATTGGGAGATGAGATAACAAACCTGGTATGTTCATCATCACCACCAGTAGTGGTTTCTCGATGCCCTGGATACCCTTACTTGCTGATGTCTCTTTCAGAGTCATCAAGAGGCAAGGTTGCCGTAGACTCAGTCCCACTTATGTTACCACTATCCTGAGAGGTTATTGAAACACTCTCAGTAGTAGCAGCTGAGCTTACATGAGTCACCTCCACACCATTTTGACTCACCTCAGTTAGGTATTGCTGATGTGGGCTAGACATTAGAGGTTCCCTAGGGCTCAGTTGATCTAGAGAGTGGTATGGTAGATCAACATCACAGCCCGGATGAAACATAATTTCCTTATTAGGTAGGGTTGATAGGTCGATAAGGGATAGGGAAGTTAAATCTAATAACCAGGGACCTTGGTCAGCACCTACGGGTTCTTTTGCGAGAGCAGACGACCCAATGATGTTAGTGTCCCTTTTTGTCTGCTTAGGGGAGTGTTGAGACTCACCCTGAGGGCTAAAGGCTTAGGTTGTGGGCTCATCAGCTTAAGACTGAGGAGACTCAACGCTGATATTGAGGTCAATGGTGAAGGATGGTTGGACCTCTGGCTGAGTGGGAGCCCTGAGTTCCACTCGAGCCTTTTTGGATAGACAAAGGGACCTGATCAATTAGAGTAGATTGATCAGGGGTTCGTTTGGGGCGTCTAGTGTATGTAATCTTGATTGGGTGGGAAGAAATGATTGGCATTTGAGTGGTGGTGTCTGTTGTGGGTACATCACCTGCTGGGCTTACAGGGATGTCACTAGGAGCCGTTGGCTCGCGCATACCTGGAAGAAGATCAGTGAATCTTCCAGAGAAGTTGTTGGACACCTTCTTCAAGGTCTTAAAGATGCCAGGCCATATGTGATGGACCAGTAGAAAATCTACACATTGTAATCCGTCCTGGTCCAGCTCATAGTTGATTATGTGCTAAATGAACCGGGGATACATGTAGAATGGATCCCGAGTGAGATTGCCTCTTAAGTTGTTCAGCATAAATCTTGAGTAGTTGAAGCGTAGGCCCTTTACCAACCCATGGACTAGGCAACCCAAATCATATGGGATTTGATCCCATCCCCTGGATTTATTGGATAAGCAGTGCAGGACAATGTGCAACAAGAACTTCCAATTATAGGAGAAGTTAAACATCCCATCTGAGTGTAAGTGTCTTCCAACTCAGATTTAGGGAACTCAGTAGGGGCGCCCTTATCATGAAGCTCCAGATGCTTCCTGATGGTTGATTCAGCAATGGTGATCTCTTGTCCGCAGATCCTCGAACGGATGACCCTTTCACCATTTAGTGTTTCATCTTGACCATTGGCCCATAATTCGGCCATATGGTTAGAGTAGATGGTGGGGTTAACGGTGAGGGCTGTGAAGCATGCCGATTGGGATAGAAATTCGATGATAGTGGCAAAGTCGGCATCCTTTGAAGAATCAAGGATGGAGACCTGATTATGTTGGGGATTTAGGGCCATTGTTAAGAGGTAAGGTAGGATTGAAGAAATTTGAGAGTGAGTGAAGAAGATGGTGGTAATTTGGGGCTTTTGCTGTGGTAAAGAAAGTAAAAAGAGAGTTGGAAATTTTGAATGGGGGTTAAAAAGTAAACCGATAAGGTGAAAGGACAGTTTAGGTTTCGATTTGACAGAGGCGGTAAGATAAAACATTTAAAATATTCCGACAATCATCGATAAAATCTTACTTTTTACAGAGTGGGGCCCAAAGATTTCTGTTACACAGTAAAGATGTTCTTCCGAAGGTAAACTTGCTTCCGAGAGAATACATTTGTGTTTCTCAATATTGTCTTCCGAAGTCATTTTTACTTCCGAAAGCAAACCATGTCTCAATGACAAGTTTGCTTCCGAGAGTACAATCTTCTTCCGAGAATGGAAGTTAGTAAGCTTCGGAAGTAAATTTGATCTATGATCAATTGTTCTTCCAAGGCTAAAAACTCTTTGGAATATAATATTTAGGCAGAGGAATTTGCCTTTGGAAGAAGAATAAAGATTTATTCCGAGGGTAAATTTCTCTTCAGAAGTATTTACACTTAGATTTTTGAAGAACGCCTTTTTGTAACAGGGCTTAGATTATAGTTAGACAACATAGACATGACATATTTTGAAAAGGTTTTTCAAAAAAGAAGAACTAGTCAATGTTAATTATCCTAATAGCTGTAATTAAATATTTAAATCTTTGTTCATCAAAGGCTTTGGTGAACAAGTCAGCATATTGTTCATTTGAATTCGCTTTGACTAGCTTTATTAGATTTTTCTCATGAATATCTCTAATAAAATGATACCTGATGTCAATATGCTTTGTCTTGGAGTGCTTAACCGGATTTTCTGTGATAGAAATAGCACTCTTGTTGTCTATATGGATAGGAGTCTGCATAAAGTTGAAACCATAGACCAGCATCTGATTCTGAATCCATAGCAGTTGAGCACAGCAGCTCATAGCAGCAATGTATTCAGCTTCAGCAGTTGATGTTGAGACACATGATTACTTCTTGCATTGCCAGGAGATAATCCTTCCACCAAGAAATTAACATCCTCCGGATGTAGATTTTTTGTTGATGTTGCAGCCACCATAATCACTGTCAGTGTACCCATAGAGATTGAAGTCTTATTTTTAGGATACCAAAGACCTAGTTTGGGAGCTCCTTTAAGGTATCTAAGAATTCTCTTGGTAGCAATTAGGTGAGACACCTTGGGAGCAGCCTGATATCTTGCACAGATGCAGGTTGCAAACATGATATCAGGTCTACTTGCAGTGAGATACATCAGAGATCCAATAATCGCCCTGTACTGATGATGATTAGTATTCTCCCCCTCGGAATCAGGACAAAGATTGTGATTTTTGGGTATGGGTGTCATGGCTGGCTTACAATCTTTTATCTCAGATCTTTCTAAGATGTCCTTGACATACTTAGAAAATCGATCTTTACAGGTGGGACACCAAAAAGCGAAACCTGACCAGAAAACGAATAGATTGATTGATGAAGAACCCTCCTTCCATCTGCTTCACTTGAATTCCAAGGAATAATTCCATCTTTCCATTGAACTCATCTCAAAACTTCTTCCTCATGATGCTTTCAAAGTCTTTGAACATTTGGTCATTTGAGGAACCAAATATGATGTCATCAACATAGACTTGAACAAGAAGCATGTCCTTCCTGGACTTCTTTATGAATATTGTCTTGTCTATGGTGCCTCTGGTGTAGCCATTCCTAAGAAGAAACTGAGACAGGGTCTCATACCATAGCCTAGGTGCTTGATGCAACCCATAGAGAGCTTTATCCAGTTTACACACATAGTTGGGGTTCTGTGGGTCTTCAAATCCATGTGGCTGACACATATAGACTTCTCTATCAATATCCCCATATAAAAATGTACATTTGACATCAAGTTGATAGACAGTGAAGTTCTTGGATGCTGCAAAAGCAAGGAAGATTCTCACAGCCTCAAGTCTTACAACAGGTGCAAAGACATCAATGTAATCTATTCCTTCCTCCTGTGTGTATCCTTGAACAACAAGTATTGCCTTGTTCTTGATGATCAAACCTCTATCATCTCTCTTATTTCTGAACACCCACTTGGTGCCAATAAGGACTTGGCCAGGTGGTAATGGACACAAGTTCTATACCTTTTGCCTCTTGAACTGAAGCTACTCCTCTTGCATAGCTTTGATCCAATTGTTGTCCTTCAGGGCTTTTTCCACCTTCTTTGGTTCCATTTGAGAGAGAAAGCATGAGTACAAGCAAACATTCCCATTATGGGTCTGACTTCTTGTTCTCACACCTTCTGAGACATCCCCAATGATGTTCTCAGCTGGGTGAGTATTGTGTATCCTGAGCCTAGGGATCATATCTAGTTGCATAGATAGATCCAGATTTGAGAAGTTTTGCTCGAGGTTTTGAACACCATGACCAGCTGATGTCTCACACTCTTTCAATGAGGAGTGATTGAATGAATGTGTGACATTATCAATGATATTCTAATGAGAAGTAGTATCAACTGTTTCCTATTCCTCTAGATTACTATATTCATCAGCTTGGTGTTGAATGCTGGAGTTATCAGCTGATGAGTTTTGAGGCTCAGTTGGCTGAAAACTTGTTGAAACTCCATGATTTCATGAGATGTTCAAGCTTTCGGGACTTCCAGTAGTGGGAGCTTGTTCTTCAATTCCTCTTGGAGAACTGGGAATAGGTTTGGGTAACTCAAACATTTGATCTTCATAGATGTCACTTTGAGTTCTTTTTTCAGCTGAAACATTCTCATAAGATGGTTTAGAAACAATTCTAGATTGAAGATATGATCAGGCCCATTCCCTCTAACACAAGGAGTATGCTCATTAACAAAAATGTTGGATGATTCCTCAAATTATTGATTTTTAATATTATACACTCTATAAGCAATAGAGGTTGAGGAATATCCAACAAAGATAGCATTATCCGACTTTTTAGCAAATTTTGCTAAATTGTCTTTTGTGTTGAGTATGGTACACCTGCTACAAAGGACCTAAGAAAGCGAATGAACGGTGGCCTCTTGTTACATAACTCATAAGGGGTCTTTCCATGGGGCTTAATAATGAGAACCCTATTTTGCATATAGCATGCAGTGCTGACTGCCTCTGCCTAGAAAGTTAGAGGCAGCTTTGAATCAGCTAACATAGTTCTTTCAGCCTCAATAAATGTCATGTTCCTCCTCTCAGCAACACCATTTTGTTGAGGAGTTCTAGGAACACTGTATTGTCTGGCGATCCCTTTTGAGTTGCAAAATGAGTCAAGAACTTGATTCTTAAACTCAGTCCCTTTATCACTTCTAATGATTTTTACCTTGTGATCCTTTTGATTTTCTCTTTTAAGAATAAAATATTTTAGGTGTTTCAGCCATTTCACCTTTCGTTCTTAAAAAGAATACCCATGTAAATCTTGTAAAATCATCAATAATCACAAGACAATATGATTTCCTTCCAATGCTCATTATACTTGTGGGACCAAAAAGATCCATGTGCAATAAGTGTAATGGAGTGGTGATGGAGTACACTTCTTTGGATTTGTGAGAAACCTTGTGTTGCTTTCCTTTCAGGCAAGCAACACAGTTATCTTTACATAACTTCTTCCAAGTCTTCTGCAAGTCTTTGTGACTTCATTCTTCGAAAGACTTTGTCTTGGATCTTCTAAGTGTGAATACTTCGGAAGGAGAATTACTTGGTCTTCATATACTTCGGAAGACTTGGTTCTACCTTTGGAAGTTCTTCATATACTTCGGAAGTAAAACTACTTAGTCTCGGAAGACTTAGTTTTTTATTCGGAAGTTCTTCATACTTAAGCTTCGGAAGATCTTCAACTTGTCTTCGGAAGAGCAGCTTTAGCTTCGGAAGACTTCTTCAATTGTACCTCAAAAATATTCTAAGTGTTGTTTTGGTTGCACCAGCCTCATATGATCCAACATGAAACACCACACTCAAAAGCTCATCATTTTTCTTATTTTATCTACATAATACTAACAAAAAAATTGCTCATTTCAACGGCAATTGCCCTTAAATCATTTTCTTTTACTATACAAGATAATGATTTGCTCTAAAGTTATGACATTCGTGTTGTGATTCATACAAGCACGAAACGTGTAAAAGGGTTGCGTGAAGATAAACATCACTGAAGATTTCATAGATTTATTAATCACTTTGTAATGTTGTTTTTCTCTTTATTCGGATGTAACATATGGTATTGTTTGTAAATGTAAGTTTCCGTTTGTTTATTACATTAAAAATTCATATAATCATTAAGCTTCTTTTGATTGTGTTTAGTATATAGTTATAATAACATACAAAATTAAATCCATAAATTTTTTCTTAATCAACAATACATTAATATGTTATAGTAAACATTTTAAATATAAAAAAGTTTCATTATTTTTTAAGTTTGGTTCAGGTCAAACTCCTATTTTTGTGAGGCTTCACTGGTTGCATCACGTGCATAATCGGAAAAACTCTAAGGATCGAGATAAGCGGGGTTCATTACGATTATTGCATCCACGTCTGGCTGATCCTCTTGATGCTTGAGAAGGGGATGCACTCTTACACTGGTCACGATGGTGTCCTTCTGTCTTACATCTACTACAAAATGTAGGTGTAACTTGTTCACCGTGAGAGGGTATACTTTTGTTCTCACGTGGCCTTCATGCTTGTCTCTTGCTCATTAATGGTGGCTTAAGAGGCATAAAATTTGAAGGAGCTTCCCATTCTGAACGATCTGGTAAAGGATTTATAGCCTTTTCATAAGTAGCCTTATATACATCTTTCAAAAACCAAAGTTGAGCCATATTACTATAGTTAGTTATATTAAAAATTTGAAACAACAATTGCATGACCACATGATAAACCTGATAATTCCCGTTGACAACAACTACATGTTTGACTGTGCAAATTAACCAAACATTTTACCACCGTCAGCAACCTCAAAACAATGATCGTTGATGCCTGTTACTGTCCATGTCATATTTTTTTTTAATTCTTCTTGTAATTTTATTTTCAGCCCATTTAGTAAGTGTGTGCTATAAATTTGCTTTCATTTAAAAATAAAATTAAACATAAAAAATTGAAATAAATTTATGAAAATTATGTTATTAAAAAGGTAAACTACCTCCAATCTGTCTACGATTAAAATACCACTTTTGTAAATACTCACGGAAAAATTCAATAAGGTCAGTAATTGGGAGTTTTCTTGCATGTCGAGACAAAGCATTGATAGACTCGACACTATTAGACGTCATGATATTATATCTCCTACCCAAGCAATGTGCTCTTAACCATTTTTCTAAACTAATATTGAATAGAGTACTTTGTACATGTGGAAGGGTAGAAGTAAATCTAAACATTCCATCCTCAAAGTCAGATATACCGTAAGCTTTGTAAGTCTGCCACCATAACGACTTAAATTTTTTTCCTTTCATGGACTTAAGTCGTAGGTTCAGCATCAATTGACGACAGCATAGGAGTGAAAGGCCCTGGGAAATGTTGCTCTTATTACTATATTAATTGATGTAGTGTAAGGCCCTGTACCCGGAGGACTCACAGTTGGTTGTTCATAGCATTATTACATTAAACAACACATCATTGTTTTCTTGAATTACAAAAGATCCTGTATAATTGCATTACAAAACAACAATATCATTAAATATGAATGGATGCCAGTCTTGCCCTGATGAGTAGCTTCCCCCGCGTCCCACCCTCAGCAACATTCACCTGCCAACTAAAAATGCATAAAAGTCAGCGTTGCTAAGTGAGTTCTAGTTTTAAAACATTTAAAATACCTTGTTAGATTTATATATAAAAATATCCTTTTAAATAAAAAAACTTCCTTTACTTTTGCATGTGAGTATTCATGATACATACATCAAGGTATAAACTTAATTATCTTTCATTAACTCACGTATTCGTTCGTTTCGTACGTTTTCATTATCTTTCACTATTTCTAGATCCTGTCATAACTTTACCATCATCGTTGGGCACAAAGCCACCTCATTCTCGGGGTTAAGTGACAAGGACCCCATTTCGTACGTATGGATCAATCACCAAGACTGATCCCCCTGTGTGTGAACCCTCATGGGTTAGCCAAGATCGCACGCTATAGTACACACAGTTGAGCTAGCAACTCTCAATGAGTTGTGAACCTCCTTCATCATTTGCTTGCAAGACTTTTCATTCATTTCTTATGTTCCTCTTCTTTATCAACCTTAATCTTTCACTTTCTTTACAATAATACTTTACGCATACAAACATAGACACACCACGTAAAGTCACATTATACATAGTATAAAGCATCAACAACAGCCCATAACATGCATCACCACAACAGACAAGAACCAGCAAAACATTCCGGAACTTACCCGTTACATTCTACTTCCCAAGCTTCAGAAAAATCCTAAGTCCTTAGACAAATGCGGATGAACAGAGACTAATGCGGATGAACAATAACTAATGCGGATGAAAGTCTTCAGAGATTATTCTAAGTGTCCAACTAAATGCTGGTAGATCAAATGCGAATGACTGAAACAAATGCGCACGAACACTGTAGCAAATGCGCATGAACAAAAGAAATGCGGAAGAACACTTGGGCGCATGAGCAACTACAAATGCGGATGAACATACAACAAATGCGCATGAGCAAAGTACTTTAAGTGTATGTTCAGCTCTTAAATGCGGATGAACTAACCAACCTGCAAATGCACTTATGCAATTACTCAGTCCCCAATCCGCGATCTAACACATCCTTATCATAGATCTAACATGCTTAACATCTAGAGCAGGCATACAACCATGAAAACACCAACAATTCCTAACCAATCATACTTATCCATCTGTTCGAAGCTTATACTCAACATCCTAAGCATCAACAGCACATAAACCACCATAAAGCACAAACATAATCACCCATATACATACGGTAAAACATAAAACAGCTGCAAAACCTTTTAAACATGCATTTTCAGCCCCAAGAAGTTTAAAACACATAAAAACCAGGGTCTAGAACTCACCTAGTGCAGCAAGCAAGCAAAACTCCTCCAAACTTGCTTGTACAAGAGTTCAAACACCTAGAATCAAGCATATTCAACACCAAAACCACCAAAAGCACTTAAAAATCAGTTATAAGGATGAAAATCCAAAAAAAAACCAAACCATTTAACACGAAAACACTTACCAACGAAGATTTCAGCCTTCTACTTCTTCACAACCGAGAGAAAACCCAAATTCAGCTTCTTTTCTTCTTCCTTTCGGTCGACAGTAGCAGTAGGAAAGGCATATGCGCAACCATGCCTTTTAAAACATGCATTTTGACTTTTGTGTACCATTTACACATTACACCCCTCATCTTTGGTTCCCTTTTTTTTTCTTCATGATACTTTTCCTTTCTTTTACGTGACAAGAAAATTTCAGGTGTTACAAGTCTACCCCCCTTAAAGAGGTTTCGTCCCCGAAACCTGTCACTCTTCGAATAACTGTGGGTAATGCTGTCTCATTTCTTCTTCAGTCTCCCACGTAGACTCAGAACCCTTTCGGTGTTTCCACTGCACACGTACGAGTGGAACCACATTATTTCTTAATCTTTTCTCCTTCCTGTCTATGATGGCCACTGGTTGCTCTACATAGTTGAGCCTTTCATCCATTTCGAAATCCTCCAGTGGCACAATCATATCTTCATCGGCTAAGCATTTTCTCAGATGAGATACATGGAACGTCGGGTGAATTCCACTTAACTCATCAGGCAATTCTAGTCGATAGGCCACCTCCCCTACTCGTGCAATGATTCAGAAAGGCCCTATGTATCTCGGACTCAGCTTGCCCCTCTTCCGGAACCGGATGATCCCCTTCCAGGGCGAGACCTTTAACATGACTTTATCACCCAAGCTGAACTCGATCGGTCTATGCCTCTTATCGGCATACGACTTCTGTCTATCCTTGGCTGCCTTCATAAAGGCTTTGATCTTTTCTAGCTTCTCAGTCGTAGCCTCGATTACCTCCATGCTTCCCAACTCTTTCTGCCCAATGTCTCCCCAACACACGGGCGTTCTACACCTCTTACCATATAGCATCTCGTAAGGTGGCTTGCCAATACTGGCATGATAACTGTTGTTGAATGAGAACTCTGCCAACGGTAGATGATCATCTCAACTTCCTCCGAAGTCGATCACACATGCTCGGAGCATGTCCTCGAGCATTTGAATTGTCCTCTCATAAGAACTTGTAAAAATTCAACCTTTATTGCATACTTGACGTTAATTAACATGTAATCTATCCAACAAACACATTAACAACAACAACCAAGCATCAATCGACCATCAATTGCAGATTTCACATGGAACTTTCGGCCAACATGAAGAATCATCAAAAACATATAAAAATCTAACCTTTAAATGTGTAATAGTTTGCAATTGAAGGTTCTAACTTGTTGTATGCCTTGAAATCGATCCAAATTAGAATGTGAATGCTTGTTCTTGGCTGAAATCGCAGGTTTGTGGATGTGGGGAGGTTGATCGCGGCCGTTGGGGGTTATTAGGGTTGGGTTTTGTGTTTTAAACAATATAATTTTGCATAATTACCCTTTAAACCCTTGCATTTTGTATTTTATAAAATTAGACTCTTTGAATAGTTTTTAATTAATTTTAACTACTAAACACAATTATCATTAGTCACAAATAATAATCATGCATAATTTCCATTTGCCACAAAACACACGAAATAAATATACACGTTTCCACGTTACGCGATAAAATTCACAATAAACATTTAAATCACATAATCACAACTAATAATCAACATAGAAATTATTGTTTAACATTATTAATTATTATTCAGTCACCAACGTTCAACGACAACTAGTGTGTGCTCCCAACACGTGTATGCAAGATTTAACGGAACTAACGGAGTTTGGTAACGGAAAATTACCGGATGTCACATTATCCCCATGTTGAAAGAATTTTCGTCCCGAAAATTGCGTTACATGGTGAGTGTTCCATCACTGGTCTACTGCATTGGCACAAGGAAATCGAAATCGTGTGAGTTTTGGATGAGTTGTCACATCATCCCCATGTTGAAAGAAATTTCGTCCCGAAATTTAATCAGTACCTTCGCCGGCTGGCATCGTCTTTTCGAATAGCTGAGGATACTTAAGCTTCATTTGGTCTTCACGTTCCCACGTGAATTCTGGTCCACGTCTCGAGTTCCAACGAACTTTGACTATGGGTATCTTTCTTTGCTTAAGCGTTTTCACCTCACGATCCATCACTTCGACAGGTTCCTCAATGAAGCGTAACTGTTCGTCTACTTGAACTTCTTCCAGTGGTACGACCATCGTTTCATCCGTTAAACATTTCATTAGATTTGAAACATGGAATACATCATGGATTCCACTCAATGAATCTGGTAAGGCTAGTCGATAGGCCACTGGACCAATTCTTTCCACTATCTCAAATGGTCCAACGTATCTTGGATTTAGCTTTCCTCGCTTACCAAACCGAACTACGCCTTTCCATGGTGAGAATTTCAATAAGACTTTGTCACCAACTTGAAATTCTAAAGGTTTTCGTTGCTTGTCAGCATAGCTTTTCTGTCTGTCTCGCGCTGCGGCCATGTGGTTTCTTATCTGAACAATCTTCTCAGTTGTCTCGTGTACTAACTCAGGACCCGTTAATTGACTATCACCAATTTCAGCCCAGCAAACTGGTGATCTACACTTTCTCCCATACAAAGCTTCAAAAGGTGCTGCCTTTATGCTAGTGTGATAACTATTGTTGTAAGAAAATTCCACCAATGGTAGGTGAACTTCCCAGTTATTCCCGAAGTCAATCACACAAGCACGTAACATGTCCTCTAAAGTTTGTATAGTATGCTCGCTTTGACCATCAGTCTGTGGATGATAAGCAGTACTCATATCCAATCGCGTACCTAAAGCTTTCTGCAACGACTGCCAGAAGTGTGATGTGAAACGAGAATCGCGGTCAGAAATAATTGAGATTGGTACTCCATGCCTCGAAACGATCTCCTTCAGATAAAGTCGGGTTAACTTCTCCATCTTATCCGTTTCCTTTATTGCTAGGAAATGAGCAGATTTTGTTAATCGATCTACGATAACCCATATTGTATCACAACCCATAGAAGTGCGAGGTAACTTAGTAATAAAATCCATTGATATCTGATCCCACTTCCACATAGGGATCTCGGGTTGTTGTAATAGTCCAGATGGTTTCTGATACTCCACTTTAACCTTCGAGCAGGTCAGACACTTGCTCACATAAGTAACTACATCTGCTTTCATGTTAGGCCACCAATAGTGCGCCTTCAAATCGTGGTACATCTTGTCAGATCCAGGATGTATAGAATACTTGGACTTGTGAGCCTCACTCATCACCAAGTCTCTCAGGTCTCCGTGTAGAGGTACCCATAGTCTATCCATGAAGTAACGAATCCCATCCGCTTTTACTTCCAATTGTTTTTCCATTCCCCTTAACGATTCAGACCCAATGTTTTCCGCTTTCAGAGCTTCCGTCTGAGCCTCTCGGATTTTTTCAGGTAATTGCGTACTAATTGTTAGTTGCAGAGCTCGCACTTATCGAGGTTTAGGAGTCTCTTTTCTACTCAGCGCGTCAGCAACTACATTTGCTTTTCCCGGATGATACTTGATAGCACAATCATAGTCATTCAATAACTCTACCCAGTGCCTTTGCCTCATGTTCAATTCCTTTTGCTCAAAGATGTGCTGAAGACTCTTGTAATCGGTATAGATGGTGCATTTGGTACCGTACAAGTAATGTTCCAGATCTTTAAGGCAAAAACTACCGCACCCAGTTCCAAGTCATGGGTGGTATAGTTCTTCTCATGAATCTTCAACTGTCTAGAGGCGTAAGCTATCACCTTATCCCGCTGCATCAAGACGCATCCAAGTCCTTGAATAGACGCATTGCAGTAGACTACGAAGTCATCACTACCATCCAGTAACGCTAGTATTGGTGCGCTACACAATTTATGTTTCAGCAACTGAAAAGCAGATTCCTGACTCTCACCCCATTTGTACGTCGTTCCCTTGTGAGTCAAGGCTGTGAGAGGTTGTACAATCTTAGAGAATCCTTCAATGAATCGTCGATAATATCCCGCTAATCCAAGGAATTTCGTATCTCACTTGGTGTCTTAGGAACAGACCAATTCTTTATTGCTTCAATCTTAGCAGGATCAACATGTATTCCCTTCTCGTTGACAATATGACCCAAGATTTATACCTCACGTATCCAGAAATCACATTTAGAAAACTTTGTGTACAGTTGTTCCTTTCGAAGTAATTCTAAGATTAAATGTAAGTGCTTCTCATGTTCTTCCTCGGTCCTTGAGTATATCAGTATGTCATCAATAAAGACGATAACAAACTGATCAAGATAGGGTTTGCACACGCGATTCATGAGGTCCATGAATACTGCTGGTGCATTAGTCAACCCAAATGGCATGACCAAAAATTCATAGTGGCCATATCGTGTACGGAAGGCAGTTTTCGAGATGTCCTCTTCTCGAACTCTCAGCTGATGATACCTAGACCTCAGATCAATCTTAGAGTAATAGCTTGATCCTTGCAGTTGATCAAACAAATCATCGATACGAGGTAAGGGATATCCATTCTTGATAGTAACCTTGTTCAGTTCCCTATAGTCAATGCACATTCGAAATGTACCATCCTTCATCTTCACAAATAGAACTGGCGCTCCCCAGGGCGACGAACTCGGTCGGATAAACACTTTATCCAACAACTCTTGTAGTTGAGCGGATAATTCCTGCAGTTCGTTCGGAGCTAATCGGTACGGTGCTCTCGCATTTGGAGCGGCTCCTGGAGTCAACTCAATCTGGAATTCAACTTGACGATGAGGCGGTAATCCAGGAAGGTCTTCCGGAAACACCTCGGGAAACTCACGAACTACGGGGATATCCTCTATCTTCTTTTCCTCAGTCTGTTTATCTGTGACGAGTACTAATATGGCCAGATAACCCTTTCGTAACAACTTCTGTGCCTTCATAAACGAGATGATGCCTATCACCGCACCACTCCTATCACCTCTGACCGTAAGGACTTCTTCACCAATGGGAATCCGTATGATCTTCTCGTGGCATATGACTTCCGCTTGCTTATCGGAAAGCCAATCCATGCCTACTACCACATCGAAACTTCCTAGTGTAACAGGCAGGAGATCTATGGTGAATGTATGACCAGCAAGCTCTATCTTGCAGTCTCTAAGAATATGCGTTACGTGAATCTGTGTGCCATTAGCTAACTCCACGGTGTATTTAGATTCTAAGGCTGAGGGCATATCACTTAAAAGACTACAGAACCTAGTGGACACGAAACTTCTATCGGCTCCGGTATCGAATAATACGGTAGCAAAACAACCATTAACCGAAAATTTACCAGTTACTGTTGTAGGATCGTTAAGAGCCTCACCTGAGCCAATGACGAAGGCTCTTCCTTTGGCTCCATTGTTGTTTCCACCATTGTTGTTGCCATTACCATTGTTGTTGTTATTGTTGTTGCCATTTTTATTGTTGCTGTTGTTCCCATTGTTGTTGTTGCCATTACCATTCCTCTTAAGCTGGGGACAGTTGCGTCTGTAATGGCCTTCTTTTCGGCACTCAAAACAACCTTTTGGTGTTTCTTGTGATTGTTGAGGCTTCTTCATCAGTTCACCCCGGCAGTCTTTGGCCGCATGCCCAACTTTACCACAGCGTTGGCATCGGAAGTTGTCACACCTGCCGGTGTGATGGTAGTTGCATCGATTGCACTTAGGACTTTTCCCCACATAGCCTCCTTGTCCCTGCGATACCGAGGATGGATGATTGGAATTTCGGTTGTTATCAAACCTCCTTTGTTGCTGTGGATGCTGATGCTGCTGAGTGTGCTGTTGTTGCTGCTGATGTTGCTGAGATTGGTTGTTTGACAAAGATCCCTTATTGCCAGGGTTGTCCCAGTTGCGTTTATTGTCAGGCACGCTTGCCATAGCGCCCTGTTTGGGTAGCTTTCCCTGCTCTACTGCTTGGTCAGTAAGCTTGTGAGCCAATCGAATAACCTGCTGGATAGTGGTGAGGTTCACAACAGTCACCATGCTTTGTATCTCCGGAACCAAGCCACGCTGATAAAACTCAATTCATTTGATCGGCGGATTGATCATGCCTGGGCAAAGCGTTGCCAAATCGTGAGACCTCATGGTGTAAACCTCGATCTCAGATTCCTTCCATCTTTAATTGCCAGAAAGCCTCCAACTTCTGGCCTTCATCAAGTTCTTCCTCCGGATCTTCTTCTGGTTCTTCCTCATTAGGGTCTTCCCCAAAGGTGCAGGGGCTTCAGCAATATGAAGTGCTGCTAGCTATGCCTCTAAATCAGCAAACCTATCATCGATCACTATGTTATGGTGATCCTGTGCGTCCATGCGCCCACTAAGTGCTACCACGTTTCCTGCCAGGGTATAATGTCCACCAATGGCCATCGAGATTCGCTCCTGAAGCGTCTCTACCTAGAAACGCAGCTGACGCATCTCAGATCGTAATACAGAGTTCTCATCAGTGAGTCCTCTAATCCGTTGTCGCTCTGTGTCCAGTGTGGCTACTAGGGCTGCAAATGCCTGCTCCAGAGGGATGCTCAAAGTAGGAAGTGTAGGCAAAGTAGAGGCGGTAGATGACCTAGTCCTAGGTTGTGTAGGTGCTACTGGTGGTACGCGCTCTCTATAAGCCATACAGTTTATGTAGGTGGGGTAGAAATCCCAGTTCTGTGGAGGATCAAGCTCAGGAGATATGAAAGGCTGATCCCAGTCTATCTCGCCAGGAGGATAAGGATGTCGGGGCCAGTTAAATCCCATATCAGGTATGGGAGACGTAGGAGGTGACTCAGATCGTGCAGGTCTCTTGCCTACATTTCTGGACGACGATGCCATGCTGCGAAGTACGTGTTGCGTATGCCAATGAGTATACAGTAAGGAGAGTGAGCGATGAGTAACTAACAACTGTGCGGTTATAGTCTAGTGTGTGTATGCAACCTAGTTCCCTATAACCAATGGCTCTGATACCAATCTGTCACACCCTCAAAATCCGCGTGCGGGGTTTTACCTCGAGGCGCGTGACATACCAGGATCTCAGCCATTAGTTACCAAGAACGACTCTACATGATTAATAACCAAAACCAGAGTTAACGTTTAAAATACTGCGAAAGCATTTTTAAAACCAAAAAACCCAAAACAAGTAGTATGTAAAGAGAATGCGCAAAACATACGCGCCCCTAACACAATTGTTTAATATGAAAATAATCCCAAATTTGTAAACAAGGCAAATGTAGACAACTCAACAATGCTGACGTGCGTGCTCCTAGGCAACTGGCAACCTTAACCTGAGAATAGCATACTAAACAAGTCAACACATGGTTGGTGAGTTCAAGAGTTTGCGTTAATAGGTAAACCGATAAACAGTTTTCAATTCATAAGTAGTGTATTGCAATAGATAGCTAGTCTATTAACATAAAAATATTAATCATAGTGATTTCGCAATTGAAGCTGACTGTGATAGTTTGTGCCTCCCGTCACGACTTACCAGGTCGTGACAAATGTTCGTTAGGACAATATTGCACCCGTATGACCTCGAGTCACACAGGTGGGCTCGTCAGACCCGGTAGTACTACCCAAAATTTCCCCGCTAGTCAATATTAACAATCCGAAAGTGTGAGGACTTTCCATGGTAAACAGCACTATATCAATATTATACACACTCATATATAAAAGCGTTTGTGATCAACAGTATGCTATCTCCCCCAAAAGAGATTATGTAAAATGAGTGGGGCAAGAACTCACCTGATGCGCGCAAGAATTAACTTAGAGCTTAACTTGAAAGAAAGAGGGGAAAGACAACCTTCAAAGGTCACCTAGAACACATGAGTACATAAGTACGTGTACACAGAATCAATATGAAACCCTAAGTGCTCTACAAACCAAGGAACTCAAGGTTTAAGAAAGACAAGACACATTTGACCCAGTTGACCCGTTTGACCCGTTGGTGACATTATAGGTGATAACTCGTTAATACTAACACAACAGCATATCATACATGATCAACATACAACTGGATATCATACAAGTCATGCGAATCTCAACTATTATCATGCTCATAACATCTAAAATGTTCATTCTTAATCAATCATCAATCCACAAAAGTCCTAGCTTACCTATATATCTCATACCATGATTTTTCCACAAACAGGCCAAAACAGGTAACAAACCAAATCAACATTCATAAAACATAAACAACACATTTAATCACCTTAGAAACCATCCATGAACACACTAGCATGGTTCTAATATCCCAAACATGCTCAAATCATCCAATTTAAGGATTTGTACAATTAAAGTTTCCCTTTTGGGAAAGTTCATCCCAAATTCATCAAACTCACACTACATTCATGAATTCATCAATTATATACCAATTCAAGTCCATGACAACATCTAAACATGATCAACAACACCTAATCATCATGATTCATCAACATTCAACACCAAAAGTTACTATTTTTAGCAATGTATGAACTATAAGACATCTTCTTGATTTTAAATTGTTCATATGATCAACCTAGCATCTAATCATCATCACAAACACATCCATAACATTCATACATCATCAAATCATCAATTCATGCAAAATAAAGTTACTATTCTTAGTAACCTATGAACCATGAATCAAAATCAAAGCTTTCTTGCATAATCGACGTTAACTAGCATCTATACAATCCAACTAACATAATAGCATCAACAAACAACCAACAACTAACATCCAATTCAGATTTTCGAATTAGGGTTTCGGCCCTAATGTAAATTCCATAAGAACTTGTAAAAATTCAACCTTTATTGCATACTTGACGTTAATTAACATGTAATCTATCCAACAAACACATTAACAACAACAAACAAGCATCAATCGACCATCAATTGCAGATTTCGCATGGAACTTTCGGCCAACATGAAGAATCATCAAAAACATATAAAAATCTAACCTTTAAATGTGTAATAGTTTGCAATTGAAGGTTCTAACTTGTTGTATGCCTTGAAATCGATCCAAATTCGAATGTGAATGCTTGTTCTTGGCTGAAATCGCAGGTTTGTGGATGTGGGGAGGTTGATCGCGGCCGTTGGGGGTTATTAGGGTTGGGTTTTGTGTTTTAAACAATATAATTTTGCATAATTACCCTTTAAACCCTTGCATTTTGTATTTTATAAAAATTAGACTCTTTGAATAGTTTTTAATTAATTTTAACTACTAAACACAATTATCATTAGTCACAAATAATAATCATGCATAATTTCCATTTGCCACAAAACACACGAAATAAATATACACGTTTCCACGTTACGCGATAAAATTCACAATAAACATTTAAATCACATAATCACAACTAATAATCAACATAGAAATTATTGTTTAACATTATTAATTATTATTCAGTCACCAACGTTCAACGACAACTAGTGTGTGCTCCCGACACGTGTATGCAAGACTTAACGGAACTAACGGAGTTTGGTAACGGAAAATTACCGGATGTCACATGTGTAGCCTCGTCCCCATCGCATCGTGGAATTTCTTCCAAAACTTCGATGTGAACCAAGTGTCACGGTCTGACACGATAGACACCAGCACACCATGACGAGCTACAATCTCTTTGATGAACAGATCCGCCAACCTCTTGGATGAATACGTCTCGCGGATCGATAGGAAGTGATCACTCTTTGTCATTACCCAAATTGCATCATACCCCCTTGCGTTACGTGGTAACTTCGTGATTAAATCCATGGTGATGTGCTCCCACTTCCACTCGAGTATATCCAACGGTTGGATCTTCCCGTATGGCTTTTGATGCTCTGCCTTCACTTGTAAGCAAGTAAGGCACTTACTCACATACTCCACTACATCGCGCTTCATTTCCGGCCACCAGTAATCATTCTTCATATCTTGGAACATCTTGGTAGCGCCGGGATGAATGGAGTATCGAGTCTTATGAGCTTCATCCATGATCTGCCCCCTGCATAACGAGGAATCCACATCTGCCCGAAGTGGGTTCTAACTCCGTGAGTGTTTTCTCCTAACTCTGCGACTAGACCTCTCATCCTTTCAGAGTTAAGGCGATCTTCTTTCAATGCCTCATCCTGAAATTCCTTAACCTACGCCATCACGTCCGAGGTCATCACTAATTGATAGGCTTTCACCCGTATTGGCTCGGGTCTCTCCTTTCGGCTAAGGGCATCAGCCACTACATTGGCTTTACCCGGATGGTAGTGGATTTTACAATCATAATCCTTAATCAGCTCTAACCACCTCCTCTGCCTCATGTTAAGATCTTTCTGCTCAAAGAAATACTTTAGGCTCTTGTGGTCCGTGAAGATTATGTACTTCACCCCGTACAGGTAATGCCTCCAAATCTTTAAGGTGAAGACCATAGCTGCGAGCTCCAAATCATGCATGGGATAATTGACTTCGTGGGTTTTCAGCTGTCGGGACGCGTAGGCTATTACTCTCCCACGTTGCATTAACACATAACCCAGTCCCGAATAGGAGGCATCCGAATACACCACTAAGTCTTCACTTCCTTCGGGTAATGTCAAAACAGGAGCTTGAGTTAATCTTGCCTTTAACTCCTCAAAAGCATCTTCCTGTTCCCTACCCCACACAAACCTTACGTCCTTGCGAGTCAATTTGGTCAAAGGTGAGACTATCTTTGAAAAGTCTTGAATGAATCTCCTGTAGTAGCCCGCCAATCCTAAGAAACTTCGAATCTCAGATAGCGTCTTTGGAGACTTCCATTGCATCACCGCCTCAACCTTCACCGGGTCCACCATAATTCCTTCAGAATTCACCACGTGACCCAAAAATTGAACCTCACGTAACCAAAAAGCACACTTAGAGAATTTCGCATAAAGCTTCTCCCTGCTAAGCATCTCCAATACTTCACATATGTGGCCGGCATGTTCTTCTTTACTCTTTGAATAAATCAGGATATCATCAATAAACACAATTATTGATTTATCTAACATCGGCCGACACACTCGATTCATCAAATCCATAAAGGCAGCTAGTCAGGCCGAAAGACATAACGAGGAACTCGAAGTGTCCATAACGCGTGTGAAAAGTTGTGTGAACTCTCGTAATTTTTGTTAGATGTTTGTTAAACTTCGTTATCTCTTGTAAGGGTATGTTTTGTCATTAATACAAATACGAGGACTTATTTGTAATTTCTTGTATCATGATAATATACATATAATTAAATAATTAAGTAATAATAATAAAAAAAAATAATAACAAGCATAAAAGAAAATGCTAATATTAATAATAATAATGAAAAAAAAATGATAATAAAATAATAACACTAATAAAAGTAAATGATCATATTAAGTGTTAATCTTGTAAATAAATACAAAACAAAATAGTTTTAATGTTTAAAATTTGTAATTAAATAGTTCGCATAAAATAATAGAATTTAAACCCCAGGGACCAAACTGTAATTTTGTTTAAAGCTAAAACCTGAACTTTAGGTTCAAAATAATAAATCTTAAACCGCAAGGACTAAAGTGAAATTTCCTTAAAATCAAAATCCCAAACACCCGTCTTCCCGGTGGGAACTCCGGCCGAGCTCCGGCGGAGCTCCAGCCAAATCCAAAAGGTTCAAAATACATAAAATTAAACCTCCCTCACAATCATTTCATCGGTTTCGAACCCTACCCAATAGTTAATTCGTATCTAATTACGGTTTTAATGGCATTCGAACCTGAAACCGAAAAACAACCGGACCAAAATCAGTTTTACAATTAAATCGTGTTAATAATTCAATTAAACGGGCATTAACGTTCCTCTAATCCTCTCGAAACCAATGTGATGTGTAATTTCACCTGAAAAAACATTTAATCTGTTCAAATCGACTCGAAACGGCCGACATAAACCTGTTAGCCGTTGGGCAATTAATCGATCGAATTGAAACTATTTAACAAAGGGGAAAGGTGTCAATTGTTCCTTTTCAACTCTCTGTAAGATTAATTTCTCGAAAAACACACACACATATCGAATTATTCCATCAAGAACAGTCGACCTGTTCATCGTCTTGTTTTCTCAAATTCCACCAAATTCAGGTAATTAAAAGCAGTTATACACACGATTTATCATAGGGAAGCAAAGCCTTATGGTTAATTTGGTTATCCATATCAATTGGTGGTTCAATTTGATCGATTATGAATCTAGGGTTTATGTGAAATTTGGGGACTTTCTAGTTTATATGTTTTAACTTTTCGTTTCTGAAACATGACACAACACAGGGCTTTGGCCCAGCGGTTGGTGTGCTTGTTCTCTTGGCAAAGGGCCCGGGTTTGAACCCTAGGCCCTGCCATATATTTTTTTAAAAAGGTTTTTACTAGTTTTTAATTTACAGAAAATATTTATATATTGTTTCTAGTCATATAAAAATCATTTTAATCAGAAATTAGATAAAATTAATTTCTTTTAAATTTTTTAGAAATTCAATAAATAAATCTTTAATCTTTTATTTTAAATTTTTACAAAAAAAACAAATTATTATTAATTTTAAATTGTAATAAATCCCCCTTATTTTTCCAAGAATTTAAATTTAATAAAATATTCATTTTTACAAAATATATTTACAAATCTAATTATATACTTAAAAGAAGATTAATATATATATGTACATATTTAAAATGTACATCTTTTGGGTTTTAAAGAATTATTTTAAACATTTAAATTTACAAATTTACTATTTTAAATAGCAAATAATAATCATTTGATAAAGAAAGTTTAACTTTTATAAATGGTTTTACTCACTAAAATTCTTAGTTAATCTTTTAAATATTAAAGCAATTATAAATTGTATCTATCTTATAATTTAAAATCATGATTTAATATTTTATAAATAATATCATTACAATTGTCATCCAAATGCACCAATTTAAACCGTGAATTCCCATGAACCGTTAACATTAGAATAATCGTTATTAATTTAATACGCCGTCTTTAGGTTGAACTATAGCATATCATCGGCGTTTAAAACAAGACTTCTTAATTGTTCATCCTTATTATCCATGTGAGTTTTCATGCCCCTTTTTATATTATTTCACATTTTTGGGGTGAAACATGTTAATCGTATTATAAATACACTTGTAAACACGTTTTAATTTTGTAACACTTGTGCAATTCATTTTATGTTGTCATGGTTATTTGAACACTTGTAATTATCATGTGATGACTCTTGTAAGATACAATCATTAACTATTGCTAGCCTAGCGACGTCATAGATCTATTGGCCTGACAAGCCTATTTGGTGCTAAAGCCGAGGTTATTGCCAGCTCCTAGTGTCGTATTCTTGAGCACTATGGGAACCAAGTACACTTAACTAATCGTTTAATCTTGTAATGGCCATATTTGTCAAAGTTTGATTGTTACATTTGTTCATCCATCTTTATTTACTTCATTCAATAACCTATGACGTGAATTGTCATCTTTGATATATACCTATGTATGAAAATCTATGGAAAACTCACCAACATATCGTTGACTTATTTTTAACATGTTTCAGGAAATGATACTGCTTAGCTTGTTTTTGAAGACTTGTTCACATCTAGGATTGGACCTAGATTATAATAAAAAGACATTTATTGTCACATGGCGCTCGGAAACTTTTGTATTTGATTGTTGAACTTATGTTATTTCTTAGATGTATGTCATGAATATTGCTATTTAATAATATTGTCATTTTAATTTAGCGTTGTATGGCATGAACAATCTTAACCCTCACATCTCGACGTTTCTGCCGTTAAGGTTGGGGTGTGACAGATTGGTATCAGAGCCCATAACTATAGAGATTTAGGTTATTAGAAATGGTGGCCAAGACTATGGTTAAACTAGGGACCCTTTACATAACATTTGCTATAATCTTGTAAGTATGCTTATATGCCTATCTCATGTTACATGATCAATTCCTTATGTGCTATTTGTTTACATTTAAAAAATAGTGCCTTAGGAATATTCTTTGAACCTTGTTTACCCCAACTTCCTAATTCTCTTCTTATGCCTTTAAGTTCTACTGCGTTTGATCTTTTCTAAACCTTATTCTCGACTACGTGTGGAATTCTACGCATCTTATCGAGTGGATAAAATTCCTTAGACGTTATGTCTAAATCTTGAAAATCTCATCGAGGTTTTAATTCTAATAGCCTATAGGGAAGTGTGTGACACATAAACACCTGTATTCTAGATTTCCTGGCAAAAAGCCCTCGGGCTAAGGTAAGTATTTCGTATAAATCTCAATGCGAGACCTGTTATGTTTACTTGGGGATTTTTGGAATGAGTGCTAAATTATGGTCAACATACATATCTTCCTCAAGGTAATTGGAATTAAGTCACCTCGACTTGTCCATGTTCCTATTGGCTTTGTGTTACCAAATGGAACAATCCTGAATATGTTTATTAAATCTTAAAAATGTACTCGTTATTATTGAACTCGTTTTACTCCTCAATTCCTATGTTTAAACATTATTATACGTCATGTGCCTTATGTGACTATCGCTATACCTTGATCAATGCGTATATATATCTCAATACATATTTAAAGGCATTGTGTGTCTAAATCGAATGGTTTTCAAAACTTTAAATTGTTACTTATGGTTTTCAAATCTCCTTAAAGTGTGTCCCGTAATTGAATTCATGCAATGCTGCAAAAGTGGGATACCTGTATCTCGGGATGTTTTGTCTAGGCAGGGTATCCATATTAATCCAATTGGACCGATGGACCCGTTTACCTTACATGGGAACCCATGAGGTGAGTGTTCGCTTATAGGTACGCGGGTCTTCAATAAAGTTGTGGTTGACTTAACACTTTGAGAAGTCAACGTATTCCCTTTGGTTGCGAATCGAACGTTTACATTTGGAGCATCTCATTGTTGTTTTGAATCATTTTTGTCATTGATTCGTTTTCTAGATTTAAACCGTTCAAGCTTTGAAAACTGTAAGGCCCCGTTCCCGGGACGCTTACAGCTGGACCGTCATCGCATAAATTATTTAAAATACTCATTTCTTAGCAACGGAAATTAATAACTTTCATTTATAATTAGAACATGTTATCTCATTACATAAATCATTTACATATCAAAATACAATAACATGTCCAAAATGTGGATGCCAGTCTCAAAACGTCCCCAGTAGCGTATGCATCCATGCCTGCAACTCCTCAGCATCAACAAAATACCTGCCAACTATCATGCATACAAAAAGTCAGCGACGCTGAGTGAGTTCTAGTTTTATAAATAAAATACTTTACTTTCGTTAAAACATATCCTTTGTAAACGTATGCGATCACTCATCATACATACACATTGATAATATTATTATTATCTTCATCATTGTTCAATTCGTACATTTCGTACATTCATCATTCTCTTTCACTTCAATCTGGATCCTGTCTCATGCAATACCCCCGACTCATGTCCGAAGACCGACAGTACCGGGGTACGCGACAAGGATCCCGTTCGAGTCACAAAGACCCCATTATTTCACTTCAATATGGATCCTGTCTCATGCAATACCTGACTCGTGTCCGAAGACCGACAGTACCGGGTACGCGACAAGGATCCCCTTCGAGTCACAAAGACTCCCTTCGAGTCACAAAGACTCCCTTCGAGCCACAAGGACTCCCTTCGAGCCACAAGGACTCCCTTCGAGCCACAAGGACTCCCTTCGAGCCACAAGGACTCCCTTCGAGCCACAAGGACTCCCTTCGAGCCACAAGGACTCCCTTCGAGCCACAAGGACTCCCTTCGAGCCACAAGGACTCCCTTCGAGCCACAAGGACTCCCTTCGAGTCACAAGAACTCCCTTCGAGTCAACAAGACTCCCTTCGAGTCATGAAGACTCCCTTCGAGTCACGAAGACTCCCTTCGAGTCACGAAGACTCCCTTCGAGTCACGAAGACTCCCTTCGAGTCACGAAGACTCCCTTCGAGTCACGAAGACTCCCTTCGAGTCACGAAGACTCCCTTCGAGTCACGAAGACTCCCTTCGAGTCACGAAGACTCCCTTCGAGTCACAAAGACTCCCTTCATTCTTTACGTTCCACTTTTCATTATTATTGTCTTTCACTTCGTTACATAATACTTTACGCTCATTCATAGTCATACATCAAACCACGTAAAGTCATACAACATACATAACGTATTATAAAACATAATACATACGTTTTGAAAACCATTTAACGAAGAAAGACAACACACAACACACAACACCAGGAACCACAACACAACACCAAGCGTACACCAAGCATAAACCATCACATCCCAACGGGACCTATCTCAAACATCACCTCTTAAAGCCCCTAAGAAAGCCCTAAGTCCAAAACTAGGCACAACAAGTCATTTTGGGCGCATCAGCAGAAAATTCTAAGTATAAAAGCTCCTGGGCGCATCAGCACTATTTGGGCGTTTCAACACTATTTGGGCGTTTCAACACTTAGCCACAGAAACCATTCTGGGCGCATGGGCACTATGCAGACACATGACCCACACTTAGCCAATTTTCACACTTTCTGGGCGCACGGCCACTATTCAGGTGCATGACCTGGGTGCATTAGTACTATTTGGGCGCACCAACTTTGGGCGCATGAGGACACTTAAGCACATAATGCTTGGGCGCCTGAGAACATTCTAAAATATGTCTAACACTGCCAATTCACCCGAACACCATTCTAACACCATCCAAACACAGATCTAACATACTAAGGGCATCTAAAACCTACCAAGCACAATACTAACCCATAACAAGCCTAGAACACACAACCACAGCACATAACATCGAACAACAAGCTGAAACATACAGTTATCTTTGAAAATCTTTTACCCGGTATGCATAATAGCCCAAATACTTTAAAATCTGTAAAACAGGGGTTCTAGAAACTCACCTTGAAGCAGCTCTTCAACCCAAACACTTTCACCTGTGATTTCAGCTTCAAAATTCCGAGAACAACCTTCTTAAAACATCAAGAACTCGGTTACAAGCTGCAAACCGAGTTAAAACCCAAACATAAGCTCAAGAAACTCACCTTTTGCAGTTTTTCCTTCCTTCTTCTCCAAAACCGGCACCCCTTTCTTCTTCTTCTTCTTCTTCTTCTTCTTCTTGACCGAGAACAGAAAGCAGATATGCTTTAAAGTGGGTGGCCATACCCATTTTAATAATAAAATATTGGAGTTTTGTCCATTTACAACTTTAGCCCCTCCACTTGTGTCCATTTACCATTCTTTCTGGATACTTTTTTTTCATCTATTAAATAAAAATTCGGGGTGTCACAAGTCCACCCCCCTTATATAGGTTTCGTCCCCGAAACCTGTCGCTTCTCGAACAGTCACTGGTAACGCTGTCTCACCTCTTCCTTGATCTTACACGTAGGCTTAGTCCTCTTCTGGGCTCCACTGTGCTCGCACAAGTGAAATCACCATTCTCCTTAGCCCTTCTTTTCCTTCTATCATGGATGACCCCTAGTTGCTCCACGTAGTTGAATCGTTCATCAATCTCAGTATTCTCTAGTGGCACGATCACATCCCCATCAGTTGAGCACTTTCTTAGACGAGATACATGGAACATCGGATGACTTCCACTTAACACGTCGGGTAGCTCCAGTTGACATGCCACTTCTCTTACCTGAGCAACAATTCAGATTGATCCTTTATACCTCGGTATTAACTTTACTCACTTTCTAATTCGGATGATCTCTTTTCCCAAAACGAGGCCTTCATCATCATTTCTTCGTCGTAGATAGGCACCGAACTTCTTTCGGGCGCGGCTGTTCAAACCACCTTGTTGCAACACTCGGTGTTTGCCTCAAAGGCTGCTAGCCAATCCTTTCGAAGGTGCACGTCTATCCATCCATTCTGTCCTGAACAAACTAGCAGGAAACACGTGCTCTCTCAATACTATCGAGCAATCTTCTAGGACATCCGATAACCTAGTGGACTTACCAATTGCAATTTCTACATCGAAGGATGCATCGATCTTCCTACTCCTAACGTGCAACTTAACACAAAGGCAGCAGAAATGAAACTACTACTAGCACCACAATCATAACACAGATGCACAAATATAATTTACTAGAAACGTACCTGACGTCGCGTCGAAGTCCGCTCTAGCCTCCTCCTGGTCATAGCGAATGCTCTGACCTTCATCCTCTGTTCTCCACATTTCGAACCCTTTGCCTTGCCTCGGAGCTCTCAGCCTTTGACTTCGTGCAGTCTCTGCTCCTGTGTCCACCCTCACCACACTTGTAGTATCTCATCACGCGACAATCCCTCGCCAGGTGGCCCTCTCTTCCACACTGGAAGCAGACGCTCGACCCCCACCTGCACCCCCCTGCGTGGCCTCTACCATGCTTCTTGTATACCTCTTCCCTCGCAGACATCCTCTTCCGATCATCGAACCTCATCATCTTACCTCCGGCCACAAATTCACCAACATCATTATCCCGCCTTCTGATCCCACTCTTATCATAACTCTGTTCCTCCTCCTCATCCATCATCGCCACTGCCTCTCGCTCATCATACAGCCTCCCTGCCAAGTCAATCACTGACCTAAACGTCCCTGGCCGGGCATCGATCAGATGTCTGTGGATATCTGCTGGCAGACCTTGAATATACCTTTTGATCTTTCGTGACACAGGCATCACCTGATCTGGCACCAGTCTTGCCATCTCGTTGAACTTTGTGGTGTACTGTTGGTGTGTCATTGTTCCTACCTCTAGCTGCAAGAACTCCCTCTCAATTTTGTCAAGCTCTCTATGAGGGCAAAACTCCTCAACCACCAACCTTTTCAGATCCTTCTACCTCATCCTCCCGATTGCTCTAGTGCCCTCAGCCTGAACAATATTGTCCCACCAGCACAAGGCTGAATCCACAAATGAGTGGGTAACAAACTTCACCTTCTAATCATCGCGACACTCGCTAATATCAAGTACCGCTTTTATCTCTCTCACCCAACGTTGTGCAGCAGCAGCACTCCTATTTCCATCAAACATAGGAGGCCTACACCTTTGGAATGCTCCATAGCTGCATCCCTTCGCAGACTCCTCCACAGCTTCCTCGTCGTCCTCGTCATCACTTGAGACAACCATGCCAACATCGGGTTGCTCCATATCCCTAGAACCTCCAGCTTCACCTCCGTATCTTGCGATTCTCCTTTTCTCACTCTCCTTCTTCTCATCCTCCTTCATAGCTCTAATGACATCGGTCACTACAGTCGGCAGAATCATCTGCATAACCTGTTGGACTTCCTCTACTACTACCTCCTTCATTGAGGCTCTCAGATTAGCACTCCCGTCCTCACCATCCTGGTGACGAAGCGCTGGCTCATCAGGAGCCGTCTCAGCAGTCTTAGCCCTGCTCCTCATGACACGTGGCCTAACACCACGTCCATCATGACCTCCACCTCGTGAAGCCTCAGAAGACCCACCACCAGCCATCTAAACACTACAAGATTCAAACACCAACCGGGTCAATCAAGGTAATAGCTCAAGATATGTCAAGTATAGTAAGTCCCTAATCACAGTGGCCAGTTGTGTTTAGCCGCTTACTTTACTCTTCATTTCCCAAGCATTTCCTATCCTGACTACATCAGTATCTAAATCTACACAAAAGCACACAAGCCACATAACATGCGCACATAATACCGGTTAACATTAACTTACATAAAACCCTTTTACATAAAACTTTTACCTGCAGGCATGTAGCTACTAGGATTGGCATCCCTTTCCTTTCTGTCCCATTCTCAGTTTAAGATTAGGTTCTTTTTGAAAATATTTACCCAATTCTCTTAAACTTTAGCTCTGATACCAACTTGTAAGGCCCCGTTCCCGGGACGCTTACAGCTGGACCGTCATCGCATAAATTATTTAAAATACTCATTTCTTTGCAGCGGAAATTAATAACTTTCATTTATAATTAGAACATGTTATCTTATTACATAAATAATTTACAAATCAAAATACAATAACATGTCCAAAATGTGGATACCAGTCTCAAAACATCCCTAGTAGCGTATGCATCCATGCCTGTAACTCCTCAGCATCAACAAAATACCTGCCAACTATCATGCATACAAAAAGTCAGCGACGCTGAGTGAGTTCTAGTTTTATAAATAAAATACTTTACTTTCGTTAAAACATATCCTTTGTAAACGTATGCAATCACTCATCATACATACACATTGATAATATTATTATTATCTTCAACATTGTTCAATTCGTACATTTTGTACATTCATCATTATCTTTCACTTCAATCTGGATCCTGTCTCATGCAATACCCCCGACTCATGTTCGAAGACCGATAGTACTGGGGTACGCGATAAGGATCCCCTTCGAGTCACAAAGACCCCATTCTTTCACTTCAATATGGATCCTGTCTCATGCAATACCTGACTCATGTCCAAAGACCGACAGTACCGGGGTACGCGACAAGGATCCCCTTCGAGTCACAAGACTCCCTTCGAGTCACAAACACTCCCCTCGAGTCACAAACACTCCCTTCGAGCCACAAGGACTCCCTTTGAGTCACAAAGACTCCCTTCGAGTCACAAAGGCTCCCTTCGAGCCACAAGGACTCCCTTCGAGTCACAAAGACTCCCTTCGAGTCACAAAGACTCCCTTCGAGTCACAAAGACTCCCTTCGTTCTTTACGTTCCACTTTTCATTATTATTGTCTTTCACTTCGTTACATAATACTTTACGTTCATTCATAGCCATACATCAAACCACGTAAAGTCATACATCATACATAACGTATTATAAAACATAATACATATGTTTTGAAAACCATTTAACAAAGAAAGACAACACACCACACACAACACCAGGAACCACAACACAACACCAAGCATGCACCAAGCATAAACCATCACATCCCAACGGGACCTATCTCAAACATCACCTCTTAAAGCCCCTAAGAAAGCCCTAAGTCCAAAACTAGGCACAACAAGTCATTTTGGGCGCATCAGCAGAAAATTCTAAGTATAAAAGCTCCTGGGCGCATGGGAACTATTTGGGGGCATCAGCACTATTTGGGCGTTTCAACACTATTTGGACGTTTCAACAATTAGCCACAGAAACCATTCTGGGCGCATGGGCACTATGCAGACACATGACCCACACTTAGCCAATTTTCACACTTTCTGGGCGTACGGCCACTATTCAGGCGCATGACCTGGGTGCATTAGCACTATTTGGGCGCACCAACTTTGGGCGCATGAGGACACTTAAGCACATAATGCTTGGGCGTCTGAGAACATTCTGAAATATGTCCAACACTGCCAAATTCACCCAAACACCATTCTAACACCATCCAAACACAAATCTAACATACTAAGGACATCTAAAACCTACCAAGCACAATACTAACCCATAACAAGCCTAGAACACACAACCACAGCACATAACATCGAACAACAAGCTGAAACATATAGTTATCTTTGAAAATCTTTTACCCGGTATGCATAATAGCCCAAATACTTTAAAATCTGTAAAACAGGGGTTCTAGAAACTCACCTTGAAGCAGCTCTTCAACCCAAACACTTTCACCTGTGATTTCAACTTCAAAACATCAAGAACTCGGTTACAAGTTGCAAACCGAGTTAAAACCCGAACATAAGCTCAAGAAACTCACCTTTTGCAGCTTTTCCTTACTTCTTCTTCTCCAAAACCGGCACCCCTTTCTTCTTCTTCTTCTTGACCGAGAACATAAAGCAGATATGCTTTAAAGTGGGTGGCCATACCCATTTTAATAATAAAATATTGGAGTTTTGTCCATTTACAACTTTAGCCCCTCCACTTATGTCCATTTACCTTTCTTTCTGGATACTTTTCTTTTCTCATCTTTTAAATAAAAATTCGAGGTGTTACAAAAGCCTATCATAATTGATTCAGTTATTCTGAACTGTAACCTTAGTCCTAGCAAGCATGATCTTCTTTATCCTCTTAATATTACATTAAAGTAATTTGAAGTTTTCTAAATTTCTAACCGATATTTTTTTGTCTTTTCGTTTGCTAATTCGAGCTTTATAATAATATTGTGTGATAAAATCTTTTAACCGTTTTGCACCGTAAGAAATGAAAGAGTTTGCAAGTCAACTTATGACTAAGGACACTCGTATCTCCTAAAGGAAACTATCCCATCAAGACAGGAGTGAATTCCTTACTTGATGACCATTTCTTTCTTCTTGTTCTTATGAATTCGTATTTTACCAATGAAATTAACTCCTTAAAATAGGAGTGAATTTTGTACCTCGATGATGGTTTCCAATTTTTCTATTGGTTGTTTTTATGAAATTTCATCCTCTGGATAGGGGTGATTTTCTTATCTTGAGGACAAATTTCACTCATTTTTTGTATTGGACTCGTGTTTCACGAATGAAATGACCTCACCAAAATAGGAGTGAATCCCGTACTTTGGTGACCAATTTCAATTCTCGATTGTTTTTCTTATTGTTATGAAATTCCATCATCAAGATAGGAGTGAATTCCATACCTTGATGATAATTTCACTCATCCAAATTTTATGGGTTTGTATTTCCTCAAATGAAATGACCTCTTCAAAGTTGGAGTGAATTATGTACTTTGATGAAGATTTTCAATTGGTTATATTTTGTTTACAAAATTTCACCGTTAAGATAGGAGTGATTTTCCTTACCTTAATGGCAATTTACCTCATCTTATTCCTGTGGATCCTTAACAATGAATTAGGATCAAACTCTCATTTTAGTAGTTAAGAGTCATGTTTGAGAACTACACCACCAAGTTAGGAGTGATATCCACACCTTGGTGACTATTCCATTCCTTGATTTCAATTTCACCAAGGTCTTAAGATTTCTATTGACAAGAAACACATAGTAACTTGAAGTGTGAATGCCGTTACTTGATTTATCGGCGATAGTATTCCAACCTATCAAGTCAAAGCATGATTCCTGAACTCAAAAGAGGTCCTGACCACCTTAGGTTAACTTTAGTTCCAAGACTGGAACATTTAAATCTTAATCAAATTTTCTCACGCCTTTATGTTTCAATTTGTCGTCTGATCTAGCCTTATGGAACCTTTTATTTCTTACTTATCGATCTTCAGTCGGGTTATCATCAAACTTAATTGCACGATGATAACACTCCTAAAACAATCTTTCATACAAGATAAAGTTATCCGATCATGAACGGCTATATTCTGAATTATTTAAATTTTAATCCAATCATGAACGACATCTTTGTTTTATCTTTTAACCGTAACTAAAAATGCAATTCCTATTGTTTGCATCACTTCTAGGATCGTCTTTGAATTCCTAATCTTGTTAATCTCTAAATCTCTATCATGATTATGACTTACAAGACTCGTTATTACATTCATCTCGATGCGGATAAAAAGGTTCATGAATTTTCGCTATTAGTATTCATGGTTGGCATAAAGGGAAAGAGAACATAGCTTGGTATATGTCCAAGTGCCTCACCTGCTCAAAAGTTAAAATCAAACATCGGCATCCCTCTGATTTTTTTGTTAACTTGAAGTTTCTATGTGTAAAAGGAAAACATTTACCCATGGAGTTCATCACCAATTTGTCTCTTATTTTTAAATATCATAATAATATTTGTTTCATCATTTGTCGAATGACTAAACCGGTACAATTCATCATTCGCTGACCAAAGAGGAAAGAACGATACAACCTTTCAAGGTCTTTCCATTAACATCATGATGTCATCTCATGTTGTAAGTTCATTCAAAATGCTTGAGTGTATTGAGAAGGTGGCTTATAAGCTTAAACTGCCCTAAGAATTCAGCATTTCTTATACAATATTTCATCTTATCAATGATAACTTTCGTATCCTACTGGAGGAATTCAAATTGCATGCATCTTGTCGAGAAACCTGTAAAATTCCATAGTTCGCAAAGTGAAGCAACTCCCCCGTAACCGAACACCAATCACAGTTCGTTAGAATTATAAATGCCCTGAAAATTTGCATGGGAATGTGAAGACCAAATGAAATTCAAGTATCAAAATGGCACCATTCAAAACTTTATATGGTCGAAAATGTCGTTCTCCGATCTGCTGGACTGACATTGGAGAGAATTTCATTTACTGGTCCAGAACTCACTCAAGAAACGACCGACAAAGTCTCCAAAATCCATAATAATCTTGAGGTGGCTAGAAGCCATCAAAAGAATTATGCGGATAAAAGACGCAAACCGTTGGAGTTTCAAGTCGACGACATGGTTCTTCTTAAGGTTTCACCATGGAAGGGTGTGGTTCGCTTTGGGAAGAAGGGCAAGTTAGCCCCACGTTTTGTAGGACCTTTCAATATTCTGAAAAGGGTTGGGAAAGTGGCTTACAAACTGGAACTACCTTCTGAACTTAGTGGGGTTCATCCTGGTTGCCATGTCTCAAACTTGAGGAAATGCCTGGCTGATGAAAATTTGTATGTTCCTTTGGAGGAAATCCAAATTGACGAGTCGTTGCATTTCGTTGAGAAACCTATCGAGATTATGTATCGAAAACTGAAGAAGACCCGAACCACTACCACACCGATCGTCAAAGTTCGTTGCGAAAACAAACGTGGAGCCGAGTTCACCTGGGAACGTGAGGATCATATTAGGAAGAAATATCCTTATCTTTTTGTTTAGCCTTGTCTTTAATTTCGGGATGAAATTCCTTAAAGTTGAGGAGACTGTGAACTCTCGTAATTTTTGTTAGATGTTTGTTCAACTTCATTATCTCTTTTAAGGGTGTGTTTTGTCATTAATACAAATACGAGGATTTATTTGTAATTTCTTGTATCATGATAATATACATATAATTAAATAATTAAGTAATAATAATAATAAAAATAATAACAAGCATAAAAGAAAATGCTAATATTAATAATAATAATGAAAAAAAATGATAATAAAATAATAACACTAATAAAAGTAAATGATCATATTAAGTGTTAATCTTGTAAATAAATACAAAACAAAATATTTTTAATGTTTAAAATTTGTAATTAAATAGTTCGCGTAAAATAATAGAATTTAAACCCCAGGGACCAAACTGTAATTTTGTTTAAAGCTAAAACCTGAACTTTAGGTTCAAAATAATAAATCTTAAACCGCAAGGACTAAAGTGCAATTTCCTTAAAATCAAAATCCCAAACACCCGTCTTCCTGGTGGGAACTCCGGCCGAGCTCCGGCCAAACCCAAAAGCTTCAAAATACATAAAATTAAACCTCCCTCACAATCATTTCATCGGTTTCGAACCCTACCCAATAGTTAATTCGTATCTAAATACGGTTTTAATGGCATTCGAACCTGAAACCGAAAAACAGCCGGACCAAAATCGGTTTTACAATTAAATCGTGTTAATAATTCAATTAAACGGGCATTAATGTTCCTCTAATCCTCTAGAAACCAATGTGATGTTTAATTTCACCTGAAACAACATTTAATCTGTTCAAATCGACTCGAAATGGCCGACATTAACCTGTTAGCCGTTGGGCAATTAATCGATCGAATTTAAACTATTTAACAGAGAGGAAAGGTGTCAGTTATTCCTTTTCAACTCTCTGTAAGATTAATTTCTCGAAAAACACACACACACATCGAATTATTCCATCAAGAGCAGTCAACCTGTTCATCGTCTTGTTTTCTCAAATTCCACCAAATTCAGGTAATTAAAAGCAGTTATACACTCGATTTATCATAGGGAAGCAAAGCCCTATGGTTAATTTGGTTATCCATATCAATTGGTGGTTCAATTTGATCGATTATGAATCTAGGGTTTATGTGGAATTTGGGGACTTTCTAGTTTATATGTTTTAACTTTTTGTTTCTGAAACATGACACAACACAGGGCTTTCGCCCAGCGGTTGGTGTGCTTATTCCCTTGGCAAAGGGCCCGGGTTCGAACCCCAGGCCCTGCCATATATTTTTTTAAAAAGGTTTTTACTAGTTTTTAATTTACAGAAAATATTTATATATTGTTTCTAGTCATATAAAAATCATTTTAATCAGAAATTAAATAAAATTAATTTCTTTTAAATTTTTTAGAAATTCAATCAATAAATCTTTAATCTTTTATTTTAAATTGTTACAAAAAAAACAAATTATTATTAATTTTAAATTGTAATAAATCCCCCTTATTTTTCCAAGAATTTAAATTTTATAAAATATTTATTTTTACAAAATATATTTACAACTAATTATATACTTAAAAGAAGATTAATATATATATGTACATATTTAAAATGTACATCTTTTGGGTTTAAAAGAATTATTTTGAACATTTAAATTTACAAATTTACTATTTTAAATAGTAAATAATAATCCTTTGATAAAGAAAGTTTAACTTTTATAAATGGTTTTACTCACTAAAATTCTTAGTTAATCTTTTAAATATTAAAGCAATTATAAATTGTATTTATCTTATAATTTAAAATCATGATTTAATAATTTATAAATAATATCATTACAATTGTCATCCAAATGCACCAATTTAAACCGTGAATTCCCATGAACCGTTAACATTAGAATAATCGTTATTAATTTAATACGTCGTTTTTAGGTTGAACTATAGCATATCATCGGCGTTTAAAACAAGACTTCTTAATTGTTCATCCTTATTATCCATGTGAGTTTTCATGCCCCTTTTTATATTATTTCACACTTTTGGGGTGAAACATGTTAATCGTATTATAAATACACTTGTAAACACGTTTTAATCTTGTAACACTTGTGCAATTCATTTTATGTTGTCATGGTTATTTGAACACTTGTAATTATCATGTGATGACTCTTGTAAGATACAATCATTAACTATTGCTAGCCTAGCGACGTCATAAATCTATGGGCCTGACAAGCCTATTTGGTGCTAAAGCCGAGGTTATTGTCGGCTCCTAGTGTCGTATTCTTGAGCACTATGGGAACCGAGTACACTTAGCTAATCGTTTAATCTTGTAATGGACATATTTGTCAAGGTTTTATTGTTACATTTGTTCATCCATCTTAATTTACTTTATTCAATAACCTATGACGTGAATTGTCATCTTTGATATATACCTATGTATGAAAATCTATGGAAAACTCATCAACATATCGTTGACATTATTTTTAACATGTTTCAGGAAATGATACTGCTTAGCTTGTTTTTGAAGACTTGTTCACATCTAGGATTGGACCTAGATTATAATAAAAAGACATTTATTGTTACATGTTGGAAACTTTTGTATTTGATTGTTGAACTTATGTTATTTCTTAGATGTATGTCATGAATATTGCTATTTAATAATATTGTCATTTTAATTTAGCGTTGTATGGCATGAACAATCTTAACCCTCACATCTCGACGTTTTCACCGTTAAGGTTGGGTGTGACAAGCTGTCTTAGGAATGTCTTGCTCCTTAACCTTCAACTGATGGTAACCAGATCGGAGATCTATTCGTGAGAACCAGCTGGCACCTTGGAGTTGGTCAAACAAGTCATCTATTCTTGGTAAGGGATATCGATTCTTTACTGTTAACTTGTTTAGCTCCCGGTAGTCTATGCACATTCTCATACTACCGTCTTTCTTCTTAACAAACAAGGCTGGAGCACCCCAAGGAGAGGTACTCGGTCGAATGAAACCCTTGTCTAATAACTCCTGCAGTTGAACCATCAGCTCCTTCATCTCGGTTGGAGCTAATCGATACGGTGCCTTGGCAACGGGTTGAGCACCGGGTATCAAATCAATCTGAAACTCGATCTCACGGTCCGGTGGCACGCCTGGTAAATCTTCTGGGAACACGTCTGGAAAATCACACACAACTAGTACGTCGGACAATTGTGGTACTGACGCGTCCACATCCTTCACATAAGCCAGGTAGGCACTACATTCCCGTTTTATGCACTTCTCGGCCACCACCATCGAAATCACCTTCGGAACTGTAGTAACTCGGTCACCGTAAACCGTTACCGAACTTCCATCTGGCGCTGTCAGTCGAATCATCTTTTTGCGACACATGATGTTTGCCTCATAGGCTGCTAACCAATCCATCCCCAGAACTACATCAAATCCGCCTAGGGGCATCACAAATAGTTTAGCAGAGAACCTATGGCCTTCTAACTTTATGCCACAATCCTCAATCATATCAGAAATTCTGGTAGACTACCAATAGCAGTTTCTACATCAAATGGCTCATCAATTCTTCTACTACTAACAGGCAGCTTAGCACAGAAAGCAGCAGAAATGAAACTCCTACTAGCACCAGAATCAAACAATACTAAGGCACAAGTTTGGTTTACTAGAAACATACCCGACACGACATCGGGATCCACCCTGGCCTCCTCCCAGGTCATTGTAAATGCTCTAGCGCTTGCCCTCTGCCCTTCACTCTCTGTCCTCTTCTTCGCCCCGGAACTCTCTGCCCATGGCTTCTTGCAATCCCAACTCACATGCCCCTTCTCGCCATAGTTATAGCACTTTATAGCCCCACATACCTTTGCCACGTGGCCAGGCTTCCCACACTTGAAGCATACATTCGATCCCCATTTTCACACACCAGTGTGCTCCTTCCCACATTTGTCACACTTCTTCATCCCCGAGCTTGATGACCCCACTCTTCGGTCATCCATCCTCATCCTCTTATTATTTGGAGTGATACCACCATGTCCGAACCGTTTCCCTTTCCGGTTCTTGTCACCACCACCTGTCTTCTTCACCTCCACCACAGCCTCCTCCCTTTCATCATACAATTTACCCGCCAGGTCTACCACCGATCAAAAGGTACCCGGCCGGGCAGCAATCAAATGCCTACGGATATAAGCCGGTAACCCTTGAACGTACCTCTTGATTTTCCTTGACGCGGGTGTCACCTGGTCTGGCACCAACCTAGCCATTTCATTAAACTTGGCAGTGTATTGCTGGTGGGTCATGGCTCCCACCTCCAGCTGTAGGAACTCTCTCTCTATTTTGTCGTTCCCTGTGAGGACAAAATTCCTCAACAATCAACTTCTTCAAATCTCCCCATCTCATCCTCCCGATGGCCCTGCTGCCCTCGGCTTGGACAATATTGTCCCACCAACACAAAGCTGAATCAACGAATGAGTGAGTGGCAAATTTCACTTTCTGGTCCCCCCACTAATATCCAACACTGCCTCCATCTCTCTAACCCAACGGTGGGCAGCTGCAGCGTTACCATTGCCGTCAAAAGTAGGGGTTTACACCGTTGAAATGCCCCATAGCTGCATACCCTCGCGGTTTCCCGCACCTCTACCCCTTCTTCATCACTGGAGGCTCCCCTTTCAGCATTCATCTCCTCCTCATCATCATGATCTCCCTCATTCTCCCTTCTCCTAGCAGCAGCCCTTCTCTCTTCCTCCTTTTCCTTCCTCTCATCCTCCCTTACAGCCAGGATCACCTCGGTCATGACAGATGGTAGGATCGTCTGCATGACTTGGTGAACCTCCTCCACCACTGTCTTTTTCACTGAGGCCCTCAGGTTGGCACTCTCATCACCGCCCTTCGGGTGATGAAGCCCAAGCTCACCAGGAGCCGTCTCTGCAGTCCTTGCCTTGTTCTTTGTGGCCCGTGGTCTACCAGCACGACCACCCCGTGCTCCACCTCTAGAAGCCTTAGATGATTTACCTCCGGCCATCCTCTAACACAATAAGATTCAAACACCAACACGGTCATTCAAGGTAATAGCTCAGTTTATGTCAAGTATAGTAAGTCCCTAATTACAGTGGCCAGTTGTGATTAGCCACTTACTTTACTCTTTATCCCCCAAGCATTTCCTATCCCGACTACATCAGTATTCCAAATCTACTAAAAGCACGTAAATCAAATAGCACACGCACATAATACTGGTTAACATTAAGAAAAGAAGACCTGATGGCACGTAGCTACTCAGGCTGGCATCCCTTCGTTCGTCCCATTCTCAGTTTAAGTTTAGGTTTTGAAAATATTTACCTATTTCTCTTAAACTTTGGCTCTGATACCAACTTGTAAGGCCCCGTTCCCAGATGCCTCACAGTTGGTTGTTCATAGCATTATTACATTAAACAAAACACATTTCATAAAATATTGCAACGGAATTAAGTTAATAAAAATCATTCATTCTATTAATAATTATCATTGTTAAGCAATACATCATTGTTTTCTTGAATTACAAAAGACCCTGTTTAAATTGCATTACAAAACAACAATATCATTAAAGATGAATGGATGCCAGTCTTGCCCCGATGAGTAGCTTCCCCCGCGTGCCACCCTCAGCAACATTCACCTGCCAACTAAAAATGCATAAAAGTCAGCGTTGCTGAGTGAGTTCTAGTTTTAAAACGTTTAAAATACCTTGTAAGATTTATATATGAAAATAACCTTTTCAATAAAATACTTCCTTTACTTTCGCACGTGAGCATTCATCATACATACATCAATGTATAAACTTAATTATCTTTCATTAACTCACGTATTCGTTCGTTTCATACATTTTCATTATCTTTCACTATTTCTAGATCATGTCATAACTTTACCCCCATCGTTGGGCACAAAGCCACCTCATTCTCGGGTTAAGTGACAAGGACCCCGTTTCGTACGTATGGATCAATCACCAAGACTGATCCCCCTATGTGTGAACCCTTATGGGTTAGCCAAGATCGCAAGCTATAGTACACACAGTTGAGCTAGCAACTCTCAATGAGTTGCGAACCTCCTTCATCATTTGCTTGCAAGACTTTTCATTCATTTCTTATGTTCCTCTTCTTTATTAACCTTAATCTTTCACTTTCTTTACGATAATACTTTACGCATACGAATATAAACACACCACGTAAAGTCACATTATACATAGTATAAAGCTTCAACAGCCCATAACATGCATCACAACAACAGACAAGAACCAGCAAAACATTCCAGAACTTACCCGTTACATTCTACTTCCCAAGCTTCAGAAAAATCCTAAGTCCTTAGACAAATGCGGATGAACAGAGACTAATGCGGATGAACAATAACTAATGCGGATGAAAGTCTTCAGAGATTATTCTAAGTGTCCAACTAAATGCTGGTAGATCAAATGCGAATGACTGAAACAAATGCGCACGAACACTGTAGCAAATGCGCATGAACAAAAGAAATGCGGAAGAACACTTGGGCGCATGAGCAACTACAAATGCGGATGAACATACAACAAATGCGCATGAGCAAAGTACTTTAAGTGTATGTTCAGCTCTTAAATGCGGATGAACTAACCAACCTGCAAATGCACTTATGCAATTACTCAGTCCCCAATCCGCGATCTAACACATCCTTATCAAGATCTAACATGCTTAACATCTAGAGCAGGCATACAACCATGAAAACACCAACAATTCCTAACCAATCATACTTATCCATCTGTTCGAAGCTTATACTCAACATCCTAAGCATCAACAGCACATAAACCACCATAAAGCACAAACAAAAACACCCATATACATACGGTAAAACATAAAACAGCTGCAAAACCTTTTAAACATGCATTTTCAGCCCCAAGAAGTTTAAAACACATAAAAACCAGGGTCTAGAACTCACCTAGTGCAGCAAACAAGCAAAACTCCTCCAAACTTGCTTGTATAAGAGTTCAAACACCTAGAATCAAGCATAAACGACACCAAAACCACCAAAAGCACTTAAAAATCGGTTATAAGGATGAAAATCCCAAAAAAAACCAAACCATTTAACACGAAAACACTTACCATCGAAGATTTCAGCCTTCTACTTCTTCACAACCGAGAGAAAACCCAAATTCAGCTTCTTTTCTTCTTCCTTTCGGTCGACAGTAGTAGTAGGAAAGGCATATGGGCGACCATGCCTTTTAAAACATGCATTTTGACTTTTGTGTACCATTTACACATTACACCCCTCATCTTTGGTCCCTTTTTGTTTTCTTCATGATACTTTTCCTTTCTTTTACGTGATAAGAAAATTTCAGGTGTTACATGTAGCCTGATCAGATACGATTGCTAAATGCGGATTACTACCGATACAGTCTATAAGCCTCGTGAGAAACCAGGTCCAAGACTCGCCGCTCTCGGTTTTCCCAACACCATATGTAATTGGTAGAATTTGATTGTTGCCATCCATTGCTACTGCCAAAAACATAGTACCCAAATATTTACTTTTTAGATGTGCCCCGTCTATAACTATCAAAGGCCGCAAATGTCTCAAAAAACTTTGAATCTAACTAAAAATAAATAAAATAATATAAATACTAATATTATATAGTGATTTATAAATTTAGGAAACCATAAGAAAAATACTAACCGCAGCACCAATAGCCACAAAAAAATATTTCAAAATGGCCAATTTTACCTGTTGCAATATGGGTCACTGTACTGGGGTTTGCCTTCTTTAGTTTATAAAAATAAATATGACATTCTTCAAAGATTTCTCTGGGCACCATTTAAAAGTTCAAAAGCATAATTCTTTCCCATACAAGCTTGTTGATAAGATAAATCAACTTTATAATGTAATCTAAAATCATTCATAATTTTTTTACCACGGAATATTTGTTTGTTGTCTTTAAGTTGATCTTTAATAATATGACCAACAACCTTCTTGTTTGCCTGATGAATATTGGGATAAGTCTTCGTTCTCGAACAAGTATGAATATCGTTAAAATATCTAACTTGAAAAATATTTGGACTTTCAAATGTATATACTCTAATATGCCAGTTGTAGTCTTTGTTTCGACATGATGCTTCAAATCTTTTATTTGATGATTGCTTGACAATTAACTCAAAATAATAACTAACACACATTTTACCTAGTTCTAGTTGGAGATCATCTTTAGTATTAAATCATTGCCCTTCTTTCATATTTGAAGATGTTGACTTATAACTTTTAAGTTCATTATCAGTAGGATCCGGCAAAGACTCGGGCAATGTACGAAAATCTATAACTGGAATTTTGTACTCATAACCTTCATCCATAAGAGTAGAAAATTTGGACATTTCAAAATCATCATTTAAATCAAAGTTTTCTTTTTCAAATCATAATTTTCTTTAATTACAGAGTTACTACCAACATCATCATCCTCACTAACATATAATGTAAAAATATGATTTGGATCATTAACAACAAGATTTATAAGAAATAAACAATCATTATCATTTAATATCTCAATTGAATGAGTGTATATAGACATATTATAAGATAATCTTATACGTTTTTAAAATCAAAATATTAAAGACAAGATGTTTCAATTCCTGAAATGTAATATTGACCGGTAAAGAAATAGCATGTCTATTACATCGAACTCTTATAGGAACATACTCTTCGACTTCATTATTAAACTTCCATTTTCTACCGCTACATATAACAATGTTAACAAACATGATTGAACGTTTGTGATTGATATTTTGTAAAACATAAGATGGATGAAATGTTGGTGAAGATTTATATAAGATATTTGAATATTATATATAGTTTCCATACATTAGCTATGGTAGTTAGTATATTAATTATAATAATAGAATTAGAAAAGAGAGACTTGAAAAAATAAATATATTTTAAATGGTAGTCGCGGCGATATGCATCGCTAACCGGCGAGATGAGCCTTTTACGACATTCGCAATACGAGCATTCTCAGGTATCACCGGCCACAAACTTAAGTTTTGCTTTTTTTAATTTCTAGTGATATTAAATGATGGGGTATCGCTAGAGGGAGATATTAACATTTTTTAAGGTGATACAGTGGTGATACCACATGCATAGGTATCGCCGGGCAGAGATATTGGGACACTTGGTCATTCCTGATTGGTATGATATTTTAGTAATATGATGGATCAAAGGCTATTATTCAAAACTAGATTGGTGAAATGGCCAATCTGGTAATTTTCTCTTTCCAACGCAGGTAATCGCACCGAAGTTGATTGATTTGACAAGGCAGAAGTTACCATTTCACCAAGAGCATCACACAAAAAAAAAATCAAAACCACATCAAAAAATTATATATGTTTTAAAAACTTTAAAAACCTCTTTAATAGTGAAACCTAAAAAACACTCAAAAACATTGTCACATCATCATCACCTATTTATTTATAATTACCAATCTTTTTATATTAATATAAACTATAAATGAAATATTTATATGTCTTTTGTTGAACGAAAAATTTAAAAATTTAAAATTTAAAACTTAAATATTATTTTTCTTTAGAGGGAAATTTTAAATTTTTAAAATTTAAATATTTTTAGTAAGAGAAAAAATTCTAAATACTAAAAACTTGAAATTCAAACATTACATAACTAAATTTACAATAACTAAATAATATATAACTTAAACCATACAACAATTTAACTACGTAAATATCATACTTTGCCCTAATTTTCTCACAGATCTTTTTATGGAATGCGACTTGCTCGGATTCATGTAAGTTGTATCCTTAAAATGAGTTTCTTGTTCACATATTGCAATCTCTTGTTCACGTAATGCGATCTCTTGTTCACGGGCTTGAACATCTTTACCATCACTATTAAATTTTGAAACTGTCCGATGACCTCATTTATTTGTTATGAGTCGGCTTTACTTTGCCATTAGACTTACCTTTAGCCATTGGGTTTAGCCTTTTTTGTGCCCATTGGATGCAGAAGTTCTTCAAGCTTATTCCCGTAATCATCAGCCGTTATGTCATTATCATAATTGAGATCAAAGTAGTTGTTAGTTTCAAATGAAATATTACCAGGAGATCTTTTACAGCTTACACTTTGACTGTGCTCAAGATCTGTTTGTCCTTTCCACTTCAGCTCGTCTTTAAGAAGGATCCAAACATGATCGTACATAAATTGTGTACTTTCAAAGGCTTCATACTTCTCATAAGCACGTCTAAGCAATTGATCATCAGAACAACCACTTATTTTTTGTTTTCATAGTTAAATATAGATGCCGCTGAATACACTCACCTTTCGTTCTATTATATGTTAGTGAGAAGGTAGGTTATTTGTTGTTCTTACCATATTGCTACCCCGTTTGAAGTACTTATGGACCCTCTGCCAAAAGTCATTGTTCTTTTGAGAGTTCTAGATAATACAGTCGTTTGAAATATGTAACCATGACTTGGTAAGCACTTCTTCTTCCTCAAATGACCATGATCTTCTTTTTTGGTTGTTTTAAGGATGTAAGTGCTTTGCTCTTCTTCTTTTTGATGGTCTTGATGTAAAGGGATGGAGATTCATCCACACTACCTCTAACGCCCGAATTTTTATAAAGGCCAAAGTGCAAAAGAAGAGAAGAACCTTGAATGAAGTGTTGAAAGGCCAAAGTTGAAGGGTGAAAAGTGTAAAATAGTACAAAAGTCAGAAGTGGGTGTATAAAGAGCATGGTCGCCCATGCTCTTTCTGCTGCTATTTTCCGAAGAAGAAAAGAAAGAAAGAAAGCTGGGTTTTGTGTTTTCTCTCGGTCGAATTGTGAAGAAGAAAGGTTAGTAGGTTTTTGTGATTAATTGGTTCGGTTTCTTTGAGGTTTCAATCTTAGAAACTGATTTCTATGTGTTCTTGGTGTTTGGGTGTTTGTTTTGGCTTGTTCTAGGTGTTTGAACTCTTGTGCATGCAAGTTGGGAGGAGATTCACTTGTTTGCTGCAATAGGTGAGTTCTAGGACCCCGATTCTATGGTTTTAAACTTCTTTGGGGCTGAAAATGCATTTAAAATGTTTTACAACCGTTATGTATGATAACTGTGTATGTATGTGTATGAACTTCTATGTTCTATGAGGTTGTAAGCTTGTTCTACGAGTTTAGCATGATAGATCTATGTTAAGAATGTATGAAAATGAGGTTTTAGAACTGGTTATAGCATAAGTCTCATTTACAGGTCTGATGGTTCATCCGCATTTACACTGTGATAATTCCCTAAGTGTTTTGTTCACCCGTATTTACTTTTGTTCACCCGCATTTGCAGTTGTTCACCCGCATTTGCCTAAATTCAGCCTAAGTGTCCATCGGCATTTCTTTTTATACATGCGCATTTGCTACAGTGTCCATCAGCATTTCTTTTAAGACAGAATAATTACCAAGTGGTCATCCGCATTTGCAAGTTGTTCATCCGCATTAGTTTTTGTTCACCCGCATTAGTTTTGTTCACCCGCATTGGTTTTGTTCACCCGCATTTCTTTAAGACTTAAGGAATTTTCTGGAATTTTGGAAGATAAAAAAATTAGGGTTTGACCATGGTTGACTTGATGCTTGTATCTGATTATCTTATGCATGTTGTGGGCTGCCCTTATGTGTCTATTATGATATTAACATGTGAATTTATGTGGATTGCCTATGATCATAAAGTATTATTATTAATCAAGTGAAAGATTAATATTAACGAAAAGTGGAACATAAAGAATGAAAAGACTTGCAAGTAAAAATTTACAGGAGGTGCACAACCATGTTGTCGTTAGCTCAACTGTGTACGGTTTAGCTAACCCAAAGGATGTACACAGGGTCAATCTTTAAGATTGAGGGGACCACTGTTGCTGCCCTGGTACTGGAGTCAGCATATGTGCACCACGGATGGAGTCTATTTATAGACTTCAAGGCCCAGTACCAGGTTTATGCGCATTATATGGGGGTATAGCACTTTGGTCCATATCTACAGTGAAAGATAATAATAAATAAACAAGAAAGAGAATTGTGATGATGTAAATGGATATGATTTGTATGTATGATGTGTGATCACATCCTAAAGAAAGATAAGAAATTTTCTTTTAAGAAGTATTTTGTATACAAATCTATCAAGATATTTTTATGATTTTAAAACTAGAACTCACTCAGCAAAGCTGACTTTTATGCGTTTTCAGTTAGCAGGTAATTTGCTGAGGATGGCACTCGGGGAGGCTACTCGTCGGGATTTAGCTGACATCCATTCATGATCTATAACATTGTTGTTTTGTAATGCAAATTAAGGGTCTTTTGTAACTATTAATAAACCTGTATTGCTTAGCAACAGTGTTTATAAATTAATAAATAGCTTTTGATGTTTAATTCCACTGCATAGTATTAATGGATTATGAAATGTTTATTTTAATTAAGCTGTGATTGACGACGACGACGATGACATCAACAACAACAACAAAAAACAACAACAATAATAATAATAATACTTATTATAAAAGTATTTAGTAATTATATAGTTAAGTATTCAAATAAGATAATACTTATTAATAAATTTAAAGTATTATAAATAATATAATATATATTGTAGTGAATTAAATAATCTTATATTATTAAATAATGTATTAATAATATGTACTAGTTAGAAGAAGTTTATTAAATAAGGGATAAAATAGGAATGATTATATAGAACACTTATATATAATTCTTAAGAAGTTGTATTACATATCTTAATTTTTTTGTAAAATTACATTTGTTTTCCAAAGTTTTGCTTATAGATATGAAACTTGAAACATTTTATAAAGTAAATTATCATTTGTATCCCTTACGTTTGCGCATTTTAATCACTTGCATCCCTGCAGTCTTAAAATTTCCATCCGCCCCCTGACGTTTCATTTTATTTCCATTTGAGTCTTTGTCGTTTTATTTTTATTTCCATTTAGGTCCAGATGATTGACACTTTTAGTTTTCCACTTAAAATTATTATTAAAAATACTAAATTACCTCTCATCACCACAATGACAACTGCCATCATCACCTCCCTTGCCACCACCACCACCACAATCCCTATCACCACCATGACAGCCACCCATCTCAACCTTCACAGTCACCCATCACCACCATCATAGTCCCCATCACCACCACCATAGTCCCCATCACCACCACCGTAGTCCCTATCACCACCTCCACAGCCCCATCACGACCACCGCAACCCCATCACCACCACCGTAGCCACCCATCACCACCACCGCAGACTCTCATAAGTGTCTTAATTCTAAAAGCAATTAACAATACTTCCTGCACAAATCGGCTCCCAACAACATGAAAAGACAAATCTAAACCCCTAAATCAACACTCAAAACTACAAATCTATCCACAAATCACATATACTAGAACCATAAAACAAAAATTTATAACGTTGAACTTCAATCCAACAATAGAAACCACAAACTGTTTATCAAAACTTCAAAACCCTAACAAAGTAACCACAAATAACACAAAAACTGTAAACAACAACTCACCATCATTCAGCAATTAGTACCTCCTTCCACCACCAAATCCACCACAGCCACCACCATAACCCCCGGGGATCCTCCTTAAGCACGATCCCCGGTAGCTCACTCATCCCCAACGACGCAAGGAGATCAATCGTCCCCTTATCGACCTCAATGCGATTCGTATTAATGATGGATTCATCGGGCACAAAGTTTATACGATGCTCTTGCTCCTCCTCCTGCAGCTTCAGCGAGATGCCTCTCACCGGACCTTTCTAGATCTGCTTCATCAGGTGTGTTGAGAATCCGACGATCTTGTTGCGGAGGCACTTTGAGGGGATGATGATGACTTTGAGAATCTTCTTGTTGGTGTGGAAATCAAGAGTCATCTTCGAGTAGTAGCGCTCGATTACTTGTCGAGATGACTTCTTCACGGTTTTTGTGCGGACGCGACCCATGGTTCACGGCAGTGTGTGTTGCGGCGAGGCGGTGGTGCGGCAACGGCGGTGGTTGCAGGGGCAATGGTGGTGGACATAGAAAGAGAGAAGAGAGAGAGATAGTGAGAGAAGATAGAATGGTGGGGTGAGATGGGGGTATTTTATTTAATTATAAGGGTAGTTTTGTCATTTTATAAAAATTAACGGAAAAATCTAACGACGTTAGTGTGTTGGACTCAAATGGAAATAAAAATGAAACGTCAGGGGTCGGATGGGAATTTCAAAACTGCAGGGATGCAAGTGGTTAAAATGGGCAAATGTCAAGGATGCAAATGGTAATTTACTTTATTTTATATGTTATGTTTGTCTTTTTTTTTTGTTTTAATTATTTGAAATTGGATCTTTCAGATGAATTTTAAAAATATTATTTGATTAATTATTTTTTTACTTTGAATTTTTGTCCTATTTGAATATTTCGAACTCGATTCGAATTCGACTTATCTTTTTTAAATCATGTTTAAAAAATTCAAATTCAACTTTTCGATGAAAATCCATAGTTTAACTTTAAAATAGAGAAAGATATATTTGTTTTATAGGCACAGAAAAGTCTCATGACTTGAAATACTAAAAACTCTATTACGCATTATATTATACTATAGATACACACACACTTTATTGAAAAACAAATAAAAGAAATAGTTAAGTTTTGTTATTTTTGAATTGGCCACGATAGTTTTAGTTCAAATAATTCCTAAGTGGACACTAATCTTGATTGTTATTTGACCACATTAGCAACTTGTATGCCATGCATTCATAGCTCGATTATCATAAAAATAGTATGTCATTCCACGGAATAGAATCCGAGACAATAGGTTCAAAAATGAATGATTTTACCACTAATTTAGGTGCAATGATTTTGTTGTTAGTTTGCAAACAAATTATCTATTCCTATTAATATGTTTGGTCGTGGTTTTTTATTTTTGTGTTTTTTAGGGTTTGTTTTGGGTGTGGGTTCAAGGTTTGAAGGTGGGATTTTTTTTGTGGGTTTTTGGTGTCTGGACACATGTCTTTGATGTGTGTTTCAATTATGTTTGTTTATAAGGGTCGTTGGCGTTGTCTTTCTCTGGGTTCCCGCTTCTTTCTTCCGTTATCGATACCCTGTCGATTCTCGCTATTAAGGTTTGGGTTTTCCTTTTGTTTGCTCCTTTCGGGGCTTTGATTTTCATTGGTTTTCTATTTTGGACCGTTTAGCTTTCTTGTTGTTTGATTTTCGTCTGTTTTGTGTATGGTGTTGGGCTTTGATTTAGTTTTTGGGTTCTGCATGTTCTGGTGTGATATGCATTTGGGGTTTTGGTGTGTTTTACTTTATGTATTTTGCTGATTTTGTGGTATCGAACCTTCATTTTGATTTTGATTTTAGTTTAGGGTTACATTAAAACTCGCATAGCCGTGTCAACGCGCGGGACCAAAACCTAGTTATCTAACTAAACTGAATGTGGAATAAAAAAAGAAAGATATTTTACCGACTTTACTTTTTAAGATATAGTAATGTGATTGGAGCAAATATATAAATTCTTTTGAATACATACATGGATGAACACACAGATTGATTTATGCATGCATCCACATTCAATTGATTTTTTATAAATATATAATTTTTAAACTTTCTTAAAAGAAATAATTTGAAAATTGGTAAATTAGTTTAATAAACTGTTCTTATAATATATTTTATACTTTGATTTAGAGGTGGGCAAAAAAACCGGTTCGGGAACCGGTTTGGGCAAAAAAACTGGAATCGGTTTCTGGCCCAAACCGGTCCCGACCCGGTCTGAACCGCCGGTTCCTCAATAGGTTTGAAGTTTCATGTGTTGAAACCGGTTTCAAACTGATCCGGTTTTCAAACCGGTTCCCAAACCGGTTTTTAAAAAGTAGCCGTTATAAAACGGCTATATAGCGGTTATATAGCCGTTTTTTATGTTTTTTTTACCATTATACCCTCATTAAGCTAGTATAAATATGTATTGGATGTTTTGGTTGAACCACAACAAGTTAAAACACTCTCTACTATCAAAAAACGCTCTTTATTCTCAAATACGCTCAATACTTTCGTTCAATTAAAAAAAACTCTCAATACTCTCGTCCATTTCAAAATGGCTTCATCAAGTACTCAATCATCCGTTGCTTGTGATGCGTCTTCAAGCAACGTGATGGTAGCAATCCTTCCTACGAATAGGACCCCGAAATATGGTGCAATTACGATTTATGTCAAATGGCTAACGATCCAAACAAAGCTCGTTGCAAGTATTGTCATAAGTTTTTCAAAAAAGATGCAAATACAACTTTAAAAAACCACATTGCGAATAAATATTGCAAGGCTTTGAAAGGTGAACCGTCACAAGGTCAAGCTTCGATGACAAGTGAAGGGAATGTTTGGGCTTATGATGTTGATGCGGTTCGTGAGCAAATTGCGCATTTTGTAATTCAAGAAAGTTTGCCATTCAAACATTTTGAAAATGAACGTTTGACCCGGCTAATTCAACGAACTCTCCAACCGCGATACACACATGTAAGTCATGCTACACTTAGAAGAGATTGCTTAAAAATGTGGAAAAAAGCTAAAAATGAATTAATATCTTATTTTGAAAATTTACAAACCGGTGTTAACTTAACTAGTGACGTTTGATCGACTCCGCATGGTTCACCGGACTCGTACATTTGTGTCACCGCCCATTGGGTTGAACCCGGTTCGTGGCAAATGATGAAACGTACGATTGCGTTTGAATTGTTTGATTATCCTCACACTGGGCAAAACATTTTTTATCTTATTGGTAAAGTTATTAAAACGTATAAATTAGAAAACAAAATATTTTCTATATCTTTTGATAACGCGTCAAATAATACGCTTGCGATAGAACATTTAAAATTAAAATATAAACCAATTTGTGACGGTGTGTTTTTTCATAGTCGATGTGTTGCGCACATCATAAACTTAGCCGTTCAAGACGGTTAAAAACTATTGAAACAGTAAAAGATAGTTTTAAAAGAACGTTACGTGATATTTTTAGCAGTAACCAAAGATATAATAGGTATCGCAAGTTTTGTAAAGACACAAATTCCAAATGTTTAGGTCCGAATTGGGACGTACCTACAAGATGGAATTCGACTTGTAACATGTTTGAAAAGGCTATTAACCAAAAAATAAGTTTAATAGCCTTTCATAACGCTTTGGTGAGTCGTGGAAAGGCTTCGACTTACCATCCATTGGGTTGGGCTATTATTGAAGAAATAACCAAAATGCTTAATGTTTTTAAAACCGCAACTACTTGTCTTTCTGGAGTTTATTATCCAACGAGTCCATTAGTACTTCACCAAATTTACTTAATGACTTCAAAATTAAATGAGTTGTCGTGTAGGGGTAGACCTTATTCGGATATGATACCAAAAATGAAATAAAAAATTAAAAAATATTTTAAAGAAATGCCTCCGGTTATTACATGTGCCGCTGCCTTAAACCCTTGTTTAAATACGTCGGGGGTTGAAACTTTACTTGATAAAATTAATTTTAATTTGGATTTAGAAGAAGAAAACCCATATTATGCTCAAAGTGCAAAAAATAATTTTAACACACATTTAGGTCAAATGTTTGATGTTTATTTAGCAAAATATGGTGAAACATCAAATATACATGAGTCTATGCGGCATGCGGCACATGAAGAAGGTTCAAGTCATCCAATGTTTGCTTTGTATAATACTTTAAAAGATGAATGCAATAAACATCAACGTGGTAACACTCCGAGTAGTGAAATCGAAAGGTATAGTGGAACAAACTTTTTATCCACCGTGACTCCACAAGATTTTAAAAATTTAACTTGTTGGCTTTGTGGAAAGGTAAGGAAGATCAATTTCCAATCCTATCCACCATGACCCGAAATTTACTAACCGTCCAAGCTTTCATGGTAGCTTCAGAATTTGCTTTTTTTGTTATTGGCAGGATTATATCAATACGAAGAACCCGACTCACTCCCGAAGCAGTTGAAATGTGTATTTGCTTGAAGGATTATTTAGATGCAGCTGAAAGAATACAAGATAAATGCTAATTTGAAGAAGAATTAGAATATGAAGCCGAAATATATGAAGACGAAGTAGACGATGGATTGACACCCGGAATGACCGATGATGAAGCAGCATATGACGAGTTCATTCGTAATACCTTGGGTTCTGGTGGCGAAAAATAAAGTTTACATCATTTGAATTGTTTATATGTTTTGAATAGTATCTTTATTTTACATTTTATGTAATCTTTGATAAAAATAAATAATCATATTTAATTTTTCATGTATCATAAATCATAATTATATTTTTATTTAATGTTTTATGTTTTATGTTTTAATATTTATAAATAATTTATATAAATATGTAATCTTTGATAAAAATAAATAATGTTTTAGATCAATTGAACAAATTTTGAATAATTTGATAAGTGTGAAAAACTTCTGAAATTTGGTAAAGTGTTCAGGCGCATGAGCACTGTTTTGGCGCATGAGAACTGTGGGCGCATGAAAACTGTTTGGGCGCATGAGCACTGTGGGCGCATGAGCATTGTTTGGGCGCATGAGCACTGTTTGGGCGCATGAGCACTGTTTGGGCGCATGAGCACTGTTCGGACGCATCTGTTTGGGGTTTCTTCTTTGGACTGTTTTGGGCGTTTGGAAAATTTAAATTTAAAAAAAAATGAAAACCCGAACCGGTTTTCAAACTGGCCCAGACCGGTTCGATAGATTTGAATATCCTAGCTCTGAAACCGGTTTAGGAACCGAACCGGTTTGGGGTTCAAACCGGTTGAAAATAAACCGGTTGAAACCGGACCAGTTTGAAACCGAATCGGTTTGGCCCCAAAAACCGGTTTGTACACCTCTACTTTGATCCTTTTATTATTTAACTAAAACTAATAATCTAACTTTTTATATATCTGGTCAAATGCGAATACAATTTTCTTTTATTTTTACCCCTTTCCGAATATATTGTTACACCATGTTTCTCTATCCACATACGGATAAAGTATTGTGTAACCACAACTTAATATGATTCTTTTTATCTCCTTAACCACGTGAGTATCATCCCAAAACACACGTTCGCGTCGTTGGAAAATACTAGCTGTTAACATTAAACCTAGAGTAAAAAATGTTTGAAAGAGGTTCAAATACAAAGTGTATTTTTGCTACAAAGTGTGAGAAGACACAATAAGACAAAAAAAATCACAAAAAATTATATCTCACAATCTAAATCGAATTTCAAAAATTTAATTTCGAGCTTTTGTTCCCCTAGCTGTTCTCACTAAGAAAAAAAAATAAACGAAAAATATAAAAATAATGATTTTTTTTTTATTTTTTTTATTTTTATTCTGAAAGAGGACGACGAGAGTAACAGAGACTACGAAATATTTTTTTTTTAAATTTGATTTAGATTGTGAGATATAATTTTTTATAATTTTTTTAACTTCATTATATATTTTCATACTTTATAAAAAAAAATACATTTTATAAAATAATCTCATCGGATTAAAATTATTCGCAACTTCCCATTGGATTTAATATTTGAACACAGAAAAGTAGGAAGCAAGCCTGATATTTATCACCACTAGCGAATCCACACTTACATTACTTTAAAGGGCGTCGATCGTCATCCCCACTGTCTCTGCAGATTACATCTCCTCTCTTTTCTCTCTGAAGTTGCAGCACCGGAGACGGTGGAAACAAGATGGCGCCGCCGGCAGCGGTGGAGGGAGGTGACGGTGGTGGCGGAGAACGACAGCAGCAGCAGGGCGTTGGCCAGATGTTCACCGGAATCATAAGGATAGTGGTCATATATTACTTCGCATCCAAGTTCTTTTCTTCCAATAAACCCTCGTCTTCCGGATCCGATCCTTCTGTTCAGATCTACAATCTCTTCCAAAAATCTGAACCTCTGGTACCGAGTTAACAGTTAGTCGTGTTTCGTATTGTAAATCATTTCAATTGTAAATCTGGATCACCTATTATTCTGAAGAATTAGTATGCTGAAGAATTACAGGATCACTTTGGATGTCGAGTGTTTTTTTGCACTTGGATATTGACTATTATGGGTTTTGGTGAAGTACTTGACAGTTTTACATTTGAGCAGATTAGGGTTTGACTGAAATTAGCTAGAGTAGGGTTTCAAATATGTTAAATTTAGACTGTTTAGTGTGTTATAGGCTGCTTATGGTTGGTAGAAGGTTTTATGTAGTGAGATTACATCTTCTTGAACAACCAACTGATTTGAGTGATGGTATAGTGTATATTAGTTCTTTGTTCGGCTGTTTTATGTTTTAGTTACAAGTAAAGACATACATAACTAAAGATGAGTAAGAACTAGAACAAATATCATACAAGCTTGAAAACTTGTTTCTCTAATGATCAGATATCCAGATTAAATAGTCGAAAATAAAAAATTTACAATTTGCATTCCTTGTGTATGTAAATTGAAAATTGTTTTAATATGCATTTTTTGTCTAGGATATGTGGTTATATCTATCTGAAAATGAGAAGTTCAACGAGTTTGGGAATGAAGAGTTACTAATATGGCATGAGTCAAACATACCTTATGCAGTTTGGGGACCAGAGAGCACCAGGACTCTTTCGTTGAAGTATTATCCATCTGAGGTAAATATTCTGAAGCACCTGAAGCTTCATCCTCTTTTGATTTGGGCTGCTTAATATCGTGTTAGTTGATTTTCTAAATGCTTATCATTTTGGATGTCAAAGCTAATATCCTAATTCGACCTCCGTAAACAGCCATTGTTTTAAGAAAATATATATTTTTCTTCTGATAGCTGCACTAACTTAATCCCTGGGGATTCAATTTTTCCTTCAAAAATGAACATATGCATGCTAAATAATTTAGGGCGCCTTGCATGCTCAATGAACATTAGCTGCTAACGATATGTGTTGGTTGCTATGGGGATGTGGTTTTTAAAGTGACTACGTGACATTGTAAGTGCTATTTATAATTATTCAGTATTTTAGTTTTCAGTTTAATACTAGGGTTTATAGCCCACAGGCCAAAGTTAGGTTTTTATAGTTTCTAGTTTTTGTTCTTCTTATATATTGAGGGTTTACTTTCATTGTCAAACACACCATTCCATAATAATAATTCCATTTTATTTTACAGTAAGAATCATAATCATGTAGTCAAGGATAATAAAACCGGATTTAAAAATTTGTATTTGGATGTTATATTGTTTGAAGTTGTAACAATTAGATGTTTAAGGATTTGATGAATATTGATTATTGTTTAACATCATTAATAGATAAAATGATAGAAAAAGACGTTTCTCAAAAAAATAGGAGGGACATGTTGTGCATGGTAGTAAAAGTGTCTCAAATTAGGTATAAGATGGGGACATGGGGTTAATATTTAATTAGTTAAAAGATGCTAGTGTAGTTTTATCCATCACTCTGTGTAAGAGTTAGTTTACAAATTTCATTATTATTACCCTTGTATGATTGTTTTCCTTGATTGCTCTTAGCTATATTTGTATGCTATCTGGATTACTACCCAATTACTATATTGTAAAGAAAAAGATAGTTTTGGAGCCAGGGGGTCTTAGTGGGAGTAGCCTCTTTATCCCCTAGGATAGAGGTAAGATTTGCCACCATCACACCCTCCCCAGACTTTACCGATACCTATACTACCAGTGGAATTAATGAATTATACTAGGTGTGTTTTTTGTTTTGTTTGTTTGTTTGTTTGTTTGTTTGTTTGTTTCAGATGTTGTGAAACTGATCATTCGATCACTAAATAATTAGCCAAACAGTAGCCGAATCAATTTATTCAGATATCAAAATCAATTTTATCACATCTCGTTATAATAATCAGATAACTTGTCTCAAAATATAAATCTAAGCACCCCTATGTTGTTAACTTGTCATACACACCAATATACTGTCACTCAATATAATTTGTATTTGAATTTCAGGCTTTGAAGCATAATGGGAGTCTCTTTGCTCATGTCTTCTTTGCACGTTCAGGGTATCCAGTAGACCCCAATGACCCTGAGTACCAGCCTTTGTCTGCCTTTGGACTGAAACACCGTAATTTTTTTTGTCTCATCAAGTCAACTTTAAAGTTCTATGATTTAAAAGCTGCTTTATTATTGGTCCAAATTGCGAGCATGTGTATAGTTATCTAAAGAACATTGTTTTTTAAAATTTGCAGCTGTGGTGACATACTTGCCAAAGTCAAAAGCAAACAAAAAAAAGAGTCTATTGAGGAACTCCAAAGACACCAGGGAGGATGGTTCATCTGAGGTTTGTTCAACTTTATCATTATGTATGCTCTATATTTGTTGCGGCATTTTTTTTGTTTGGAAAAGGTTAAAGCTAAAATTACATACTTCACCCATTATCATCTCAAATGGTTTGATCCACAAGAGTTTGATTGAATTTATTTTGAAGCCAAAAAGTTACTTTAGGGTATTCTAGACACTTAGATGAGCCAAATGCTTCTATTGACATGCTGTGTACTAAATGCAACTGAGTTTAATTTCAAGTTTATTTAGTTGGTTGTTTTTGATATAGTGTTTGTTCATGTTTCTAATTACTTTATCGCCCACCCACTCTAAAAACAAAAGGATAATATATACATAAATAAGTTATGCACTATGTCGTGGTAAAAAAAATGCAGCAGTTTCTGCTTTGTGTTGCCCCAAAAATGCAACATTTTATCTCGTGAGTTCCAATCCGAATTTACTTGCCATCAGTAATCATTATTTGAAAGTAGTGACCTTCATTTCATCCACAAGTTTCCTTTACATTGCCCTAATTTATGTGTGGTGAGTGGTAACACTTGATTAAAAGACAAGGCATTCCAGTTACACTATTTGAAATTTGAATGGATGTATATTTTTCTCAGGGTGTTGAAGAACCTCAAGATGATTTGAAGGATGATGGTCCTACGGAGTACATTTCATATTGGAAACCGAATATCACAATTAACCTGGTTGATGATTTTACAAAGTATGTAAACAATGTATAGTTTCCACCATAATCTTCTGTTCAAGAATGGATCTCTGTGCTGACATGGCAATTTTTTTAACTGTTCGCCAGGTACTCTCAACGTGCTATTCCACCGAATGTTGCTCCTTGTATCCTCCTCTTCTCCATCTCTTAAATGTTTTCACCTGTTACATTCATTTCCTTCCTCCACCCCCCCTACAAAACGTTTGAGAACTTCGCATTTCTACTAGTTCATTTCTACTAGTTGCAGTACTATGAGTTTCTTGACTTGAGTTGCAGACATGAATATTGAACCTACCACAGGGAATTACTATCCAACTGTGTACTTTAACGAGTTTTGGTTACTTCGAGATAAGCTTATAGCGATTAATGAAACAGTGACCGAATTGCCTCTTCATCTAGAAGTGGCCCCAATAAGCATGACCAAATGGCAGCTATTCCTGCAGATTGATCAGTCATTCCAGATTCACCGCAGTTATGGAAGTATGCTTGATGGAGAAGCTGATGAACTTAAGGTAAACTTCTATTCTCTTAATTTTTCTCTTAATTTGGCAAGATTTTTGGCTGCATAATTGAAAAGTTGGTACTTGGTACATATCTAGAATGCAGTCCTTTGGTACTTGTTTTGGGGTAACTGCTCAAGAGTAACCAACTTTCGCCTGATTTCGTCTTGGGGTAACAATCTTGTTTACACCTTATAAAGGATCTTAAACTTTCCAAAAATTTTAGTTCAAGGTAATCAGATTTGGTTACCTGGTCAAAACAATTATGTGCTGGTAGGTTTTTTTTTTCCTGAATGGCACCTGGAAAGCCAGTTATTTTCGAAGATTACCCTAAAAAGGAAACTTCACAAGAATTTGAGCCTTTGCGCAAGTGAAAGTAAAGAGCGTTACCCAAAACATAAATCTGACCGAAGTTCATTTTCTTGTTATCCAACTTGCCTTTTTCTCATCCTGGATGATTTTGTGATGAATATAACAATCCATAATATTGTTGTTAATACAGAGAGTGTTTGTGGAAGGAAATCCCTATCTTCTTGGAATCACCATGGTTGTTTCACTGCTTCATTCAGTATTCGACTTTTTGGCGTTCAAGAACGGTAATGCCAAAAATCATATTTGTGCTTTTTTCAATTCTGAATAAAAGCATTTTGTTTATGATTAATTTTATGCAGATATACAATTCTGGAACAAAAACAAATCTATGGAAGGACTTTCTGCGAAATCAGTGGTTGTGAGTTTCATTTGTCAGCTCATTATCTTCCTTTACTTGCTGGACAACGATACCTCATGGATGATACTTGCAAGTTCTGGGATTGGTGTCTGCATCGAGTTTTGGAAAATAGGGAAAGCGATGCACATTGAGGTATGCATCAAGTTGTATGAATGTTATCCTAGCAATATAACAGAAGAAAGGAATTGTTATAATTCTTATAGTTAATTTAAAAATTGATAGTAATTAAAGTACATATTACCTTTTTTTCAGGTTGATAGAAGTGGGAGCATACCTAAATTAAAATTTAGAGATCGTGAGACGTATGCTGGAAACAAGACAAAAGAATATGATGATCTTGCAATGAAGTATTTATCATATGTACTTTTTGTACTTGTAGCCTGCTCTTCTGTATATTCACTCATGTATGAAACCCACAAGAGCTGGTACTCCTGGATTCTCTCCTCACTTACTAGCTGTGTATACATGTTTGGTAAGCCCCTACACAACTGCATAACAAGTTCACTTAATAGTTTAGTTTTTGTTTTATATATGGGAGTGATCACTTTTGTCCATTGAATCGTATATGATTGGATGGCTGAGATTATCCTCTATTATGTCACTTTTCACTCCATGAATCGAGACCATCAGCTCCATGATTAAAGGCCAAACAGTGGTTCCTTTGGTTCTTAGTTATTTAACTGCTCTCAATTGAACAAATCCCAATATTTATATGTAACTCTTTAGTTTTGTATTGTGTTTATTAAAAAAGATCTAAGGGATCTGGGTATATTAGCAATTGTATTCTACCGCTCATGCTTGGTCCTGTTACTGTGTTGTTTCAGGTTTCATTATGATGTGCCCACAGCTCTTCATCAATTACAAGCTAAAATCAGTTGCTCATTTACCATGGAGGCAGATGACTTACAAGTTTCTCAATACAATCATTGATGATCTATTTGCTTTTGTGATAAAAATGCCAATGCTACATCGACTTTCTGTCTTCCGTGATGGTACGTTTGAATCTAACTTTACTGATAAATGCCAGATTGAGTAACGGGTTTGGGTCATATTAGGTCTTTTTTATATGGGTTGAAAGTGGTTGACCTAAAATAACCTACTTTTTTATATAGAATTAATGTGTCTGATGTTATTACAAGATTTATATTATTCCAGTAATAATCTACTTTTTATGAAAAATGCTTTAGGAGGTCTTATGCATAATATTTGGCAACTATTCATCCCACTTGACCCGTTTTTTTTCTAGCTATTTTTTTTTTTTAATTTTTAATAAACTGAAAACATAACCTCTGTGAAATCGTCTACTTATTCCATTTTCACTGAGAATGTTTTTCTTGTCAATTTTATGGTTGCAGATGTTATATTTTTGATATATTTGTATCAAAGATGGGTTTATCCGGTGGACAAAAAGAGAGTGAATGAATTTGGATTTGGTGGGGAGGATGAAGATGAGGCGGCTGTAGCCTTGGCCGCAGGCTCTGGCAGTACTGCGGAGGAGAAGAAAACCAACTAAGAACTCCTGACCTAATATTATATCAAGTTTTGGGATGATGAAAAACCATAGGGTTCATAGTTTTATGTTAAATTTTGTTTGATTATCATTTACTTATATCTGAAGTTGTTGATCTAGATAGTATTATGTTTGTAGTTTTAAATTAGCAGGGTCAATTCTTCATCCATTTTAAAAAAATCCCGGGTTCTAGAAACTAGTTAATAGAATGATTCGAAAAGCTGCATATCTAATCGATTATCAGATGCTGCTTACAAACCTCCTGATCGATGCGATCTTTTCAACCCCAGTTTACCTACATTGTTATTTCTGCATTTGTCAGGTTTGAAGCCTTTTCCTGCTCTCCTCACACTCGAATCTCAATAGTTGATGCAATTTGAAGAAGTTTACCTCATAAAAGAACACACTTCGAATTTAAATTGAGTATTTAAAGTGATTATGTGATAGGCTTGTATATAGCAAACTCCGACATCTTCAAAAATTTACCGTCAATAAGGCAATAAAAGGAGATTATTTTTATCTTCTATGATAATAGTTGGGCAATCCATAATCTTCCTAGTTCGATATCTTAAAGTTCTTTAATCAAATGACATTCATTTTCAATACCTATCAAATAATTAGAAGATGCTTAAGTAGTTGAGTGCTTTATTTTTATCATGGACAATAGCATATTAATGGTAGTTTTAGAGAGTGTGAATTCAATGTTCTAAAAATAGAGTTGATTAAAGAATATACTATGATAGTTAGAAAAATGACCAACTTTTATTACACAAATTATCACAGTTATTACAGTGAGACACTAGGTAGTTCAATTTGTGATTTTGTTTATTTATTGATGAAAAAGAATGTTGCACACAATGGGATTATATAAGCAAGGAACCTAAATCAAGCTAATAGGTCCTAGGATGCCTAATAGCATTCAGAGCTCGTTTCCCATATATATGTGAGTGAGTATCATATATTACGAGGGATGGTTGTGAGTGAAAGATATAGAATATTTATGGGGATTGTATCGTGTTTCTTTATATTTGGGGAAACACAAAACAACCTTCACAAATTTTATAACATTTTTGAAAATGGTTGTTAGTGGATGAGAGAGAAAATATAACGATAAAGGTATGAAAAAATATTATTTAATTGAAAATGAAAGAGAAAAAATAATAATATTTAGTGTAATTATAAGGATGGATTATGAATACTTTAAAATTTCTGTTACTCATATTACATGTCATTTGGATAAAAAAGGAATTAAAACGTTCAAAACTAACAAAAACCACTTAACAAAAATGAGAAAAATATTCTTCACAGAGTGTCTACCACACAAGTTCTATTCGCACAACCTGAATCACTCTATCCTTTTTCACCACTAAGGTTCTTCCGATTGCCTCACAGGTTAATCAGTGTCTTGCTTTGGCCCAAATAGGTATCATTCCCTCAAATTCTTCTCATAAAATAATCAATTTTTCTCTATTGTTACCTCACATGACTTGTCTATTTCTCTAATCGGTTCACGTATTACACAAAACCTTCTTGACCTCACACATATCGTCTTCTTTGATTACTCGCACGAATACGAACACAACGAATCTTATACATTGATGATGTCTTCTTCTCTCAACGAATCACATAGATTGACGTTGCTTCTTCTTTGGTGAACTAGTCTTTAGTCTTCGGTCATTGATGTTCGATCGCATGCTGAAGTAGTTAGCTTTTGGATCTATGTTGTTGTCTGATCGATGTACTACCACTATTTCATGTCTCTACTATGACACTAAATTCTAGTTTTAAACCTTTTGATCTCAGGTATAAGCTTCACCAAGCTCCATACAAACTGTTTGCATTGAATTAACGAATATACAAGAACAAAACCATTTTTGTAGCCAAGACCGGGTCATAACTCATTCTTCTTTATATTAATTGAACCACACAAATAACCTAATATAAATTCCTATTCAAAATATGCGTAATTTGCTTCATGCTCTAACTCGACATTAACCTTTCCAAGATAATATTAAATACTAGCATCACAATCCTTCAACAATCCTAAGCATCGCTTTTTTCGTGTGCTCAGTTCTTCATGCGTGGAAAATGTACTTAAGGCTCTTATGAACGGTGTAGATATCATATGTATCTCCATACATATAATGCCTCCAAAAATTAATGTGAAAACGACAACAACGAGTTCGAGGTCATGGGATTATTAACCTCAAGGCTTCAGCTATTGGGAGGCATATGTGATAACCTTTTTGTGTTTCATTAGTATACAATCAAATCCCTTCTTCGAATCGTATGCGCTTGTGCCTAGTGGAAGGGTGAGAATCAAGGCGGATGCTAACCCCTTCTTCACTTCTTCAAAGCTTTTCTCGCGTTCATCATTCAATGAATACTTATTCCCCTTCCTTAATAATTATGTAAAGGGTAAGCTAAAAATAAAAAGCCCTTCAATGGATCTTCAACGGTAACTTACCAAACCAAGAAAACTCTGAACCATTGTGGCTGAGGTGGGTCTGTGTAACATACTAAATTTTGTAAATAAAACCCAGTTTAACAAGAAAATAAAGGAATACTTTGGTTTCAAATAAAACTCAAGGGCCAAAGGTGACAAAATGAAAGTTTGATGACTTAAAAGTGCCTATAAGAGAGGGGCACCTCCCTTGTTCCTTTCTTGCATTGAAAGTTTGTTAGATAGGGTGGATAGAGAAAGTTATTGGTTCTAGAGAGCAAAAGTAAAGATTCAAGCTCAAAGTTAAGGATTTTCGTATGTACTTTTATAGATCTACGAGTATGGATCATTTGAATAGATATAGTTGACACCTTTATGTGTGTATGTGGTAGATATTATGTAAGAGTTATCTTAGAGGCTGATGCTAACCAAAGATCTATTAGCATGCAACTGAAGTACAAGAAAGTTACCTCGAAAGATTTGACCATGCATAAGAGAAATTTACTAAGTGTCAAATCTTCCGAAGCCAAAGACATAGATCTTCCGAAGCCAAAGACATAGATCTTCCGAAGCCAAAAGTGAAGTCTTTCGAAGCTTGAAGAAAGCTTGAAGACAAAATCTTTCGAAGCTTGAATACTGATTTCTTCTGAATACTTAGAAGACATGTGTCCCTGACACACTTTTGACAAAATCTGAGCAACTTTCTGCTGCCAGCTCTGAAGACTCACCAACTTATACATTGTCTCTATACTTTTGTCAATTGTACATTATGTTGTCTGTGTCTGTAACTTTTCATTCTTGCACTTTTATTCTTTTTGTAATAGAATAGGATATGAGCTATGACATGTTATAGTCACTTGTCAAAAGTCAATCTATCTTTTGACTTTACATTGATCTTGTTGTCAAGATTAGTGTCCAGCTGGCCTTCAAAGTATGACCGGTTGTTGGTTGTAGTATAAAGTATCTCATGTAACTAGTATTAGGACTAAGCATTGTAACACTAGTAAAATTACTTGATAGCAATATACATCATATTTGAAAACCAATACTTGTGTTCTTGAGTTCTTTACTTGTTAGTTCTTTGTTTGTTTTCCAGGTTACCTATTTGATCTAGTAAGTGTGATATTCTCCAACTGTGAAACTGTTGCATAACCATAATCGGTCCTGCAATTAGTATCGAAGCTTTTTAGGCTCTTGATTGCAAAGATCTCACCATCTTGAACACTCTTTAGTTTCACACAAACACTTACTTGCTCAAATGACATCTCTCACACAAACTCTTCAGTTCCACCAAGGAAGTGGTATGAGATACTATCAAAGTACCTAGTTTAACATGGTTATAAAAGAGGTACTATTAATAGCACACTTTTCATCAAAAGAACAGGAAATGACTTGATGATGGTTCAAGTTTATGTTGATGATATTATCTTTTAGTCAACTAATGAAAGACTCTATAAAGAGTTGAGAAGCTGATGAAGAACAGGTTTGAAATGAGTGCCATGGGGGAACTCAATTTCTTTCTAGGAATTCAAGTAAAGCAAATTAACAATGACATCTTTATAAACCTGTCAAAGTATATACAAGGCATATTAACCAGATTCATCTGACTGACTGCAAGGTTGCTAAGACTCTCATAGCAAGAAACCACTCCCTAGGACCTGATCTTGAGGGGGATTGTGTTGATGAGCATCTTTATAGGGCTATGATTGGGTCTCTTATGTATCTAACAGCTAGCAGGCCTGATATCTTGTTTGCCACATGCATATGTGCAAGATATCAAGCCAATCCTAGGATGCCATACCTAGTTGCTGTTAAGAGGTTTCTTTGATACCTCAAAGAAGCTCCCAAACTGGAACTTTGGTATCCAAACAATTCTGACTTCAATCTGTATGCTTATACAAATAGTGACTATGATGGCTACAACATGACTGCAAAGTCTACATCTGGGGGATGTCGATTCCTTGGTGGAAGGATAGTCTATGGCAATGCAAAAAGAAATCTGTGTATCTGCATCAACTGCTGAAGCTGAATACATTGTTGTTGCAAGCTGCTGTGCTCAAGTGCTTTGGATTCAGAATCAGATGCTAGATTATTGATTCAACTTCAAGAATACTCCTATCCATATAGACAACAGTAGTGCTATCTCCATCATAGAGAATCTAGTGCAACACTTAAAGACAAAGCACATCAACATCAGGTATCATTTGATCAGATATAATTTTGAAAAAAGATTGATTAAACTGGTCAAAGTAAACACAAATAAACAATATGCTGATCTGTTCACAAAAGCATTTGATAAACAGAGATTTAAATATCTTGTATTAGCTATTTGGATGATTAACTTTAAGTATATTTTCTTAAATTAATTTCAAAATTGTTTTTCAAACATGTGTGTCTTTAATTTTGTCTAATTTATCACTTATATAAGCCCTGTTTATCTTGTAAGATTTTTTTTAAGTATACATTCCTTAAAATTTTAAGAATTATGGACAGATTTTCTTTCAGAAGACATTAAGTTGACTTTGGAAGAAACTTATGTCTTCAAAACAAATAACTACTTACTACGACGTTTACGTTCAGAAGAAATTCTGAGATATCTTCCGAAGCTTAAATTTGCTTTTAAGTATTTATATGTTTTGAAGGATAATTTTTTTCAGAAAGCAATTAAGCCTCAGAAGTATTATTCTCTTCTTGAGTAAAAACTTCTGAGTCTAAAATCTTTCGAAAGCAAATCTGTCTCGGAAGCAAAATGACTCTAAGTACATTGTCTTCCGAAGTAATTCTTCCAAAACTAAGGATTTCATAGTTTATCTTTTGCAATAACTTTGTCTCACATTCAAGCATATAAATAGCCTTTACAACGGATCTCCCTCTTTCTACTTCCTTTTCATCTGCAATCTTCTAGACCTAAATTACCCACAAACCCTTGTTGATTTTCCACTCTCTCTCACAAAAGCTTCAGAAAATGGCCAACCCTTAACCCCAAAATCAACCAGCCTTTGTCACGCACCTTCACAAACAACATAACCAGGTTGCTTTGTTATCGGCTGAGAAATACCCTGGTTTTTCAAGGATCTGCAACTTTCTTTCTTGCTCACCTTACCTCAGTTCCCTTACCATAGACCTTTCACTCTATGAAGATCAACTTCTTGAGTTCTGGAGGACCTGCCAAGAGGTCATTATGGATGGTGAGAAGATACTATCTGTAACGGTGCAGGGGAGGGTTGTGTTCATCAATCCAGCCACCATTAACCAACATCTAAGGCAGGATGATGAAGAAGGTGAACTGTCTTTCCCAAAAGAGGCAGTCAATGGCTCATTCCAGCCGATGGGCTATGAAGCGACTTCTCAGTCAAGACCTTTAAAAAAGGGAAGGTCTTTTCTCAGTGGAAGTACCTCCTCCATGTAGTCATCCACTCCCTATCAAACAAGCATAGAGGATGAGATCAAGTTTCTAAAGACCTTTCCTACATAGTCCATGGAATGGTACATGGGATCAAGTTCAGGTATTCACAATTTGTCTATACAAATTTACTTGCTAACTTAGATTTCTTAGAATATTACATGTTCCATAAATATGTCCAGCACATTCTCACTTATGAACTGAGCTCACAGTTAAGGGGAATAGGTAATGTTCTAAAATTAGGAAAGATAAAGCCCGGATCTTCAAGATAATAAGGAAAACCACTATTGGGTTTTTCAGGGTAGAAACATCCCTTGTCCTAAAAATGTTAGAGCTCCCTGCTCAAGGTGATAACTTGGCAGTCCCAGCCAATGTTGAACCCACACATTGTTCATCTTTAGCACCCCTACAGCCACAAATAACCATCACCTACCAAAGAAAATCCAAACACACGACTGAGCAGGCCCCCATATACTCACCCATGTAGGATGAAGTGGAACAAGAGCTCCCACTTCTCCTAAAGAGCAGACAACTCCCATTCCTTCTATGATCATTGCTGAGGTTCCTCATGCACAGCAGATAAGCTCATTACCCTAGCATCAAGCCTTCATCTTGAGTCTCAAAGCTCAAATAAACAACCTTCAGGAGAAAGCTACCATCCCCAGCCACTAGATCTTAATCAACCAATCCCCAACCTAGAATTCTATGATGATTAGGATATGGGATTCAGTGAGTATCATGAGTCTCTTCTCTACTCTCCTACTTAAGGAGAGATGAGTGCTACTACTACTCCCAAATCTAGCCCACATCACCCACCCATGACTGAGGTGGAACTATCTGAACAAGTTCAAGAGGTCTATATGGAAAAGGCTCTCACTTCTACAAGTGATTACATTTTTAAGACCTCAACCACGACAACCCAAATCCTTGGCACTTCTTATGAAGCTGTTATTGAGAAGGGGAAATCAAGAGACCAAGAAACAATATCTTATGGTGAGGGGATGACTTTGGTTATGTACTCTCATCTCCCATGATTCTTCTGATGAAGATGAGGGGAGTGTGCAACTAAAGGTGCACAAAATGACACAAACTTGCACATATTTGGTCTCTAAGGTTAGTCACCTGGAATCAAAGGTGACTACCTTACAAATGCAGGTGCTTAATTAGCAACTTGAGATAACCAATCTCAAGAGCAAGTTAGTTGAGAGGCCTGTCAGGCATGCTCAACCAGGTCCACAAAAACCTATGGATATGGTAGACCTAACCTCCAGCTCACCTATGCAAGTAGGTGATGCTACCAAAAAAGGGAAGAAAGTCACCACAGCCATGGAACTTAGGAGCATTGCCCAGAGTATGGACACCGAGTATTCACCACCCTCACTTGCAATTGTCTAGACTCAACAACCTCCTCATGGCCACATCAATGTGGATGCCATAGTTCAAAATTTATTTGAGTAAGGTGTACCAAGGGCTACGTCACCACCATCCCACTCTTCTGACAATCCAATAGTAGGATGGAGGTATGACAATGATAGAATAGCACTGGTGCTTTCTAGATATCAGGGTCAACAATAAGTTTTCAACTTTCATAACCTAATATTCTATGAAAGCTTTCCTTTGGTTGACCTGCCACTAGTCAATCCAAGGCAAAACAGATAGGCTGACAGGATAGTTGATAGGATACAGATGAGGGTGTTTGAGGAGTTCAAGACAAGAACCAGCTTATATAGACAGAAACTAGCAAGAAAAACAGTTGGTCAACTGGATATTAAGGTAGACCCTAAGATTAGCTTCGAAGGGGAAACCTTAGTTCAACTGTAGAACCTGTGAACCTTGAGATTCATACTCCTTCAGCACCCATTACCCTTTGTGAGACACCAGTTGGTGAAGGTGTCTCATAGCCTCTCCCTGGCCATAGCTCAAGTGCAGAACAAGCTCAAAAAGGCTAAAGCTCTCTCCTCCCTGAGTCATACAAGCTAGTGCTTGACAAAAAAATAAGGTCCTAACTTCTAAGTAGATTGAGGAGGAGAATAGGGAGAGGAAAAGTAAGGCAAGGGAAGAGAGGCTGAGGGAAGCTCCTAGTTTCATGCAGGCTACAATCAGGGATGCCCATAGGCCAAACACTTAGAAAGATGAGTTAAGGGCGCCAGATTGAACTACCTGGCAACCAGGAACTATAATATAGATAAGGTAATCTCTCTTCCCTTGAAAGAATTGAATGAACTGGCTGACACCAAGATGTCAAGAGAGAGGAAGGACGCTGAGGTTGCTGCTTTGCTCCTCAAGACCAAAGAAGAAAGAAAAAGAATAAAATTGTATAAAGCTCCTGTCCTCTTCCCAGTTCAAGAAAGGCCTGAAGTAGAGTCTGTGGCTGTTGAAGAAGAAACTCAAATAGGTAGGAAACAAGGCAGACAAAAGATAATTACCTATTTGAGTGCCACAGGTCTCTATCAGGTAACAACTCTACTCCCTCTATCTTATGAGTACATAGAATTTAAGTATCTTAAGTAGCTGGAACAAGAAGCTATCAAAGATAGAAAAGCTGCTAAGAGAAAGATGAGGGAGGAAGCTAAAAAATCAAGAGCTACCGTCAAAGCCAACTAGAAGAAATCCGAGGACAAACAAAAGATGGTGAGCTTGTTGAAGCTATATGGGTTCTCTGGAATAAGGCTTGGTCCCATGTCTCTATCCACGATGGATGAGCACATTAGGGTGATCAAGCAGAAGATCAAGAGGGGTGAGCTTCAAGACTTGCATTTTATAACAAGTTAAGCTGCAACTGAAGCTGAGGTCAGGGTTGAACCCCAACAGACAACACAATCTGGACCTAGTGCTGATCCACAGCTAGATTCATCTTTGGACCCATAACAAGGTCCTGAAACTTTTTCTGAATCTGTGAAGGGGAAGGACCAAACTAAGAAGGATAAAAAAGGAAGACAAGGTGAACAAGACCAACCTTATCAGTTGAAGTATAAAAAAAGGAAGAGGATGGCCATCAGAAGAGACTTAAAGAAGAAGAAAAAGTCTAAGGCATCCACCTCTACATCTTAGGATGAGTTAGAACATCCTGAGGGTGAACCAAAAGAGGCTGCTCAACAAACTCCATTACAAGTAGAGCCACTTGCTTCTACGAGACCTATCATATCTTGGGTATACTCTCCAAACCCAGACAAATGGTATGTCATAAGAGATCAAGGAGGTTCATAAGTATTCTTCTTGCAGAACATACTTGACCTCCCTACTCATGATCTCTTGGATATCAGAAAATACTATGAGAGCCTAAAGAATCCAGACCATTTGTCAAAATTAAATCTACCTTTTGACTTTACATTGATCTTGTTGTCTAGATTAGTGTCCAGCTGGCCTTTAAAGTATGGCCGGTTGTAGGTTGTAGTATAAAGTATCTCATGTAACCAGTATTAGGACTAAGCATTGTAACACTTTTGAAATTACTTGATAGAAATATACATCATACTTTAAAACCAACACTTGTGTTCTTGAGTTCTTTACTTGTTAGTTCTTTGTTTCTTTTCCTGGTTCTTTATTTGATCTAGTAAGTGTGATATTCTCCAACTGTGAAACTATTGCATAACCATAACTGGTCCTGCAATTGGTATCAGAGATTTTTAGGCTCTTAATTGCAAAGATCTCACCATCTTGAACACTTTTTAGTTTCACACAAACACTTACTTGCTCAAATGACATCTCTCACACAAACTCTTCAGTTCCACCAAGGAAGTGGTATGAGATACTGTCAAAGTACCTAGTTTAACATGGTTATAAAAGAGGTACTATTGATAGCACACTCCTCATCAAAAGAACAAGAAATGACTTGATGATGATTCAAGTTTATATTGATGACATTATCTTTTGGTAACTAATGAAAGACTTTACATAGAGTTTGAGAAGCTGATGAAGAATAGGTTTGAAATGAGCGCCATGGGGGAACTGAATTTTTTTTCTAGGAATTCAAGTGAAGCAAGTTGGCAATAGCATTTTCATAAACCTGTCAAAGTATGTACAAGACATACTAACCAGATTTCATCTAACTAACTTCAAGGTTGCTAAGACTCATATAGATAGAAACCACTAGGACTGATCTTAGAAGGCATATATCCTGACACACTTTTGACAAAAGCTAAACAACTTTACGCTGCCAGCTCTAAAGACTCACCAACTTATAAAAGTTGGTGATTATCTCCATACTTTTGTCAACTTTACATTATGGTTTCTATGTCTGTAACTTTCTACTCTTGTACTTTTATCCTTTTCGTAATAGAGTAGTATGTGAGCTATGGCATGTAATAGTCACTTGTCAAAAGAAAATCTGGCTTTTGACTTTACATTGATCTTGTTGTCTAGATTAGTGTACAACTGGCCTTTAAAGTATGGCCGACTGTAGGTTGTAGTATAAAGTATCTCATGTAACTAGTCTTCAGACTAAGCATTGTAACACTTGTAAAATTACTTGAGCAACATAGATCATCCTTGAAAACCAATACTTATGGTCTTGTGTTATGTACTTGTTAGTTCTTTGTTTCTGTTCCCTATTTGATCTAGTAAGTATGATATTCTCCAATAGTAAAACTGTTGCATAACCATAACCAGTACTGCATATTAGTTTCTAGACTTCTAGGGTTAGGGTTTGCTAAAATAATCCTTCAAAAGATGAGTTCTAGACCAATCTTTATATGTTTTATGTTGTTTTGGGGCTAGTACGCAATTAGGCATACCATGGTAGTTTTGATAAAGTTTAAAGAAATTACAATGATAAAGTTCATATTTTTATAGGTTTTGTTTGTTTGCATGTATGAATAGTAGCTTTAATGTATGAACCTTAAAAATGATAGTATTTTGATTGATTATAGTTGCTAGATGAAAAGGGCAAGTGTTTATAAAAACAACTCACAGTATTAGGCTTCCTTCACCCATACGTGACATTGATCACTCGTAGGTTACTTGACTTAGCCGATATGATAGTGTACTCGAAGGTAGATATTCGCCCATAGGTGAATATAATCACCTGCATGTAACCCTTAACTTTTTCAAGTGTTAGTTCACTTGCATGTAACCCTTAACTTTTTTAAATGTTAGTTCACCCGCACCTAACCCTATTCACAAAAGTGAGTTCGGTCACCCGAACCTGATAAGCCAGCCACACATAAACCCGCTACCCGTAACTAACATTTTGGTCGCACATGGTACAGTGGACCGCATCTGATAAATTTCACTCACATGTGACTTACATAGAAAAAATTATAAATTTTGCTGCACACATAAGTGACTTCCCTTCACTCGTATGTGACTTCGCTTCACCAACATGCAACTTCCTTCACCTGTATATGATTTCCTCACCTATACATAGTTATTCACCCGCATCTAACCTTACTTGGAAAAGTTTCAGTATAGCATCTAAAGTGATAGAAAGTTTCTATGTTAATTATGCCTTGCATATGTGTAACATAATCCATAGTCTATGATAGTATGAAGATTTTGTATGTAGTTCTTATAAAATCTCATGATCCTAAAGATAAAGAGTAAATGCTTGATGTAATTCTTATAAAATCTCATGATCCAATTACATCATGGAGCTATAACCCTAGATACAAAATGTATACTATTGCAAGAACAATTAGTGGTCCTTGAAGAATGAATGGGCTAAATGTTTTAGGACTCTAAAAGCTTGCAAATCTTCCTCTACACAACTCTCTAAAGTATAGATCGGGAGAGATATGAGTTATAATAAGTTTTAGCAGCATCATCCTATGAGGAGGTAGTTCGAATACTTGAGACTAAAGCTAATCAAAACATAATAATCTTGATTTGATAAGTTGCTGAAATGCTTCCAGAGAAAAATAGCTTACGATTCACAATCCAACTTCCGATAACATGTTTACTTTCAATAGAGTGTGTTCTTTTTGTCTACTAAAGGCCCCGAAGGCATAATAACTTATCAGGAGCTAGTTGTAGTTCTTCATATAAATTCCCTCAATGTAACAGCTGTAAGGTCTAGCTTTTAAGCATTCTGCTTTGTATTGTAACTTTCAATATTTGAGAGATTATATACAAATAACTTGACAAACTTTGTGTTCATCATGTACTGTTATATTGCAATGGTGTGAGTATGATACTATGTGATTAATAGATATTCTGCATCTATTAATCATTCTAGCGATATCATTGTGTTGTAAGTGTTTTTACGTTCTCACAAACAGGTTTCTACTGCAAGAGACTATTAAGCTAAACTGTTAGGGTTTACTGAAGTTCCATGCTCAATGCGAATCCCTTATTGCATACCAGTCTCCCTTAGGAGAATTCGTTTATCTCTTAAGGTATAATAATGCATGTAGTATGTGTTATTGAAGATCACATATCTTGTAAGGCCCCATTCCCGAGACACTTACAGCTGGACCGTCATTACATAAAAACATTTCAAAAACATACATTACTTTTGCAGCGGAATTTAAAACTTTCATTTATTATTGAAAACATGTCATTACATTACACCATTCATATAAAATCTCAAAATACATCATATCAAAATATGGATGCCAGCCTCAAAACGCTCCCAGTAGCTTATGCATCAATGCCTGCAACTCCTCAGCATCAACAAAATACCTGCCAACTATTATGCATACAAAAAGTCAGAGACGCTGAGTGAGTTCTAGTTTTATAAATAAAATACTTTATTTTCGTTAAATCATAACCTTCACAATCGTACGCGATCACACATAATACGTACACATTGATAATATTAATTATTATCTTCATCATCGTTCATTCATTCCTTCTTTCATTCATTATTATCGTAAACCTTCATATGGATCCTGTCACATGCAATACCCCCGTCTCCTAACGAAGACAATACCAGGATACACGACAAGGATCCCCTTCGAGTCAATCTCAAGGATTGAACTCCCTTCGAGTCCATCTCAATGATTGAACTCCCTTCGAGCCAATCTAAATGATTGCACTCCCTTCGAGCCAATCTCAATGATTGAACTCCCTTCAAGCCAATCTCAATGATTGAACTCCCTTCGAGTCTATCTCAACGATAGGCTCCCCGTGTGCATCCTTCGGGTTAGCTAAACCGCACACAGTTGAGCTAACAACAACATGGTCGTGCACCTCCCTTCGATTTGCTTGCAAGGCTTTCATTCTTTCGTTACGTTCCACTTTTCATTATCGTTATCTTCCACTTCGTTACATAATACTTTACGTATGCACATTCATACATCATACCACGTAAAGTCACAACATAATACATAACGTATTACATAACATAATACAGACGTTTTGAAAACCGTTTAACGAAGAAAGATAACACATCACACACACACACACACATCACAACATCATACATACATCAAGCATAAGCCAACACATCACCAAGGAACCTATCTCAAACAACCATCTTTTAAAGCCCTTAGAAAACCCTAAGTCTAAAACGAGGCATATTAAAACATTCTAGGCGCATCAGCAATAAAATTCTAAGTATAAAACAGTCTGGGCGCATTACAACTATGCAGGCGCATGAGCACTGACTAGGCGCATTACCACTATGCGGGCGCTTCAACACTTGGGCGCATGGGCAACTCTGGGCGCATGGGCACTATTTGGGCGCATGACCAATACTTAGGCGCATCACTTATTCTGGGCGCATGAACCACTGTTCAGGCGCATGTCCACTATTTGGGCGCATGACCTTGGGCGCATCAGGACACTTAGCCACATATCAGTTAGGCGCATGGGAACATTCTGAACATATTTCTAACTACCCAAAACACCCGATAATCATTCTAACACTACCCAAACACAGATCTAACATTCTAAGGCCCTTAAAACATGCTAACAATAATTCTAACCTCTATAACATCATCAAAGCTAAAACCACAGAACACCATTCGAACAACAACAAGCATAAACATTCGGTTCCTTTTTAAAAATGTTTGCTTAGTATGCATAACAGCCCTAAAACTTTAAAAATCAGTGAAAGAGGGGTTTTAGAAACTCACCTTGAACAGCCTTTGAGTAGCACACTTCAAATCCGAGACCCACCTGCGATTTTAGCCTCAAAAACCCACAAAAACAAGCACTCAACACCTCGAATCTCGGTCTAGAACTCAAAAACCTAGCTGAAACCGAACTTAAGTTTAAGAAACTCACCTTTGCAACTTCTTCTTCCCTTCTTCTTCTAAAAAATCCACAACTTCTTCTTCTTCTTCTTTTGGCCGAGAGCCCAAAAAGCAGATTCATGCTTTAAGGGCGGCCATACCCCTTTTATTGTTAAAATAATGAAGTTTGTGTATTTTTGCACTTTGCCCCCTTCCTTTTGTATCCATTGTCTTTTTTTTCCAGATACTTTTCTTTTCGTTTTCTTTTTAATAAAATTCGGGGTGTTACATATCTATTTAAGCATCAAGATTTTTAGTATGTTTATGTTCTATGAAAAGAAGAGTGCTGGTTTTGCTAGAACGAGTAGAGAATAATTCTATGTTACTGGAGCAAAATGGATGGCTTGTCTCTCTAAAGTTTCTTATTTATTTTAGCTTAATTTTGAATGTGACTTGGTTCATTATAAATAACTTAAATAGTAGGATGTAAACCCAGATAACTAATTATAAAACATATAATATAAATGACTTCTTTGTATTCAAAGGTAGTGAAAACGCACATTTAAACTAATTTTTCCTTTTCAAAATATGGAAATATTTTTCTTTCTCTTACATATAACCTACACAAATTTGTGAAAATTCTACAATTTAGCAAGAATTGTAATAACTATGCTTTCATTGAGTCTATAGACATAAGGGTGCTTAGGTTCATTGGTTTCATGTACTTTGTCCCATTGAATATTTCTTCCACGACCAGTCGATTCGCCCTCTCAGTCGGGTGGTAGCCATCCCAATACACATACTTGTCCCTGTTAGAACACAAGTTGGAAAACGGGGTGCAAAGGCCGAGCCCGTTATATGGTCCTTGTCCACAACATGCGGTGTTGGTCACATCAAATCCTGCACGAAAACCCCTACCCGCATAATGATCTCTCAACAAAATGTTTTTACATAATTTAGAAAAGTAGTAAAAATAGACAACGCGTACAAGGGCTTACCAAAATCTTTCGGCTTGCTAATAAAATCGTTGAATATATGATGAGCTTCGACGGATATAAAGACTTCATTACCCAATCGCTTGTTCAACAAACTGATCATTGTTATCACTTGTGGATTGAATAGGTCCGCTGCCCGTTGCAACTCCATCACACATTCCCCTTTACGGCTACGCAAGGCTATAACAGATGGTGCACAACCCAGTGGTCCTGTCGCGGTCACTAGTACTTTTCGGGCTCCCAATTCATAGAGCCTCTACATGCAAACAATATACAATTTCAAGAATATATTTTATTTAGTTATATATATGTTTGACGATTAAAATGAAAAAAAACCTATGCTAGTAGCGAGTTATCACCATTAAAATCTTTTCATACTCTGTGACAAGTAATCGAACATAGTCGGGAAGTTCATACTGGAAGGATCGAAATGAGTTCCGCACGAGATAATAGTTGTTTACGAAGTCGTTGCCTCCACAAGTTATCAGATAGAGTGCTTTGTTAATGAGCTTTTTTGTTTCTTCGGTACCGATTATAGCAGCTACACGTTTTTGATATATTTCAAAGAACACTAGTTGGTATGGCATTCGAATTATGTTCACCTACAACACGTAAACGAGTTGAAGTATCCTATGATGAAAAAATCTATCCCACAAAACGAACTTTTAGTTAATATGTGGTTATGAGTTTAATACTACTTATTTAAATAAGTTTTATAGTTTAGACTGTCTCGTCTGTTCATAAAAGTAAAACATTTGTTCAAATTGAATAAATGACATTTGTAATAAAAAACACAAGTCACTAGAACGAGGTAATGTAAATATCAAGATAATGTAATCACTTATATATTTTCCATCATCGTATGCTTCATTCACCTCTACTAACAGAAATGTCATTTAAGTGTATGCGGTGTATTAATGTGACCCATTTAATTTTTAAGTCTAAAACGAAAATTCAAATTTGTGATATTATTAAAAGAGAAAAATTGTAACACATCCTCCTTTTTTTTTTTTTTTAATATTGGACGACTATAAAGTGAATAGTTATAGCCCATGAAATAAAAGTTATCATTATTTATTGTATTATATTTTTTTAGGTGAAATTTATTATTAATGTTTTATTTGTTTGAATGAGTTAATAATACTTTCATAACTTATCTCTCCTTATAAATATTATTCTTTTTTAGTCCGGCTAACTTACGCCCTTTAATTCTACTTCTAAGTGTAAATTTTTTTATTTACCCAAAGACTTAAACTCAACAATCACATTGAAATTAACACATTTATTATACACCTTGGTAACCTTTAACCAAAAACTATTTCATAGTAAATATTATTTAACTGACAAAACAACCAATTCATTTTATTTCTTTTAACATACGAATAAAGTTTTATTAAATTTTTTTACCAAACTTTTGTATATGCGTTGTAGAATGAGAAATTAGCTTAGAATCAACTACCACAATAATAGTTAACACTACGCTATTACCTTAATATATGTTCAGTTGAATAGACTTAAAAAGTGTGCTAACAATAATGAAGTTCAATGATAGTTCTACTTAGGTTCGTAGTTGCAGTTTATTTATTAATATTTTTATATTTATCGATGGTTTTATATTTACCATCCTAATAGCAACAAATTATAAAAAAAAAGTAACTTACAAATTGAAATCCAGTGTCATTAAGGATTCCAATCCCTGCAGAAGCAAAGTTGGCACCATTAAGCAGCTTTTTTCCGTCCAATTCCGGATCTAGGTATGGTAATAATGGATCCGACCCGATTTGTTCACCTGAAATATTTGACCCCGAAAATGTTTTTTTTAAGGAGACTCGTGAATTTAAAAGATATAAAATTTCTGGTTAATCGAAACATCGTAAATAAATAATAGAAATAAGAGAAATAAATTAAATATTATAATACGATGCTAGTTAAGGGGTCAACCTATAAGATCTGGGATGTTTCTACCATTTGAGAAACGTCCACTAGGACGATGGGAGGGATAATCAATCCCATATGGAGGTGAATCAGCTCGAGCGGTTGTAACCAAGAAGTTGTTGTTTCCGTTGTCAACCAACGAGTCTCCAAACACAAAAAAGGCTGGAGGATCACGTTTTGTTTCTGAACCATTACTCGGGCTCGTTCCGGAACCCCACACAAGATTTAAGACAAAGATCATGAGAATATTAACAAGTGTAATTGGGGATATCATTGTAAACTTAGATTGTTATTAATATGAAGGTAGAAACCGAAAGCATGTGATGGGAAGTGAATGGCATCAAGGGGTATTTATACTTGAAGATATTAATGTGGTTCCGAGTTGACTTTTACCAAGGGGTATTTATACTTGAATGTGGTTCAGAGTTGACTTTTACCAAGGATATCCCAAGTCTCCATTCTATATAGTTCTAAATATAGATTTGTTATGTCACAGATGAATAATCAGTATATGAAACCAAAAGTTATGGTTATGGTAATACGTATTTTTATAAAATTCTAAATCATTTTATTATTTATTTAACAATTATAAATCTAATTTTGTATGAAACTAAACATTTAGCATATTGGACAGCCAAAACAATTAAATTTTCAAAAACTTTTTGACTTTGTAGTTGAGAATCATATGGATTATGTAGGTGGAAGAAAAAATTAACACATTATCGTCACAAGAATAAAATACCATACATTAGTTAGCATGAATTTTTATTGCTAGTGGTTACACGATTTTGAATTGTCATTAATTCCAACACCAACATCATTAATATATTATTGTACAGACATATGGAGGAGAACCAATCACAAAATAAGATATAAAATATTCTTTTATATTAAATTGCTACACAAGAATAAGTGAAAGCTATAAAGTTACAATACAGTTACACCTTCGAAAAAGCTAAAATATAAGAAATGTATAATAAGTAGATGATGATAAAAGAAAATAGTGGTTGCAGATTCGTGTTTAACATGGTTCTGTTGAAACAAATTTCAAGTCACTTAAGATAACTTGTTTGTTTTCTAGGGTAAACAATAAAACAATTTTACTGTCGGGATGGACCAAGAAACCTAAATTTTACCTTCCAATCAATGAAGACTTAGAAGAAGATTGTTAGAAATATATAGATTTATCAGATAGCTCAAATAAGTGTGTTTCAGTGTATATTTTAACCAAAGCTCACGTTGGTATTTATATTGAAACTTAATCTCAAACATCAATTTCACCATAAAAATAGATGTTGAATGTTTTGAGTGTCTTCAATATTATTAGACTTATTTTAATAAATGTTAATGTGTGTAAAGTACATACATAATAATTATAACTAATTTACACAAAAGGTTTTCAAATGGTGTAGACCAAATGAAAGGCAAGAGTAGCTATCGTAATATAGTGTATTAAATTGGTTCTAAATAAACTGAACATGTGAAAGCTAATGAAATAAATAAACTACTAAATGGGAAACGTGAATCCAATAAAATATGCAATATGACTAGCTCTATAGGAATCCAACTGGTAAGTAATGACTCAAGACAATACATCATATAACTATATCTAATGATATGAATCTAACATTAATTGGATATGTTTCTACTCACTATGCAAACCAAAGACATATATGAAGAACAAGGTAGGTATCATTAGGCTTTTTACTCACGATGTCATGAAGAGTATGATTTACAATTATGAAATAAAAGACAACCTAATCAAATTCTAAATAAATACCCAAAACACTAACAACATGAATGAAAGTCAAAACGAGCTCTTTACGAAATTTAAACCTAACAAACAATGGGTAGGAGGTTCTAAGCAATGGTTATTATGCTAGGATCTTGGTAAGGAAGCACACTAAAAATGTCACACTCTCGTTAACATGGAAACGCAAAGGGGTGACGAAATTCTATCTTAATAACACATGGATAAGAAATTTACTAATATGCATATATTAGAATAATTATGTTAGGGTACAAGATTATGAAATTTATAACATATAAGCCTAATACTAAGCTGTAACACCCCAAAATTTTCAAGGAATCAAAGAAAAGCCAAGGTTCTCGCGCTAAAGAAGAGTTCTCGCGCATAGCAGTTCTCATGCGAGAACACATGGAAGTGAGGGAAGCCTATAAAAGGGAGAGGGCGCCCATTGTTCCCCACCCTTATACGAAAAATGTTGTTGCTGATCTAGAGAGAGAGAAGCGAGAAGCTAGAGAGAGAAAGCAAGAAAAGGTAGTGTTTAAGGTATGCATCTCGACTCTAAGATTTGTTTATGTATCAAGGAATGATTAATGATGGTTATAATGCATGACGTGTTGCTTTTGGATCGAGAAGCTCATGAGAAAAGGGTGTTTTAGTTTTGAGAAGTCAGTTCTAGCCCATTTTATATAAGTTTTTACTCTTTTTGGGACTATTATGCATGCTACTATGTTTATTTATGCTTACTGTGATAATCCTGATCGAAATAGTTATAGTATGGATGTTTTGGCCGAGATTAAGTGGATGTTCGGTTGAGCTGTGATGTTTTCGCTTGAAATCTAGGACGTTCTCGCGCAAGAGAAGGTTCTCACACGAGTTAGATAGCTTGGGCTACAAGGGTTACGATAATAGTATATTTTCATGCAACTTAGATGTTCCTGCGTGACAATGAAGTTCTCGAGCAATATGTTGTTCTCACGTATGATGATGTTCTCATGTGTTTTAATGTTCACGTATGGTCCTATTGTTTTAGCATTGTTAGGTTTATTAAGGGCGTTTTCGTTTGGCTAAGTGTTATGCTATGTGTTATCTTATTATGACTTAATTGTTTTCAAAACGGTAAAGGTTTTATGAATACTTTACTTGGAATGTTTATGTACTAATATAAGTATTATGTAAGAAAGAGGAAGATAATATGAACGAGAAGTGAAACGTAATGAATGAATGAAAGTCTTGCAGGCAAAATGAATGGACGTGGACAACCATGCTAGCCCATAAGGATGCACACAGGGGTCTAATCCTTATGATTGACCATAAATGAAAGGGGATCTTTATCGCTTGACCTCAATACCGTGACTAGCTTCGTGCATAATGTTAGAGGTCTATTTATAGGCCTCGCATAAGATATCAGCTTCGTGCATAATGTTGGGGGTCTAGCACATGACATTGATCTATTATAGTAAAAGATAATGATGAATGAATTAATGAAATGATAATGAAAGTTAAAGAAAAGAACATGTTAATATGTACGTATTGATGTGTGCTCACATATGAAATTAAAGGCAATGGTTTTAAAGTGTGAAAAGTATTTTCGTATAAACTAGAACTCACTCGACGTCACTGACTTTGTATGAATAATAGTTGACATCTAACCATAGACGCTGGGGAGATGTTGGCATGGCCAGTGAAGCTACTGGATAGTTCAAGTCTGACATCTATAATTTTGGAAACGATGTGTATATTAATATAATTTTGATGTTTAAGTGAAATCGGATGATGTTCCAAGAAAAGTATTATCTTAATGATTAATTATAATTTTGGTAGTAAAATGCTATGTTTTTATATGTTATATGCTATGAATGACCGACTGTCAGTGTCCTCAGGAACGGGACCTTACAAGCTGGTATTAGAGTCAAAGTTTAAAGGAATTGGATAAAATCATTTTAAAAAAAATTATACTGTAAATGAGACTAAAGGGAAAGAGGATGCCAGTTCGAGTAGCTACATACCTAGTGGTAAATGTTTTTATGTAACATAAAGAAACAAGACATTTTTAAGCATGCTATGTGATTATGTGCTCGTAGTAGATTTAGATACTGATGTAGTCAGGATAGAAAATGCTTAGGGAATGAAAGGTAAGGTAAATACCTAATTAAAAATGGCCACTATAATTAAGAACTGACCATACTTATCATATCATAATTTGAGTTATTACCTTGAATGATCATGTTGGTGTTTGAATCTTATAGGAGTTAAGAATGGCTGGTTGGAAGTTTGCAAAAGTTTCTTTAGGTGGTGGTCATGGAAGACATGGTGCTGGGCCATGCGTCATTAGAAGCAGAGCTAAAGCTGTTGAGATGGCTCATGAGGAGCTTAAACTCCATGATCATGAAGGTGGAGATGAGAGTGCCAACCTAAACTCCATGATCCTACAGTTTGTAGTGACTAAACTCATATAGGCAGTAAAGGAAAGTGAAAGGAAGATAAGAAGAGTTTTGCTAGGAGGAGAAATGAGGAGGGAGAATCTAGAGGAAAGGAGCCACCAGAGTCTGAAATGGTTCTCTCCAGTGATGAAGAGGAAGAGTTAGTATGGGAAATCATGAAGGGATGTAATTATGGGGCATTCTAGAGATGCAAGCCCCTGACATTTGATGGAAATGGTAATGCTACTATAGCTCACAGGTGGGTGAGAGATATGGAGGCTATGTTGGATATTAGCAAATGTCGGGAGAACCAAAAATTGAAGTTTGCCACTCACTCATTTGTGGATTAGCCTTATGTTGGTGGGACAACATTGTCCACGCTGAGGGGAATCGAGAAATAGCTAAGCTGAAGTGGTTAGAGTTGAAGAAGCTAGTGATAAATGAATTTTGTCCTCATCAGGAATTGGACAAGATTGAGAGAGAGTTCTTGCAATTTGAGGTTGGAACTATGACTCACCAGCAGTACACAACTAAGTTCAATGAGATTGCAAGGCTAGTGCCAGATTAATCACGCCAGCTTTAAGGAAGATCAAGAGGTACATTCAAGGGTTGCCTGTGGATATTCGCAGACACATGATTGTAGCTTAACCAAGCACGTTTAGGTAAGTGGTGGTTCTGGCAGGTAAACTTTATGATTAATGGGAGCAGATACCTGTGGTGGTGGTGAAGAAGAAGTGGAACATTGACTAGAATAGGAATGGGAAACAATATGGCAATAGAGGCTTTGCATACGGTGGGAAGAAGGTGAGCATGGATGACCAAAAGGTGATGACAGGAGGTGCTGGAGAAAAGGCATGCAGAAAATGTCAAAATGATCATGCAGGTGAATTTAAGTGGCGATGAAATCTATGTATCAATTGTGGAAAAGAAGGGCATATAACAAGACATTATGGGGCAACAAAATGTTATAATTATGGCAAACCTGGTCACTTGAGCAGAGATTGTAGTAAGCCGAGGGCTGAAGGTTCTAGGGGAAAGAATGGAACTGAAAGCCCCAAGGAGTGGTAGAGGGCTAATCAAGAGCCTTTACTATAACTAGAAAGGAGGCTATGGTAGGCCCAAACATTGTGTTAGGTACATTTTTAGTAAATCATATTTGTGCCTCTGTACTCTTCGATTCGGATGCTAGTAGGAGTTTTATTTCTGCTACATTTTATGACAAATTGCTTGATAGAAGTAGAAAAATTAATGAGCCCTTTGATGTAGAAAATGCTATTGGTTAGTGTAGGATCGGTTAAGGCATGGTCAGTACAATCAGTCTCACAATGAGAAGAGTGTTAGAACACTTAACAGATCAAATAGGGAACCTGAGTTTATATGAATGATACGAAGAACACAAGTAAATAATAAGATAGAACTAAGAACAAGAACAAGATAAGTATGGTTTTCAAAAATGCTGTATATTGCTCTCAAGTTCTTTTACAAATGTTACAAAGCATAAAAGAAATACAAGAACCTGAGATACTTTATTCTACATCCTACAGCCGGCCATACTTTGAAGGCCAACTGGAAACACTAATCTAGACAACAAGATCAATGTAAATTCAAAAGACATATTGTCTTTTGACTAGTGACTATGACCTACCATAGCTCATATCCTAATATATTACAAAAGGATAAAAGGTACAAAGTAGAAAGTTACAGACTCTAAACCATAATCTACAGTTACAAAAGCATGGACCTTTTCACCAACTCATGCAAGTTGGTGAGTCTTCAGAGTTACAGCAGAAAGTTGGTCAGCTTTATGCAAAAGTAGATCAGAAAAAGCATGTCCTCTCTGTCTTCGAAAGAAATTAGTCTTCACTTCATTGGCTTTGGAAGACTTTGTCTTTGAAGCTTCAGAAGACTTCATCTTTGGCTTTGAAAGATTTTTTCTTTGGCTTGAGTAGCCTCTTCTTGAGTTGGAGTTGGTTGAGTAGCCTCTACTTGCACTACCTCAGTATGCTTTGACTCATCCTGAGGTGTAGAGGTAGATGCCTTTGACTTCTTCTTAGAACCACTCTTCCTGGCCATCTTTTTCCTATTCTTTGAAGTCTTTAACTAAGAAGACTGGCCTTCAGCACCAGGTTGACTTGTTGTGTCTTTCTTAATTGGGTCCTCTTCCCTCATAAGGTCAGAAGTAGAGGGATTTGGACCCTGCTATGGATTAGAAGATGAAGTTGGCTGAGATGCAACTCTAGGCTCAGGTTGTGTTGTCTCAGTGGGTTCAACCTTTACCTCAACTTCAGGTTGAGCTTGACTTGGTGGAGAATGCAAGTCAACAACCTCTCCCTTTTTAATCTTCTGCTTGATCACTCTAATGTGCTCATCCATAGTAGATAGAAACATTGGACCAAGCCTCCTTTCGGAGAATCCGTACAGCTTCAAGAAGCTCATCATCCTCTGCCTATCAGTAGACTTCTTTTGACTCTTTTGGATGATGGTTCTTGACTTTGCAGCTTCTTCCTTTATTTTTCTCTTAGCAGCCTTTCGTTCTTTGATAACTTGTTACTCCAGCTGCTTAAGATACTTGAATTCAACATATTCATATGATACGGGAAGAAGTGCAGATGCCTGATAGAGACCTGTGGCACTCAGGTAGCTAATCATGTTTTTTGTCTATCAGCTTCCTTGTCTACCTGAGGTTGTTTAGTTGCCACAGCCTCTTTGTCAAGACTTTCCTGAACTGGGTAGAGGATAAGAGCATGCTTGTAGAGCCTTTTCTGTCTCCTTTCTTCCTTGATTTTTAGGAGCAATTCTATATCTGCTGCCTCCTTCCTCTCCTTTAACAGCTCTGTGTCTGCCAGTTCATTGAGTTTCTCAAAGCGAAGAGAGATGAGTTCATCTATGTTATAGTTTCTGGTCCCTAGGTAGTTTAATCTGCCTGCTCTCAACTCATCATCCTGAGTATTTGGCCTGGGGGCAGCCCTGATAGCAGCTTCCATGAACCCTGGAGACCCTCTTGAACTCTCTCCCCTTAGCTTCCTCTTCCTCTCTTTATCCTCCTCCTTAATCTCCTTAGAGGTCATCTTCCACTTCCTTTTGTCACGTACAGGCCTTGGTGACTCAAGGTAGAGAGAGATTTGGCCTTCATTGCTTGGTTAAGCAGTCAAGCTCTGGCCAGAGAGAGGTTGTGAAGCACCTTCACCAGTTGGTGCCTCACTGAGGGTTGATGATGTTGAAGTAGGTCTTGTAGCAAGGTTCACTGGGTCTGTCACTGGGCCTTCAGTCAAGGCTTCCCCTTCGAAGCTAATCTTAGGTTCCACCTCAACATCCAGTTGACCAAAGACATTACATGTTAGCCTTTGTCTTCTTCTTTGTCTGAACTCTCCAACAATCTTGTCTTGAATCCTCTCAACCAGTCTGCCAGCTTGCCTGTTTTGACTAGGATTGGCAAGTGGCATATGGACTAGAGGAAGACTGTCATAGAACTTTAGGGTCTAAAAATTGAAAACCTCTTGCTACCCCTGAAGTCTATGCAAAATTAGAGCTCTCCTGTCAGCATCAAACCTCCACCCAAGTATTTCATTCTCAGCATCATGGGGTGGAGTAGACATAGCTCTTGGAATACCCTTCTCAAACAGACTTTGAATGAGTGAGTCCACATCAATATGGACTTGAGGAGGTTGCTGAGTATGGACAATTGCAAGTGAGGTTGGTGAATCCTCAATGTCCATACTTTCTAAAGAACTCCCAGGTTCTGTGATTACTTAGACTTTCTCCCCCTTTTTGGTAGCATCACCCACTTGCATAGGTGAGCTAGGGGTTAGGTCTGTCACATCCATAGGTTTTTGTGTTCCTGGTTGAGCCCTCCTAAAAGATCTCCCAGTTAGTTGTTCTTTGAGATCAAAAATCTCAAGTTGCTGATCATTGACCTTTCTTAGCAAGGTAGTCACCTGAGATTCCAAGTGACTAACCTTGGAGACTAAATAGGTGCATGTTTGAGTCAGCTTTTGCACCTTTAGTCTCATATTCCCCTCACCTTCATCAAAAGAATCACAGGGGGATGAGAGAATAGGGCCTAAGTCTTCTTCTTCATCACCAACACTTTGTTCTTGGCCGCTAGATTTCCCCTACACCATGACAGCTTCAAGTGAAGTGTTAATGGGCTGGGTTGCCATGGTCAAGGTCTTAATGATGTAAGAACTTGTTGAAGTAAGAGCCTCTTCCATATGTACCTCCTGAACAGGTTCAGGGAGATACACCTCAGTAATAAGTGGATGATATGGGCTAGACATGGGAGAAATAGGAGTACTTATCTCTCCTTGAGCAGGGGAGGAGAAGAGAGACTCATGATACTCACTGAATCCCATGTCTTCATCATCATAGAATTCTAGGTTTGGAATGGGTTGGTTTAGATTAAGAGGTTGGGGATGGTAACTGTCCCATGAAGGTTGTTCACTAGAATGTTGAGACTCTGAGTGAAGGCTTAAGGCTTGGAGGGTTGTGAGCTCATCAGGCTGATTATGAGGAACCTCAACACTGATCATTGGTAATATGGGAGTGGTTTGCTCCTTAGGAGAAGTGGGAGCTCCAGTGTCCACTTCCTCCTATGTGGGTGGTAATATAGGGGCCTGCACAAACTGAGTAGCATGTGTAGGGGTTTCGTTTGTATTTTCTTTGGTAGGTAATGGTTATTTGTGGCTGTATATAGGGTTGAGAAGTAGAAGGTATGGGTTCAACACTAGCTGGTGCTGCTAGGTTGTCACCTTGAGCAATAAGCTCTAATATTTTTGGGACAAGGGTTGTTTCTACCCATGAGAAGCCAACAGTTGGCTTTCTTATAGTCTTGAAGATGTCAGGCTTCATCTGTCGTAATTTTAGAACATTACCTGTTCCCCTCAACTATGAGCCTAGTTTACAGTTGACAATGTGCTGGACATATCTAGGGAACATGTAATATTCTAAGGAGTTCAAGTTTGCAAGTAAATTAATGTACACAAAATGTGAATAACTGAACTTGACTCCCTTAACCATCCCATGGACTATGTAGGAAAGGTCCTCTAGAACTTGGTCCCATCCTCCATGCTTGTTAGATAGACTTTGAATGACGACATGGAGGAGGTATTTTCATTAAGAGGAAACCTTCCCTTTCCTGAAGACAAATCACCTTCGACATCATCCAGCCTTAGATGTGACTTTATTATTAACATGCAAGTCATATGCCATTTTCACCTTTTTTTTAAAACGTACGTAACTTTTTTTACGACTTTATTTTTTCAAAAAAAAATTCACCATTAGTTTTAATATTTTTTTATCTTTCCAACGCCTACCATATTGATATACTTTTTTTTCTAAAAATCATTCACCCGTTATTTACACATGTGTAAATCTAGTTATACACATGTGTAATACCGGATTTACACATTTGTAAATCCGGTATTACACATGTGTAAATGAATTTCATAAAAATAATGAGATTTTTTTATTTTTATAATTTTTTTTATTTTTCTATGAAAGAGGAAAACTAGAGAAACAATTCTATGTTTTTATTTTTTTATTTTTATGTTATTTTTCGTTTTATAATTTTTTTTATTAAGTTTTCGTTAATTACGATTTTGCCATGGGAAACTAGTGGCTCGAAAGTTACTAGAGTTTTCACAAAAAAATAAGTTCTTATTTGATATGTCCCCTATATTTGATATGTCCCCTATATATATATATATATATATATATATATATATATATATATATATATACATATATTACATACATATATACACATATACATATATACATATATACATATACATATATACATATATATATATATACCATACATATATGTATATATTATATATATATATATATATATATATATATTATGTATATATATAGTATGTATGTATATATATATATATGTATGTATATATATGTATGTATGTATGTATGTATGTATATATATGTATATATATATATATATGTATGTATATATATATGTATGTATATATATATATATGTATGTATATATATGTATGTATATACGTATACATATGTATATATATATATATATATGTATGTATATACGTATACATATGTATATATATACGTATATTATTATATATACGTATATATATATATATATATATATATATATATATATATATATATATATATATATATATATATATAGGGGCGGTTAGTATACAAAATGTAATTTTCGTGCGAAGCATATGAAGTCACCAAAGCGTGACACGTGTTTTTTAGCGGAGGGATAGTTTCGTTCGCGCTACAATTACGCATAAAAGTTACATAATTACGCAAGTTATATTCATAATTACGCAAGTTATATCTATTATTAGCAAAGAAAAAGTACTCGGTTATAAAAAAAATCATGCAAGTTATATTTATAATTACGCAAGTTATATGATAATCACGCAAGTTATACGCACAGCACATAGACGTTTTCTTAAAAAAGTTGTTTCTTTTAAAAGAAAGTATAGCAATACTATACTCATATTATAATAAAATGCTTGTTTCTATGGTGTATTTTTTTAAAAAAAATAATGTCGCATGAAAAAGTTATATGTGTTTAAAAAACGAAGAAAGTTAAAAAAAAATCAATAATTGTAGGCTATTTCCAATTTATCCCTTCAAACCAATCCTTGCGTGATTATTCCATCTTAAATCTAAACTATTCATCTCTTAGATTAATGGTCCTTGTTGCTTTGTACCCTTCGCACGAAAACAACACTCTGTACTGTAAACTTTCCCTATATATAGATATATATATGTATATATATATGTAAAGATAGTATATGTATATATATATATATATATATGTATATATATATGTATATATTATATATGTATATATGGTATTGATTATGTATAATATGTATATATATATGTATATATATATGGATATATATATATATAAATAAGATAATATATATATATATATAGATATATATATATATATATATATATGTATATATAGGATTTGGTTCTTGTAAGAATCTTTTAAAATTTATTAATCCTTTAACTCTATACTAGCCATTGATTTATTATTGAATATTCAAGATTCCAGATCAATGGCCTAAATTAATTTAAGAGTAAATTTGTAATTTTAAATTTTATACCTTTTGTTCATTGTCGGACACCAATCAACTCAAAAGCCCAATCTCATCTTTCTCTCTCTCTCAAATTACCAATCTCATCTCTCTCTCTTCTTCATATTACAAATCTCAAATCTCCCTTTTTCAAAATATCAAATACAAATCTGATCTCTTCCTTTATATTTGGAACAGAAAAATTCACCAACCAACGTCTTCTACCTTCCTGAAGATAGCGATGAGTAAATATGAAGAAGAGGACCGTTGGTGTAGATCTATCAGATGTTTTCTCCGACGAGGATGTTTCTTATTATGTAACAACAAATCGAACAACATGTAACTTGTCGCCTAACAACGACTAAACACAACCTACAACGGTGATCCAGATCTTGTTGAAACAATGGTGCCTTCAATTAAGCAGTTTCATGTCTCTAAATAAGGATTCTAAGACAATAATCAGAATTTAGCATAAGAAATGCATCATTACATTGATCTAATCTCCCTCAAAAAGAGTTTAGTGTTTTCGTTCAAGTTCCTGTTGATAAAGCTCATCAAATCAGCTCTATTTAAGTCCTCTAATCACCGACAAAGGCGGTGTTCAGGTGATTCCGTCGATCTATATTGGGATAAGTGGACAATTTTAACAGTTGATGTTTATATGGTGTTTATCATTTGAAAGGGGAAAAATAGGGATTGTAAAATTGATAGATTAGTAGAACTTTGATTTTGTTTACAGCTTTCTTGTTGTTAAGTTGAATTTTTTAATATTATATTATTTTTTTGTTATTAGTTCATTGTGTATCTACAATTTATTACTAACTTAAAATTTTTAAATAACAACATTAGAAAGTTGTGATTTAAGAATGCCATTAACTAATGGATGGTCATCATTTCATTTAGATATGGATTAAATTTGGAAGGGGGTTCATGTGAATTTGTTTTTATTGGTTTTATATATGTTTCTTTAATGTAATTCATTGTAAGTAATTATAGTACGATGTAATTCACTGTAAGTATTAGGATTTGCATTCAAATGAACATGATGTAACTTAGTATGATTTTTATATCTGTTTCTTTAATGTAATTCACTATAAGTAATTACAATATAATGTAATTCACTATAAGTATTAGGATTTGCATTCAAATGAATATGATGTAATTTATGTTGATTTTTATATCTGTTTTAAAAATATAATTCACTGTAAGTGATTATAGTATAATGTAATTCACTATAAGTATTAAGATTTACAATCGAAGAAACGTGATGTAACTTATTGTAACTAAGTGTTTCCGTCGCATGAACTTTATTATAACAAATTCTTTGTGTTTTCTAATGTTTATAGATTTAAGTTTGTTTCTATGTGTAATGCAAGGTTTTTAATGTTTTGACTACAGTTTACAGTTTGTATGTGTAATACAAAGTTTTTAGTGTATTTATGTTTTTGAAGGATGAAATCAACCTTATACAACCCTATTTAATGAAATCAATGCAAATGTTATAGTCATTTTTGTACTATGGCTTTAAAATAAGATATTGTTTATTTATTATATTGATGTAGCACCCTTTAATAATCTTGTAAAATCTTGTTACGTTATGGAATATCATATTACATCAATGTAACTCCTCTGTTACATTAATGTAAAATCTTGTTACGTTATGTAATACCGGGTTACACCAATATTTTGTTTATTTTTTTTGTTATGCAGTGTGCTTTGTTGTTAACTCATCTGTTATATTAATGCAAAACCTTGTTGGTTTTTATATTTGTTTTTTAATGTAATTCAATGTAAGTAATTACAATATGATGTAATTTACTATAAATGTTAGAATTTGTATTTAAATAATTATAAAATTATGATTTTATGGAGTATTTTCATGTTAGGGATACTTATTTGCTTGTGAAACTTATCGTGAGTAATTAAAAATATGATATAATGCACTGTAAGTATTAGAAATTTGCATTCAAATGTACATGAATTGTAACTAAGTGTTTTCGTTACGTAAACTTCATTGTAACAACCTATTGTGTTTCTTATGTATAAATTCAAGTATTTGTTCTTATGTTTAATTATGGGTTTTTAGTTGCAATTCAAAAAGGATTTGAATCCAATTTATTAGGTTTTATTTTTGTTCGTTTTATATATGTAATTCGATGTAATTCATTGTAAGTAATTACAATTTGATGTAATTTGTTGTACGTTTTTTGTCATTAAAAAATTTAAAAATTTCCGAGATTATATTAGAATTAAAGAGAAATTTGGGACAAGTGTTATGGTGTGATTTTTAAAAAAAAAATACCAATGTATAAAAAGTTATAGATGTTTGAAAAATAAAAAGGGGTAAACTTTTTAAACAAAAAAAAAAAGATATAGGAAAGGATAGAGTAGGGACACATGTCAAAATTATAGTGAATCTGGATTTTAGTAGGGCGGGTTAAATGGCTCTTATACTCTTTTCTATTAAAATAAACAAAAAAAAAATAAAAAGATCTTGTCCATTAAATATTGATCAATGGTATAAAGATGGATTAAAGGGTTTTCACAATAAGGTAGGGTTCTTATTTGAACCTTACCCTATATATATATATATATATATATATATATATATATATATATATATATATATATATGAAAAATTTACGGTACAAAATGATGAATTCGTGCGAAGTGTACGAAATAATAACAACCATTGATCTAGGAGGTCAATGGTTCACATTAGAGATGAGAGTAATCAAGCAAGGAAGAGATTAGAGGGGTAGATTTAGAAATAGTCTACAATTGTTGACTTTTTTAAATTCCACCAATTTTTTAAACGCATATAACTTTTCATACAACATTATTTCTTTTAAAAAGTTACACCTTAAAATCAAGCATTTTATTCTCTTTAATTTGATATAGTATTGCTATAATTTTTCTAAAGAAAAAAGCAACATTGTTATAAAAAATGTGAAAGTGTTGTGCGTATAAATTGCGTGATTATAATTGCATAATTATGAAAATAACTTGTGTAATTATAACTATAACTTGAGTAATTGTTATTTATAACTTGAGTAATTTTAACTTTCATAATAATGAATATAACTTGCGTAATTATCCACCTTATATGTGTAATTATGGTGCGGACCAAATTACCCCTCTTCTAGAAGACACGTGTCACGCCTTGATGACTTCGTACACTTCGCACGTTTTTGCACTTGTATAGTAACCTTCCATATATATATATATATATATATATATATATTATATATATATATATATATATATATATATATATATATATATATATATATATATATATTATATATATATATATATTATATATATATATATATATGGTAGGGTTATCTTAAGAATAACAGTTTTTTGTTAGAACTTTATAAAACAATATGTGTCACGCATTTAAGTCACATGCAAGTCAAATATTATTTTTCATATTTTTTTAAAAAATATTCATAACTCTTTTTCACAATATTATTTTTAAAAAAAATTTCATCATTAATTTTAGTATTTTTATCTTTCCAAAGCATACCATATTGATATTATTTTAAAATATCCACCTGTTATTTACACATGAGTAAATAAATCATTACATATGTGTAAATATGGTTATACACATGTGTAAATCCTATTTTACACATGTGTAATTCCATATATTCAATATGTGTAAAATGACGTTCGTAAAAAAAGAGTTTTTTATTATTTTATGAAAGAGGGAAATAAGGAAAACATTTTTTTCATTTTACTTTTTTTTTATTTTTATGTTATTTTTTGTTTTATAATTTTTTTATTATGTCATCATTATTTATCATTTTGTCCTTAAAAATGTGTGGATCATATTGATTTCTAGAGTTCTTACAAAATAAACTAGTTCTCATTTGATCCCTTCTCTACATATATAATATGTTTGTTTTAAAATATTTTAGTTAAAAAAGAAAGGTAAATTGTTTGTTTTATAATTTTCATAATTTATTAAGAGAGAGACAGGAAAACAGTTTTTTCGATGTGGTAAAACGATGACATGTGTCTCTTGAAAATCTTCTTTTATTATATACTATATATAATCAGAACATTCGCATGAAACACAGATATATATATGGTATTTGTCATGAAATTTATTTAAAAGCCTTATTTTTGTTATACAATTATTAATTATTATCTTTAAAATTTGAAATAACATTTTTGTCATGTTTTGGTCCAAATCATCTTTGCAAGTACAAGTTTCAAATTTGAGAAATCATCTAAAGGGTATATCCGGTGCTTGACTTAGCTTTCGTTATATGTAAGGGCCGGATCACAAAGGGCGATCTGATGTACGCAATCTTACCCTTCACTTTGTGCTAGAAGTTGTTTCCCACAGCTAGAACATATGATCTCAAGGTCACAAATCAGCAACCTTACCAGTTGTTTCAAGATGCGTCCTTTGAGAAATTATGCAAGTATGATAATTTTTTAAGAAAATTTGGATTCTAATAATCTAAACTATTGACTATTGATGAATATTAACCCCAATCAATAATCTGACCAATTATAATCCCAACTTTTGATTTAATTATCAATACAATCCAAGTCTAATTGTTCATTAACTCCATTAGTTTTTATGACGTACCCTTGACGTTACTGATATGACATTATGTATTACATAATTAAAATATAAATATATCACTCACTTTTTTCATTTTTGTATCTAAGCTACTCAACAAGCAATACAAGGGTTACGTTGAATGATTTCAGAAAATAATATTTTTAAAAAATAATCGAGTAACATATTTATATTTTTAATTGTACATATCTTATACGAAACATCACAAGTCACCTCACATGATACGTCATATAAAACTAACAAAATTAACAAACATTTAGACTGTAGTTGTTATTATTGTTGAGATTAATATTAGTCAAATTATAAGTTGAGATTTATATTGGCCGATAGTTAATAGTTTGATTTAATAAAGTCTGATTTTATATTTTTTAAGTAAGATATGCCAAATCAATAGATCAAATAGAACCTTACAACAATTTGCTTACAAGTTACAATACCGATCGACTTTCTATTTCAAACATGCTACTTTCTAAAATGTGATAATACAATGAAACATTTTACATCCCTACCATCACTCTGATTCTAAAGATTACTATACATACAACTCTATGACACATTTTACAAGTTTTCAATAGAAATGAATAAATTAAAATGATAATCTAAAGTCATAAATTCGTCAATTTTGACACTCAAGAATCAACTTTGACTCCCCATGTAGTCCGAGGCTACTATCTCGAAGGAGCAGTTGACGGTTGGCGGAATTTAGGTTGCACTGTTATAACACCTGTTCTTGCCTCATAGTAATAATATCTGTTATTCAATATGTATATGCTTTCAGCCACATAACCAACTAACAAGAAAAAACAAGATTATGGGGGTCTGATAACCCTGGAATTATATTCAAAGCTGAAAAATACGCACCCTTTTTCGCTGAGAAAGCTTTTTATTGCTTCTGGAAGTGCAGCTTCTCCGCGGCTGTGAGTACCTTTCCCTGCACAATCACATGTTCAATACATCAATCACGGTTGCTTAACTGCCCAAAAAGATAACAAAAACTATAGGTGACGTCATGACGTCGTAACGAGATGAATGGGCTTGTGTAATTATGCAACTGGTCAAAACGGTTTGGGTTAAAATGGATTGTCTTTAGTACAAGTTGAAACAGGTTGACACAAGCATTATTCAAATAGTTAATGCAATAAACATGATTACAAAAACTATTTTATTATGGTAGTAAAATTTTTTAAACTGAATTGATTTTTCTTTTTCTTCAGAAGTGGAACATGATTTATTTGTGCCCAACTTGGGATAACATCTTTACATAAGCATATCATTTTCAGCAGAGGGAGAACTTTCAACTGGTTTACACTTAAACACCTAAGGGCAAAATTGGTCAGATGTTGCCCAAACTATGTTTTTGAGGCACAAAACCTCCAAAATCATTATCTTAAAAATATTAAATTATAATGGATATAATATAATTTTGCAATCATATTTGACATAAGACTAACAAAAAGATTGAACAATAAGTGTTTTCGGTCAATCTAGCTCGTACCAAATATTACCAGTTACGTCATTTTGCCACTCTGTTAGTAATAACAAAAAGTTATTTGTTTTCAAACTACAGCATAGTGAACTAGCACTTCACACGTGACAAAAACAAAGGTATTGTAATTAAATTGTGTGTTTATTACCGGTAATGACTTCTAACAATCTTGGCTTAGATAACTGATGTTGTCTATCTGACTTTTCTGTTTCTAAACTGACTTTAGGATTGGTTTTATCAGGTTTCGTTGAATGTGTCCCTGATAACTGAGACTCAATCTTCAATAAATGCTCTAGTAAAACTTGCACTGCTTCTGTGCCATGAAGACCATGCAAATCTAACTTCCAGTCATCATTTTCATAGTTCCTGATGGCTAATATTTCCTTTGCCGCCTTAGCATGAAGCTTTTCGGCATTACTCCATTCTTCTCGAGCCTTAAGGGAATATTCTTGTGCAGCTGCATGATCTCTTCTTAGATAGGCCTCGCTGGCTGCTTTTGAGTGGCGAGAGGCTAATCTGTTCACCAAAACATGAAGAAACATTGATCCTAATACTCATAAACGTTATCAACTTCAGAGAACAAAGTTGTACATTATCCTAAAACCCTCATAAATTGTAATCATACCTCATTGCCCTGATTGCCTCTTTTCGATGGATTAGGTACATGTCATCATCTTCCCATTCAGGCTCCATTGGAATCATACTCATATCAATCGTAAACCCTAGTGGTACATTATCTTCAAGGAGCACCTTCTCAGAATTATTATAAACATCTAACTGTTCATCATGCTTTGCAGTAAGACCATTTTCCTCAACATTATCGTCAAGGTCAGTTTCCTTTTTATCCTGCAACCTATCATGGGGAGCCATCTCGCTTAGTAGAGCCGACACTTTCTCAATATCATTATCAACAGCTGCCACTATATCCTCTATTAAGTTCTCATTAGCCCATGGATGGAACACCTTGAGTTTCTCATAAAGTTGAGAGAAGTTTTCAGCATCCATGGAAGTCATCTTTTCACTCTGAACATTTTCCATCAAATGGCTACGAGCATCCTCGATCGCTGTCATATTTGCAACACTTGACGAGTTAGCTAGCGCAGAAAAGAAAGATTTTCCATTGAGATAACCGTTTCTTGAAGGATTTTGATGGTATTGAAATCCAGTAATATTGTTTGAAATAGGTGGGTACGGGTCATTATGTGTTTCGATATCAGTGACTTGTTTCTGTTGCTTCTTAGGATCAAATGCAGCCCATCCCGGTGTTTTGGCCCTCCTCCTAGACATCTCTAAGTAGCTCTAACATTCAAAAGCACTCTCATATATGAAAATAATGCACCAAATCTCTTGAATTTTCCCACAGAACAAAGTGGAGGACCTGACATAACAAACACTTTACTAAATGAGAGCAATTTAAATAATCTGAAGACACATACACATGATGAAGGCGATCAAAAGATCCT